>CM035786.1:40701474-41301474 GCA_020466265.1 Siphamia tubifer | reverse complement strand
TGTATGTATGAAGATTTGACCTGGTGGGAACATGTTTTTTTTCTTACTGAATAGTGCAAACAGCATTTTCAGCTGTGGAGACCAACATTGAGGTTTATTGATTTCAGTGTCTCTCTCTCTTGCACTTTGGAGACATGGTGCAATGAATAATGATCTTTCATACGTCAACACTGCTGCCATAGCAATACTTTTGGGGTCTGAATTTATTTTCTTATATGCACATGTTATATTTAATTGTTGCATATTATGTACATACGATATTTAAACTACAAATACACACACTCCAGGATAAATCAAGACATCATTTGGTTCACTTACATTAACCTCATTATTAAAAAAAAAAGAGTTAACTTTAAACCTGTAAAAACAACAGTGACTATTGAAATGATCAGTATGTATATTAGATTTATATAGTAATTAAATGAAACAAGACTAAAATTTAGGGCAGCACAGTGGTGCAATGGTTAGCACTCGTGCCTCACAGCAAGAAGGACCCTGGTTAGAGTCCAGCACCAGACCTTTCTGTGTGGAGTTTGCATGTTCTCCCCGTGTGTGTGTGGGTTTTCTCCGGGTTTCCTCCCACAATTCAAACACACTAATAGGGTAATTGTTTAATCTAAATTGCCCGTAGGTGTGAATGTGAGAGTGATTGTTTGTCTATATATGTTCAGCCCTGAGATGAACTGGAGACTCATACAGGGTGTACCCCGCCTTCACCCATTGTAGCTGGATTAGGCCCCCATAGACCCCCGTGACCCATTTATATCTGACAAAATAATCAATAGGTATCACATGCTTTAATTGAAGACTAAATGTAGGATTTTAGAATTGATAACTAATTTTAAGACAGAGTTTTCAACTAACTATTCTTGTTTTATTTAAAACTTGCAGTTATATATGGCAGAAAGTACCAAGTACTTCTACAGGACATTTTCGGGATCTAGTTTGGTAACATCAAATTGTAAAGGAACACAAAAAGTACAAGACGGATAAATTATGTACCACTTTGTTGGTACATAGAAAAAAATGACTTGGCGAATGTAAGACATGACACAACATTTGAATACTTTGTAAGGCCAGCCAGACATACTGTCGGTGTGTTAGGACATCTTGACGTACTGATGTCAGGGTTTCCCCAGAAATCTTGCTAAACCTGGTGGGAGGTGTTTTTTTTGGTTAAAAATAAAATAAACAAGAAATATGAAATTATATCCATTATGTGTTATTGTACAACATTTATTAACAAAATGTACACCAATTGCTGTTAACCAAAAATGCACAAAATGAAATGGTCTTTGCCTTTAATTTATTTAAGTTAATTAATTAATCAAAAAATATCAATGACAGAATCCACAAAAGTGGGATAAAGATTTGTCATACTGAGGCTTAATTAGGATTTATTTAATAGAAAATATGTCAAGAAAGTGTAAAGGGTACATTTCAACTCTATTATACAGATATTTAAATCTATATCCGGAGCCGGGCCAAACTCTGACATTACAGTATTAGCATCCAAATTACTATGGTTACTTGCATTAGTTGCAACATGTGTACATTTCATTAAAATAAATAAATAGTGACATTTAGCCTGGGGTGGGAGGGCAAGCAAGGCCTGGTGGTCCACCAGGTCTACATATAATACACTGGGGGAAACACTGGTTGTACTGACGACAGGTTGAATCTAACTGTTCAACATTAAATTATATATTGTCCAAATTTCGTTTGAACTGTAGTTTATTAACAACTCTTTCTAAAAAGACTATTTACATGTAACCTATGGTAATATAGACTTACGTACGAGTGCGTTTACTGAGTCTGAAGATGTTTATGTGTGTATTTACCTGTCGTGTGAGGTCAAGTGCTGAGGCCTGGGGTATCGTGCTGTACATCTGCCCAAGCATCTCACTCAACTGAGACACCATTGGAGCGAATTCATGAAGTAGAGTCTTCACTGATTTCTCAAAGATGGCACACACTGCCTAAAGAAAAGAAAAAAAACATTAAACCAAAACACAAGATAGTATTTCCTAGAATGCCAGGATTATGTTGTGTCACTGGACCTCGAAAGAACTAGATACAATTATTTTTTGGCACATTGTTATGACTCACCTCTACAACCTGTGAGTCATTGAGCCACTTGCTTAGTACAGTCTGTATGAGAGCAAACACCTGTTGTAAAACCACCACCACCTGGAACATACAAACAAAATATCTCCATAAAATATACAATGAAGTGAAACTAAAGTCAGAAACAAGTCCTGGCATTACACATTAGCATTTACACACGAATGTACGCCCAGTGGCAGAGTGACTAATGACTACTGTAAGGCTGAATGACAGGACAAGTTTTCCTACTGGCCATGCTCATCACTGGACACTGTGTGCAGCAGCAGAATGGCACATAAATGACAGCAAGCACTGAGAGCCCCAATGCATTCACCCTCAGCATTGTAGACTGTAAAGTAGTCAAATGGCACACACTGAGAATAGGGCTGGGCAATATGAGCAAAAAAAAAAAGTGATAATTTAAAAAAAATTCTGATATCCATTCAGATGTGAATTTCTTTCTTTCTTTTCTTTTCTTTTTCTTTAAATAAAATGCTGTAAAATTATAGTTTCTTACAAGGACATCTGTGGACAGACAGCATTTTAGAACAACAGCTCTTGTTTGTTTTTAAAGTGCTCTATACATCTTCTCCCAAACATACATTCAGGGCTGGGGGGTAGTAGTACGCAGTAGTTCTATATGTGGGTGTTTGGTCCATAACTAATGTAACTAACGCTGGGGCTAAAATGAAAGTGAAACTGAACATACTTTCAATGTTCCTCTATTAAACAGTGAATCTTACGTGAGATTTTCACAACTTCTACTGGACCCCGTTCACATGAATTTGTCAGATTTACCCCCCTTTATGCTGCCCCAGCTTGCATATTATGTTATTTTGATCGACATCAGTCTTGTCAAAACTGAGCCATTTAGAGGTTAGTGATATGGACAAACATCCAACCATGAATTTATCCGCTGAGACGGAGACCCCTGCACATTTCCTCCATGTGAAACGATGTTGTGTTTTGGTGCCATTGAGTCACAAGCTTGAATTCTGTCTGCTGATTGGCTTCGGAGGTACACATTAAGCAAATGGGAACGTTCATGCATCTCTGCTTTACTGTCTATACACCATCTGTTTTCTTTTCGGGACAGTATGAATCCAGGATAGTATAAAATTGCACATTATCAAATGAATATATTCAATATTCTGGTTGGTGACATACATTGCACATCCCTAACTAAGAGTGAAATGGACATCATGTCGTGACTGACCGGGTTTGGTCCAGGTGATGGAGGGGTGGCTTTGACAGGTGGTGCAGAGCCTTCCACTGACTCATCATCCTGCTTACTGATGTCCAGCGTAGTGAACAGGTTAGACAGAAGCCCCAAGATGTGGATGATTGCTAGTTTATTTGAAGGATTAGGCTGAAGGAAGAAATAAGAGAATATATGAAATCTTCATATCACCCTAATTTTGAATTCACTTGCATTATAATCTACAGTCCAGTAGAAACATTTACCTCCTAAATGTCAGCTATGTAACACAATATTTAATAGTGTAAACATGAAAAGACAGAAATGACCTCAAAGAATCTCCTTGTATCATGCAGTGCTAAACCAGACACTAACTGTATAACTGAAAATACTCAAATTTCAAATTTGGCATCAGTTACATAAAATACCTTGCGTAAGCAGGTTTTTATTTTCAATCGAAAATCTGAGGCTAGATCAACACAAAAAAAATATATATATATACCTTGTTGCGTGTGTTAATAATGCTTGTTAATAAAATATACAATGTAAATCAACTCCATAAGTGAAAATCATTTCCCAAAAACACAGAAAGATAGAACACAAAGATTGTGACGGTGTTAATCAATGCTCTGATTCCACGGTGATGTGTCAGTGTCAAAAGACAGGGAACAAAGAAGACAAACATGTCTGCCACACCTTCTAACTGCCAAATCTACAACTCATTCATCAACACTGACCTCAATACCAGTGTTAGTGCTTTAACTGTACAGCAGTGCTGCAGTTACATCAGTATGTGTGTGTATCTTGTTTGACACCAGCACAGAGTAGCTCCATCATATTTTGCAGTCAGCCTCTTCAGGCATCATGGTCATTCACCTCTGATATAACGTAACCTCAAGGTCTGCCCACTAGGTGCCACTATTTGTCATGCCCAAGACAGAGCACCCAATTTCCTAGTCTGATGTAATGGCAATATATCTAAAAGCCAGACAGAAAACAATAAGAAAGGGAGGAAGTGAGAAAAGATTGACAAGACATCAGAAGTATGGGTGTGTTGTGTGGGGGGTGAGACAGATGCGCAGAGAGAAATGAAAAGCTTAATCTAAGTTGACACCTCTATTTACTCCACACATGGTCTTAAGTGATGACAGAACAAGCAACTGAGAGACATTTTTCTCCATTTTAGATACAATAGATATCAAACTGTGTATTTTTAGATAATGCCAGTTTTTAATTGTGTCTTCCAGCTGAACAATCTAGAAATCCAGGTTCCACTGGATCTATCATTTGAGTAGGATACACACAAACAGTTCCCCTGCATGACTATTTGCATTCATATGGACAAGCATGACCTACTGTAAGTACGTTTGTGTCGACACCGTTCTCATTTTCTGAACTCTTATTTGTTTTCTCTCTTGCTACAGGGTATGTGTGTGTGCATTGGCATGCGTAACAGAAAGTGTGTCTTGTGAGTCACTAGCCCATGGTGCAGGGTCAAATCCAATCTGGTCCCGCAGAGAAATGTTCCACTGCAGTGACACCACACAGACACAAGGTCTGTTCCGATTGGCTGGAGCCCAACTGTCCCTGCTCTGTTTGTGTGTGTACGTCCTGTTACATGCGAGTTTGTGTACGTACTGTCTCATCTGCTAACTTCTCCAGTTGTTGAATATAGGGAGTGATGAGAGAGTGAAGGTTTCTTAAGATGTCCTCCACAGGGAGCGCAGAGAGCAAGAAGCCAAGAGCCTGCATCAGCCACATACACTGACTTGTCTGCAAGACGAGATTACAGGTAGCATTGAGCTTTACAATTTTACAATCACACACTGATATTATACAACTTTCAATTAGACAACAAATACAAATGTACCAATTCTAGTACAATATTCCTGTCGCTACATGTTATTGTACTCTAAGACTTACCTTGTGGATCTGTTTTATAAGCACCTCCTAGAAATGAAAGAAGAGACGTAGATCAATGATGTGAATATTTCTAAGCAAAGCCTAGTCAAATCTGTTCTAAAAAATACACAAAGAATTCCAACTGACGTGATTTCAAAGAGTAAAAGTTATTTCTGGCAGCAAAAATAGTATGATAGGTGTGAACAATGTAGGTATTAACAGATGACAAAGTGAAAAGTGAGATGTTACAACAGACTATTTTTGTCTGAATATGACAATGGCGCGTACACACATACCTGAGAAACAGCTACTATATTGGTTGCGTAGGGTGGCAGGTCATATTTGCATTCTCTACATATTTTCTTGAGTGTAGAAACAGAGGAAACTGAGAGGTCAGGGTTCCCTAAAGCCTGTAGCACCAAAGGCAGTACACTGCTGAGCATCACTGGGTGATCTGCCAACCATTCAGCCAGAGCACCTAATAAGAGATGAAGAGTTCAGCTATTGAGAGGAATCATTGTGTATTGTTGATCTACAAAATATATGTATTCTATCTCATATTGAGGTAAAAAAAAAAAGGCACATTCATCTGTTGTATACATTTTAGGATTCAGAATTCATAAAAGGTGATTTGCCTCACCTATAGTGAACATAACAGTGTCTGCCAGCTGAACGTTGTTGATGTTGATTCTGGGAATGAGTCCTATCAAGCCAGGGATCACATCAGAGTAATTCACATCTATCGTCTCAGCTATAGACTGGAAGCCGTACAACAAAGCTTCTGTGTGCTGGTGGAAGAAAACATAGTCAGTGCATGAGTAGACTTTAAGCGGTTTAAAGATGCAAAACCAACAACAGTCTGGAAAAACTAGTTCAAATATCGTCTCTGCTCATCTGTCTGTCTGTCTCACCCACCTGCCATGATGTGGGTTGTTCTGCATTAGTCAACAGCCTTCCGAGTTTATCATACAGGTTACTCAGCAGCTCTGCACCCAGCATCTCATACACATACATGAGTGTGTCTGAGATATCCACCCTGAAAGACAGCAACACAGAAACAGATACGTTTAGGGGTGTGCAATCTTGAAGACGTATCTGGTCATTTGTTTAGTAGACAGGCTTTACCCTCCCAGCAGCTAGTCTAAGGAGAGTCCATTAGATAAAAACACACTCACTGGGTGACCAATCATCCTGTCTGCAAGAAATTTCTGAAACACTAAGGCTGTCACTTCCATCCTACAGTGTGCAGCAAATAAATGTGGTCAGTGTAGTACTCACCCAGGGTCATGCATAAAACAGAACACACACACACACACACACACACACACACACACACACACACACACCTGTATATTCGGAACTGTTCTTTCTCATCTGAGGACCAAGATGCATACTCCTGGTCAGTGGGGAACTGGGCTTTGTGTAGAAGAACATCCACCAGCTGGAAATATACAGGCCTGTAGACTTGCAGATACACTGTCTGTTTGTCTGACTCAAATGACATGATTTCATCCTGCAACATTGAAAGAGAAAAATATTCTTACAGGAGCTGTAACTACGGACCATAACATTTTTTATATATTTAAAAAATAAAACCAACTGCTATGACATTTATAGAGCGCCCACTGACAAGCTATACAATGATACCTGAGTACACTTCATGTTTTACTTTTGATTCATTTACTTACAGTAGTCTTTCTAACACAGTTTTGACTGTATCTGTGGTAGGCTGGTGCACTTCACTAATATATCATTTAAATGTGATATTTTACAGTGAGTTTTGCATCATGGGTTGTCTTTAGTATTAATGTTTCTAGACCAGTACTGTACATGCAAGTCTGTTTATATCAATTCCTAAGAGCGCATCAGCATTAAAAGTATTTGATTATTCTACTTCAACCAGCTGTAATGTGCTTTTCTGACATTGTACAGTCACAACAAAGGCTTAAAATGAGCTAAGAGAGCTTTCAGTAATGGCTTTGTAAAGATGCTTTGTTGAGCCATACACAACATAACATTAGGGATCTTTTACATTATGCTGTCACTTTCTATATGGTAACCAATGAATTACCAAAAAAATAAATGATCAAAATAAATCAAATAAATATAAATAAATAAATAAATAAATAAGAGCCCATCTATCAAATAGGGATAGTTTATCACCAGTGCAAATCAAGACATCAATTACAGTGGATAATGTAGGTGCATAATTTTTTATTTTCCAACAGGCTTCTTTATGTGAAAACTGTACAATTTCTGTGTAATTCATGATAGAACTAATACTTAAGTCTGACATTACACTACCAGGAACATGACTTACCTGTAATGTATACCAGAAGGTCAGTGTGAGGGAGCTGGTAGTTTCATTGACTGGGTAATGGCCAGGGATGCCTGTACAAAACATGATCATATTGACTAAAGCTAGGAAGCTCTGCCAGTGGTCCACTTGTTCCAATAGAGTCCTGGAGAGAGATAGAAAGAGAGAAAGAGAGTGAGAGAGCGAGAGAGAGAGAGAGAGCCAGAGAGCCAGAGAGAGAGAGAAAGAGAAAGAGAAAGGGAGACAGAGAAAGAGAGAGAGAGGAGAGAGAGAGAGAGAGAGAGAGAGAGTGAGAAACAGTGTGTGATCTGTCAGCTATCCAATGCACTTAGTACACAGGTAAAATAATAATTTTCTTTGCGTGTCATTTTCCCAGCGGAAATAGCAACACATTGTGGGAGCTGAAGCAACACTCCAAGACACACAAAAAGGATTGATTTTTTTCAATTAGTTGTTACAAAGGCCAAGATGTAGGTTGTTACAAAAACTGTTATTTTATTTCCTCGCTACACAAAACAATTATTTTCCCTGTTCATTCAATCTGCTCTTAATCCTTAGTCAATGTGAAAAGGTTTCTCTGAGATTAAAACAAACTTAAAGAGCAACACTAACAGCAGAAACTTATTAGGAGACAATGATGGTATAATACATATATGAGCATGATGTGAAGCTCTGAAACCATCACTGCACAAAGATTATGAGTGAGCTTTTTAATGAAACAGGAACCATCTACTGCTCAGCAGATAAAAATGATATTTGCATATGTAGAAATTCAGAATTTAAAAAAAGAAAAGAAAATGCCAATACAGCATTTTTTCCCACTTGATTTAATTTTCAGAATTCTACCGTTTCAATCATTTCAGTTACATATTAAAATTTACTTTTTCTTGTATGATATAAAAGAACTGTAATAAACAATAAAACAACTGAAATGAGTTACAAGATGATGTAATTTGAATCTAAGTTTTATCATTAATAAAACACATACTGTACATGGAAATCACTGACCACTGTTTTTATAAATTATATAGAATCATGTCACGTCATGTCACTGCAAACACACACCTGGAGTGGTTTTCTCCCAGTGTGACGGCGATGCGGCAAATACCATGGCAGGTCTCCATGTCTCCATTCTGAACAGCTTCTCTGAGCTGATCTTGGAGGGCCAGCACTTGAGGAACCAGTTTCAGCAATGTGTTCACATATCTACAGTACACCAGGGAAACACAACCAGACAAAATACACATAAGAAAATAGAGGTAACGGTTAACTGTCACAGCCATCACAAAAGTGTAAATCTAACACAACATGTACAAGTGGGGATACTGCACTGACTCACATTGCTCAGGGCTAAGTTGTATGTATTGTTGTTTCTTGAGACGAGTGTTTATTTCAAATCAAATTGTAGACCAAGAAAGTTCAATCTGAGATCATGGATGCCCACCCACCTCCCCAAAAACATATACCTACTGGATAATCAGAAACTATGTTCAAAGCTCCTGCTTGGATCTGTGCTGTTGTCAGTTATTATTTCTGTCTTCTTCCTGCTGCGTCAGCCATCTTTAATATCCCCTCACTCTCGCTCAAATACATGCGTGTGCTGATGCATAGAAATTCAGGCGCGCACACACACACTTCCTGTCCAACTTACTGACAGTAGGTGAAGGGGTGACATTTGGAGAAGAAGCTACATGTGAATGTCACTGTGACTATTCTGTTCATCTGTAAATATAAATTCTGTAACATGTTCCAGTCCTGGGAGGTTTATAGTATGTACTATAAAAGTGCTTCAGTGAATAAATGTATATGATGAATATTAATCAATGACACTGCAAGGTTGCACGACCTCACCACTAACAGGAATTCATCTATAAAGACAAACCCTTACACTGAAAAGACCATAAATTCCTTGTCCATTGTAAACACTGATTATCACATCGATAATGTTCCTCCTTAAGAATACAAAGTGGCCAGAAACAAATAAACATTTATAGAACCCCTATTCGGCATGTTAAAAGTATTTCCTACCATGAACCGGTAAAGCATTTTTATTCTAATTTCCCTCAGGTCCTCTTATGAGCCAAGGAGTCTAGTGGCCCTACATAACATCCCACGCTGATTCAGCCTTCTCTTGTGAGGGCTCCACCCTGCTGAGATTTGATGTGTATGAATCTGGACTCTGTCTAATAAGCTCATAACTGTGCATGTTGCTCTACAGCCAACGTGCTTGGCCGTCTGTGGAACTGTATGAGAGCGGTGCCGGAACTGACTTCATGTAACTGTTTGTGTGTGCGCATATGAGTGGCAGATTGTACTCTTGCACTCAAACATCATTCATTTTTAACAAGGTGCTTTAGAAATGCAGGTCATGCACTGTTTGCTTAGGGAAAGGGGACTGTGTGTTATAAGATTAAGAGACCAAAATGGATTTGTATTCTTTTCCCATTTCTCTCATAAAACATGACATTATGATGATTCCTGAGAGACTGTGCTGCAGTCATCTCTAACTCACAGTTGTCTCCTCTCCTTTCTTGCTCCCTGCACTGC
This sequence comes from Siphamia tubifer, assembly GCA_020466265.1. Taxonomy (NCBI): domain Eukaryota; kingdom Metazoa; phylum Chordata; class Actinopteri; order Kurtiformes; family Apogonidae; genus Siphamia; species Siphamia tubifer. The sequence continues at coordinate 41,291,404 of CM035786.1, read as the reverse complement.
TATTACACACTTTCTGCCTCCTTCCTGACTCCTCCTTTATTCTCTCCCTCACCACCCTCACCCAACCACACCCCCCCCACCCATGATCCCCTCTGCAATTACTGCAATGCACTCAGAGGCTGGGGAAATGGGTTGCCTGGCAACAGGATGCAGCTGGACCAATAGCATCCCCCCAAATGAGTTGACTGTAATGTGTTTAAACAGAGGAAGAGAACAAGAGACAGAGAGGAGGGCTTAGTAGTGATGAGAGAAAAGAAAAAGGGAAGGCACAAAGAAACAGAGGCAGAGTGGGAGAAAAGATATAAATAGATAAAATCTGAAAAACTGGCAGAATGTACAGATAGAAAAAGGTAACCTATGAGTTTCTGGAAAGAAAAGGCAATATATATCAGGTTATCAAACTGGTTCAAATACTAAAGAGCTGCTCAAATGCAGTAGCCAAAAACACTAAACAGACTCAGCCTGATGCTTTAGTCAATGCTGGATTCCACACAAAAAAGTGAATAAATGGAAAAGTGTAGTTAATAAAACTGGGCCATTTAATTGTTCAGCTTCAATTAATGAAGCCTTACTGTGATGCTCATTTAATGTGACACCCCATTAGTGTTATCAAATTAGCTGCTAAAGAAAGAGACCAAGTATCAAAAAACAGGATCCAGCTTCCTGACACGTCCAAAAAAACAAAAAACAAGAGGAGAACAAAAAAAATCTGCTTTCACTTTATATAATGAGTATAAAAAGTAACTCAAGCATGCACAATTACCAAGAAACAATACAATGGCTAACTCATCCCAAATATAGAAATATAAGCATTTTATTATTCATCTTGTTACTAAAAGCAAGAAATAAAAAACAACTTTTTACATTTTTTTCCATATTTATCTTTGAACACATCAGCCTATCCGGCACTAGAAATGTAAGGCCAATGTACTGTCAAAAATTTGGTGATGCAATATACAATGATACAGACTCAACATATTGCAAAACACTGATATTATGAGCCAAGCAATACAGAGCAATTTTTAAAATGAATTGGGACACAATATTAGAAAAAAAAAAACTGGCATTGCGATTATTATTAGTTTTTTTTACCCTGCAATATAGACTGTGAAATAAAAAAATACTCAGGAGTATATATAACAGCTGTGTGGTGCCGACACAACAGATTGGTGGTCAACACAGAACACATACGTTTCAGTATGTAGCCGAAATAATTCTACATAACTGATGTTGCGTTTCTTTCTGACACCAAGCCTTCATTTTGGGTGATTTTCTCTGATTCATTGCTCATTTTTCAGTCTTGTTACCAGTGACTCACTCCAAAGTGGTTCAGAATGATTGTGATGTGCGCAGTGTGTGTCAGGTACCCATGAAGTTAGATGAAAAAATGTTGCGCTCATTTGTCTCCAACATTGCAGAACTTGCGATGTGACTATTGCGTACACGTACATTGTGATGTCAATGTCCAAACAACATATTGTGCAGCTCTAAAATGAATTTAAGTGAAATACCACAATGTAAAGAACATGCCACAAAGAGGATAGAAGTTGTTTAAAAATCATGGATCTATCTTGGATTTCACATGTAAACTACTAATTACAAATCAATTATTTTACCAATAAATATCCATTCAGCTACTCACATTAATGAAAAAATAAGAACAATATATCTCTCAGGCACTCGAGTTGGAAGTGCTGGGCATTGTTGAAACACAGTAACACTTGCTGAAGCTGTAGACTTCCAACATAACTACCACTAACTGCCTTCCCACAGTCTGCACAGCGTAGTATCAGCGTGTTTAAACTGTCCTGTCAGCAACAACTTCACAGATATGACCCTTCTGTGTATGATGCAGTGAAGGAAGGGATGTTTTTTTTATTAGACTTTCACACCTCGCACTGTCCCCCTCCTTCTCTTAACACCTTTTCTTCTCTCATAGTCCCATCATTTCCGCCACCCCTAACCCCTCCTCTCCAGGGGAGGGGTAATGGGTGCCTGCCATGTCTGAATCAACCGGGGCATGATGACATCTCTCCCTAGCTCTGTAACCATAGCAACGCCAGCCAACCGAGAAATGGTGTTCTCCTCCCCCTGGCTGTCAACTAGCCCTGGCTCCATCCCTCCCTGATGCCCTCCCAGTGCCCACCCTGCCGGGTCCCTGCCCTTGCTCTTCCTCCTTCTCACTCTCCCCCCTCTAATTTGCCCCCAATCTTCCAATTTCTGCTATAGTCATTAACACGTCAGGCTTTTATGACATAGTACAGTACATTTATTTCTTTCTCCTTCCTTTTTTTTTTGCACACACTAGCACATATATGCACACACCTTTGGGAGTCGGGTTGTGAGATGGCGTTGACTATTGCCTCTACCGCAGTGTCGAAGAGCTCTGGATCTGGCAGGGCACTAAAGCAGTCGTGCACCAGGCTTTCGCTCTCGCTGAGAGGCACATCCAGCAGCACCCAGGATGACAGGCAGCGCAGCACGCGAGCTTTCACTGCCCCGGGGCTGTCTGTCCTGCGCAACAGTTGCTGAAGCAGGGGACACACTGACCCCCACTCCCTGCCTAGGGCTCCTCGAACCTAGACGAATCATGGAAACAGGATTAGACTGCTACTGTATCATTAATGTGCAGTATGTTCTGCTTGAGTTGGACTGAGTATTTGCTTCTGTTCTGCTTCTGTTCAGATAAAAAAATATTTATTATTTTTACATCGACACTAAAATTATATAGTTTTTGCTGCTGTCAAGGAATATAAACACTAGCTTTCCAAAGAATACATTTATGTAAAAAAAAAAAATAAAAAAGTTAACACATTTTCAGTTTCTTTTTTGTTAATACAAGTAACTCTTGAGCAAATTATATTTAAAAATTCTTTAAAAAAAATTCTAAATGACTTAAAGGTTACAAATTATAAACAGTTTGTAGTCCATTAAAAATACAAATCAGAAGCAGTGACATGAAAGAAGTACCTTGACTTGTATTTCATTGTCAGTATTACCAACACAACATATTTCATGCTTGGTCAGGTCAATCTAATTTTATTCATAAACATGAATATATCCATTCCCAGCACATTCAAGAGGCAGTTGAAACAGGGAAAATTCAGGCTAATAATGACATCAAATAACAGTGTAATCTGGGGTGTAAAAATAGAGATTGTAATCATTATCAGGTATACACGATGCTGCATCTAATAAAAGTCTAGCAAATGTATGAGGAGATTACTGAAATGTTTAAGAACATCCTGCTTGTTAAAAAAATGAAGGAAAATGGTTATTTGACCATTTACAGCAGAAAACAGAATTAAAAGATTTAGTTCGTAAAAGGCTCAGACATTCATTCATTAGATCATTCATCTAGAGTTAATAGAAAACAAGCACAAGGTTACTGTGACAAGCACAACAGAACAGTTACATTCACCAATGTCACATCCAAATTTATTGAATCAAAAGGACGTCATATTACCTTTACCAAGGAGGTTATGTTTTCACCTGGGTTCGTTAACTTCGCAAAACAGAGATTTGCGAAATTATGTTTATTTAACGGTTTGTTTGTCTGTGTGTGCATGCACATTTCCTATTTTCTCCAATTCTTGTCAGATTGTTCTGGAATGTGGCGTGTACAAGGAGACGGATACAAGGATGAAGCCATCCGAAAATCAGCCAAATGGACTCACTACTCCTGGTCCAACGCCATATTGAATTTTTGCAACTTTTTGCTCTCTAACGTTGCCAATTTTTGACGGATCATTCTGAAATTTGGTGTGTACAAGGAGATGGATATACGGATGAAAGACAGAATTTCAGCTGAATCGAATCATTACTTCCGGTCTGACACCATTTTGAATTTTCATGTCAAGGTCACAGCAGAGATTTGTGATTTTCAACATGTGGTCTACATCTGGGAAACTGATAATATACATGGTGATGCGTGATAATGATGTATTCGTGATTGGACAAGATCACAGATTTCACGTGATTCGTGATGTTACCACGCTCCGTGTGGCCTTCTAGTCTGTCTGTTAACAAGGTAACTCAAAAATGTATGGAAGAATTTTGATGACATCTTCAGGAAATGTTGATACTGGCACAAAGAACAAATTATGACATTTTAGTGGTGATCTGGGGGGGGGGTGATCTGCCTTGCATCTCTGGAGTGCTTTTCTAGTTTTAATTGTATCCAGAAGGCTTGTCAACTTCTCTGGGATCACTATTATACATTTAAAGCATAATCATGATAATGTGTGCTGGTCATTAAATAAAAAGCCTTGACAAGACATCTTGCTTAAATCCTACCTTTGTAGTAAAGAAATTCAGCATTTTTTTTCAAGGATAATTAAAAATAATCTCCATGATATGAACTGCTGAGAAGCTCTTGAACCTTATAAACAAGTCTGTTATTTGGAAAATAGAAAATCACTCGGAGAGCTGTAACCTCTGCCAAGGCAGATCAGTCCTCCCTCCAATCACCAATAAAATGTAAACATTTGCTCCTTATGCCTCAATCAACATTTCCTGAAAATTTAATCAAAACTTTCCCATAACTTTTTGAATTATCTTGCCAACAGTCAAACAAACAAACATAACCTCCTTAATAAAGGTAAAGATAACACATTTCAGAATCCAATTCTAGCGTTTGTGCAACAACGCATGGCATCACTTGTGCACATACCTGTCCCTTCCTGTATTGTGGCAGTCTGCTTGTCTGAAACTCTTCGGGAAGGACAGTGAGCAGTTCCAGTAGTGCCAGGCAGCGTGCCCGCCCATCCACCCCTCCCCCTTCCTCCTGAAACACCCGCACCATTTCTGCCACAGCGCCAGGCCAGGCTTCAGGCATTGTGTTGAGTGCCAGTGAGGCCAGGGCAACACACAGACGGGTGAGCACCATCTTGGAGCCAGAGGAGAAGCAGGCTATCTGGGAAAACAGCTGGCTCTTAAGAGACTCATACTGGTCTGTAGGGATGTCTGACCAATACCGAGAAATTTTGGTGTGGAGTGCACTGGCACCAAAATACTGGATCTCTGGTACCTGTAAAATGAAGGCAAGACAGATGCAAATGACCAAGTGTTTTTTCAGTGTATGCAGATGTGTCTTAATGCCAGTATAAAAATTACCTTGTCTGGACTCAGAAGTGCCCAGCAAAACTGCCAAGCCTGAGGTGAGACCTGTGCTTGCATTAGCCATTTCTGGGCCAGATTCTTGTTGTCTATATTTGGATCATAGTACAACTGGTGGAGGGCCTATGGATAAAAAAAGACAAAGAGATGGAGTTACTTCCTTGCAGCTGCATGTCTAACCTATGTCTTTGTTACAGTTCTTAAAGATGAACCAGGTGAGATTTTATCATTTTTAAACGATTTACACCTGTATTATCATCCCATGTCAATTTAGCACAGCGCAATTATTCAATGTGGTGGATATGCTTTTAGGAAATTAGTGTCTGCATTCTTCAAGTGCTCCATTGATACCTTTGGTTGTCATTCCCAGTGAGCTGAGTCTATATTATATGTATTTATTATACCATAGATTATGTGGTAACCTGTTAAAACAATGCCATGTCAATGAAGACATAGAGAGATTTCTGTCTCCTGTTTACAATTTTGAAGTGTTTTTGCACAAAATCATCACATCAAGGCGACCTGTTGGCCATTGTATACATGTCATCTGGTCACCATGTAATACATCTATAATTATTGTTGAGTTCTTTGGAGAAATCACAGTGACCTACACTGTTTACTTGTAGCAACAAATTTCTAATAATCTTCAAGCCTGAGAAGATTTTGGTACAGAGGTGTGAAGCAGTTAAGACCATTTCCTGTAATACTGCTTTCATGCAAGGGCTGCAGGATTTTGGCCATAAATAAAATCATGATTTTGTCCTCAAAAACTTGACTTTTGATTTTTGACTAAAACTACAAAAGACAACACAAGTCTGCATATTGTTTTTGTGAGCAGTGTGCAATACAAGGCCCTGCTCCCTCCCTCAAATCTGTGATGATATCACATAAACCTTGAATATTCCATGATGCGCCCACAAAATTTACACCAATGTAAGTCAGTAGTCATGTGTGCGTGTGTAAAATGAGTGATCTCTATGTGGTTATATCTGAATTGAGGGGATCCATGCATGGACCACAGCTTACATTGTTGTCACTACTGCAGGCCATCGCAAATTTAAGGTTGTGGTCATGACGCAGACGTCTGTGAAAGATTGCGCTCACAATTAGTTGGAGAAGCCTATGGTAGCCTGGAGGCATTTGGTAAAGACACAAGAGGGATTAAATCAATTTGACAATTTCCCTTTTTTTAAAAAAGAACAAATAAATCATCCAAATAAAAAAAAACTGATTTTGATTTAAAATCAATTAATCACACACCCATCATTCACGTGAAATGGATGTATTTTCAAAGAAATAGACAACACCCACCCCCAAAACATGCAAAAAAAATCCAACCCCTGCTGCTAGTGGGGAGAGATATGATTACAACTAAGACCTATAACGTACAGTTTGCAGGTAGTTGAAATATTTTATAATACACTTCATGAACAAATGTCTGTGACTATACACACACACAGGAAGTGGGTGTTGGAGTTAAAAGACCAGCCATTAAGAAAAACTGCCAATCTTTTGAGTTCTTGTTTGATCAAAATAACTAATTGCAGTTCCTTGAACAAAACAGGTGGCATTAACAGGCACCTATAGACAAAGTGGAAAATTTACCTCAAAGCAAACAATGACCTGAAAAGAGCACTCTGTGAAGTACACAGCTCTTGAGTAATTTGAGTACTTGAGTGCTGGAAGAACAAGAAGGATCAAACTCGGGACGGGTGTGGGAGCAGGAAATAAAAGAAGGGGAAAAGGGAGCATTAATTAAACAGACACCTCTAATCCTAGCAGTGCCAGAAAAGACGTTTAGACCCAACTCTGCAAATAAGCCTGTTTTCCCCCTCTTTCTGTCTGCCTCACACAAACACATTTCCACACACATGCTCACTGAACTAAAACCACTGGCACCCAGCACTAAGTGTCTGACAAGCAACACAGGAAGGAAAAAAATCTATTCGGTGAGACTCTGATCCTTGTCTCTACCCCTGAAGCCAGCTCACATCAATTCTTCCCCTGGCAGCCGTCTTCTCCTTTTTTCCCTGTTATTTCATTCTCTTCCTCACTCCCCTACAGCCCCAACTGTTCATACAATTTTGCTCCGTGTGTCTGCTGTATCTTCATCTTTGTCTCCTTTTACAATCAACATTCTTCCCCCATCCCCTCATTATGGAGGTTTAGGCTGTCTAACAAGGTGAATGAATAATACTACACAGAAACAGTGATGGGGCAAGTATGGTGATGCAATTGTAGCTGAAGAGATGAATATCAATAGTACATCAATGCCTACTGGAAGCAGGGAGTCTCAGGTGGTGTTCTCTCCCTGTCTGCCATCCTGTAGCGCAATTAATCTGTCTCACCTTAGTGTATGGGACTCTGAACATGGTTTGCTGGGTGTTAATGAGCTGATTGTTCACAGGAAGACAGTTGGGATTTAATATATCCGACACACAGATGCAGAAGCTATATGTGCAGTAGTTATAGTATATTTATAGATCTCACCTTTTCCTAGCCGTAAGGAACGTCAACTTGACCGCTCATCATCAAGTTGTACTTGTCTGTAACTTTCAGTGCAGTTTAATAAAACCCACATGAAAATGAAAACCTATGAATATAGGTAATAAGACAGAACTGAATTAATAGAAATGGAGATTATTGTGTTGCAATATACGCCAAACATTTTGGCGTATAAAAGTAAAGTGAGGATGATTTTTGGTAGTCTGCTTCACTGTTCACTTTTTGTAAATGAGACCGTGAAATTGAGTTCAAAGCAGAAGCGGATCATTAACGCAGGCCACCGTGTGATCGCAGACCTTTCCTCATCCAATTCTGAACAGCGCCAAATCTCTGTTTGAGCATGTCTGTCCTTCCTAGGTTTATAATCAAAGCCAAAGACACAAAACAGTCTGTTCATTTTGCTGCTTTAATCTTCAGACAAAGAACCACTGGTAGTGTCCTGCCAGACATGCAACCATTATATCAGATAACTAACTCCGATTGTCCGTTGTTAATTAGTTTTCCAAAGGACACACCTCTAAAACTGGTAGATTTTATTTGCAGATGAAGCAACTAATTGTATATACAGATGGTGGCAACCTGCCGAAACCACCTGGTTTCACCTGAGAAGGGTTGGCTCTTGGCAGCCACTGTCAAAGGTCACGAGCATCACTTCACTATTACAACAACAGGAAGGGAATGGAGATGCCTTCGAAAAAATATTGCTTTGTTGCACAGTCACCATCTGCTCTCACACAGAACCACAGATTTACTGCAGTTGGTATGCACTTACTCACTAATTAGCCCAGGAGAAGAAATATAGTGAAATGTCAAGAGCTGAAAAAATTTCAATGTCTCTAATGAAAAAAAAAATACATCAATGAGGTTACAACCCATTATTCCCATTTCTAATAAAAGATTAACTTGTTAGTAACAGACTCAGTATGAAAGGAGAAAGGAAATGAAGATCAAAAAGCAAATTAAGAACACTTCTACATAATGTCACAAGAATGTCCTTATTAAGCCTGTCTCAATTACTACATTGTAGTAATTGTAATTACTGAAGCTAAATAATTTTGTCACTTTGATTTATCATTATCAGTAAAGTGCCTTGTCCCTATGTCTACATAAACCTGTATTTATGCTTAAAGGCATAAGTGGTGGAACATGCATAAAGTAACGGCATCTCTCTGCCATAGGTTCACTGTGCTTTGGAGCCATTTGTCCACTAAAGCATAAATGTACAAAGTCATTGATGGGAGGTCAGTTTTTGTACTGTGCATCATCATGCCACTGACCTGACCATGCCACTGCGATGACTGTGAAAAATAAAAACTTGTAGAGGTATGATTATTAATAAGAGAACAAAGAACAGTTCATGTGAGCGTGTGCGCGGGTGGTTGTTCATGGCATACTGCCAAGATAGAAATTAAGAATACCATGTTGCCACTAGTGATAAAATCTTAGCACATGAGCAGAAAATAAACCCTTGCACCAAATGCCTTGACGCCTTGATGCAGCAGACTTTCCCATTACCCTACATACTGTAAGTTACATGGCTAATTATCAACAGTCACTCACTGAATCCATAAGATATTAAGAGAATATAATAACCACTCCCATCCTTAGAGCATTCGTTATACACGTTTAAAAACAAGCTGACAGTAAGACATGTATGTATCATGTAACCTGCATGATGGATGCCAATGTCATGATTTCTTTTACTTCTGAAATGACCTCTTTGGCTGTCACACAATTACTCAATACACCACACACTGCTTCACAGATTCCACTGACCTATAATGTTTTATGACGCTTTTACAAGCCTGCTGATTCATCATCTCCCACTTTAAATTGAATAAAACTGTATTCACTGTGAAATACATCTTAGTTCAAATTAACTGCGTTGAATTTTTCAAAAATCAGAATGAAGGCAAAGCACTACTGCAAGTGTCTCAATCAGAACATATTTAGACATGCAAGTCCAGTGTTACAGTAGTCATGGAGTAAACCAAAATCCACCTTTATAAAAGTGCCCTTGAGCTTCCTTTTGATGATATAGTAGCAGGTTGTCCCAAGAGAGAAATATAAAATGGCAAAATTCCAACTATCCTGTTTAACAGTGCAGCAGAGTACTCTCAATTTCATCTAAAAAATCCATTTGCTTGGTAGATGGTGATGGCAGACAAGGCTAATCACAGTTGAGAGGAAATGTAAGGCAGTATACATACCCATTCAGTATGCTCTCAAAGATAGTCACAATGCAATACTTTGTTTTAAGACAGGAGACTGAACAAAGGTCTTTCTATCCAACACTAATCAGTGAGCTAGGAACCATCATCTCCACCACCATGCACTGTATGTGTGCATGTATGTATGTATGTATGTATGTATTGGAGTGCACAATCTTCAACAAACTCCTGTACAAAAAAATTGTGCATTTATTACCACCTTAAAGGAGGCACACATTTCCTTATTTTGTTCCTGAGACATGTCTGCCAGGTGGAGGCATATGTTTACAGTTACCTGCTACTGTCATTGCTCAGAAGACAGAAAAACTAAATTGTTGGTAAAAGCAACATCTCTAAAGTGTTAAGTAAGTCAGTCTGACACTACCACTGTACTGTTTTGTGTGCAAACCATCCTTTTAAGTGCATACACAGCAATCTGCTTAACGCATAATTTATTATCACCAAATATCATATTCAATATAATCTATAGCAAAGGATAAAGAATAAAAAAAATGCTCAGACAAATAAAATAAAATAAGCTTTCTAGTTATAGATGCGTCTTAGAGGTACATTATCTAATCTGTTTTGAAATTGAAATGCTGTGTAATGCTGCTGTGTAATTACAAAAGTGTTTAAAGCTTTCATTGGAAATGGTGCTTCAGTTTCTGTTTGTTGTTTTATCAGTTAATGACATTAGGGATAGCAGTGTACCTTTTGGATCTAACCGAGTACTGACGCAAGCTTTAACAAGATCATAAAATGTATCATAAATTGTAAACCCACACAAAGAAAAAATATGTCAACAGAAGATACTGACATTTTGTAGAGCAGCTGTACTAGACTGTTTTCTAAAGTATCCAAAAGAAAACAGGTTGATTTGAAGGTGAGGGGTCACTGCATAAATATTTGTTTGTTTCGTGCTGTATAATCACGACATTGATATTTAATCTCCACTTGCTTCTTTATTATAATATGATGATGTATCTTTATTTTTTCACATCATGAATTTTAGCAGATGTTTATTTTGCATGAAATGGCAAACCCTAATATGTAATGCTCAACACTATACTTTCTCAATAAATTACAAACAGATGCAGTATCAGAAATGACTTTCTACTTTGCTATAATTTAACATTTGCTAAGATATGAACCCTCCTTTACTTGAGTTGTCAGACTAGACTAGAAGTGCTACATTTTCTTTATTCATCCACCAGTAAATTATAACTTCAGACTACATTTTCTTCATATACAAACCAATTGTTTCTCCTGCAGAATTATAACATAATCAAATATATGAATGAATATCTATGGGGAGACAGGACACTGCTCATTGTCTGTCATTCATTCATCCTCATCCTTAATTACATAGAATGTATATATGGACAAACCATTTCCCCAGTGGAATGTGCTTCTCTCCTTCAAACCTGCCTCCAGTCATATCCGTCGCATTGCCAAGGCTCCCCACAACCCCCTCCTCTTTCTTCACTGGCACTGTCACAGACATCGACCCTGGCCCACCCCTCCTACACCTCACCCCTCAATCCATCTCATCACATCAGCTGCGCTCTACTCCTTCACAGGCCACCTTTCCCTGCTATCTCCTTTGTCTCCCCACCCAGCCCCTTGTGCCCCAGTCAGTGGCCACCCAACAGGGAGATTCATCACAGCAACAGTCAACGCGCGCGCGCGCACGCACACGCAAAAAAAACAAGTTACCGACAAGCTGTTATAATTGCATATGAACCTGGTATGGAGACCTGTTATTCTGCTCACAGTTGACTAGAAGTGTAGTAACTCGAGTAAACAAATCTAATTATTTTAAGGTATTTTGACAGCTGCTATTGGAACATATATTTGTTTACAAGCAACATAAATATTTCTTCAGACCAAATCAGTACTGATAATGATTCATGGTATGGGTACCAGGAGCGAAACCATTCTCATTTGATACTCAAGCCATTTGTCTACTTTGAAAAAAACAATTGCACTTTCCCCCAACGAAACTATGTTGCTACTTCAGCTAAAAACATATAAAAACTAACCTTCTCAACGTTTTCCACTGTGAAATCCAGGGCGTCCGGTGTGGCCGCTATCCTCCCCGGTGTCTCCATGTCTCCGATGGCACGGAGCTGTCAAATATTCAAAGATGAGCAAAAATTCAGGTGCTAATTCCTACCGTTGAGCGCAGCTTTCTATACAATGTCAAACCCTGATGAATTACACAGTAGCAATAGGAAACTATTAGTGAACTCGGCGGCAATAACAAATTACGACTGGAAGATGACACGAGATGCTAACCGGCAAGCTAACATTAGCTTGTTTATGTCGGAGAAGCTGGCTAACGCTAACCTTCACTATAGAAAAACACTACGCCGACGGCTAGCTTCAATGCTATGTCGCTAACGTAGCAATGTTGGTAACTTGAAGCTATACTTGTGCCGAATTCAACCGAGTGAGACAACAATAGTAGCATTTTACGACTATGACAGCACCACACAAATGATGCTGTTTACGCGTATTGTTTGCAGTTTGACTTGAAGACCGATATTTCCACACCTTTCTGTCCTGCTACGGTATGTGACGATGCTGTCAGCTCCCTGCCGCTATTCTGCCTCAGCTCCGTCACCAGGAGGGTTTTGCTACATTCATGTTCTGTGGGAAAAATCGTAATCAGCGTAACCGGTCATTGACCATTCTACAAATGGGAAAAGGAAATTCCGTCAGAAAACGTTTTCAAAAAGTGAAAACTTGATAAATCTGCCCCTTAACAGAATGACGTCTTTTTTTTGCATTAGGCATAAAATAAAATCCGGAAAACAATGTGTTTTAAATCTGTATTGATAGGCTACTTTTAGCAGCAGTATAATCCATCGCTTCTTCCAAATAGAAACACTGGTGTTGACAGTAAATGGATACAATTCAGCTTTGTGTATTACATCTTACAGAACAAACACACACTGATCATTCAGACTATGACAAGAAATATTACTCAAAATCTCCATATTTAGCTTATTTCAGAATATGTTACATATTCTTTTCTCATGGACAATGTGCTTATTTTAATAATACAGACTTACCGGATATTTTTAATTTTTAGATCCATATTTACTTAAAAAACACAGTAACTTTATTTTAAATACTTTATTGTTTTAATATAGTAAGAATGTAGTTACATTTTGAATGAAAAACAGAACATTCTTATTCTTCTTATTCTTCTTCTTAATAATAATAATAATAATAATAATAATAATTGGGCACAAAATAATCTATTTATTTTTGGTTTGTCCATTTCTCCTGTCCAAACCGTAGGAGTTGCAGAAGGGTACAAATGAGGTATAGAGCAACGACGCCACACTGTGGAATAGTGAATACATCACAGGAGCATTCACCCTGAGGTCTGCAATATGTCAGGAAGTCCAGCCAAAACATGATATATTTTAGTTCTGGAATGAAATAGCAGATCTGAAAGCACACTTAAATTCTAAAACGTTTTTGGTAAAGTAAATGTACAATCACACTTGTTCAAACCGATAATACAAGGCTTCAAAAATATTTGACATATTACATTTGCATAGTTTGAGTACATGATTAAATTTGTATATATATATACAGTGAGAGTAAAAAGTATTTGATCCCTTGCTGATTTTGTTGGTTTGCCCACTAATAAAGACATGATCATTCTATACTTTTAATGGTAGATGTATTCTAACATGAAGAGACAGATTATCAAAATAAAAATCCAGAAAATAACTTCAAAGAATTTATTTTAATTCATTTGTTTTTCATTGAGGGAAATAAGTATTTGATCCCTCTATCCGAAAGCACTTAATACTTGGTGGCAAAGCCTTTGTTTGCAAGCACAGCGGTCAAACGCTTGTTGTAGTTAACCACAAGGTGAGCACACATATCAGGGGGAATTTTGGCCCACTCTTCTTTGCAGATCCTCTCTAAATCATTAAGGTTGGTGGGCTGTCGCTTGGCAACTTGGACCTTCAGCTCTCTCCATAGATTTTCGATTGGATTGAGGTCCGGAGACTGGCTGGGCCACTCCATGACCTTAATATGGTTCTTCTTGAGCCAGTCCTTTGTTGCCTTTGCTGTATGCTTCGGGTCGTTGTCATGTTGGAAGACCCAGCCACGGCCCATTTTCAGCTTCCTAGAAGAGGGGAGGAGGTTGTCCCTCAGGACTGCTCGGTACATGGCTCCATCCATCTTCCCACTGATGCGGTGAAGTAGCCCTGTGCCTTTGGCAGAGAAACACCCCCAAAACATAATGTTTCCACCACCATGCTTGACGGTGGGCACAGTGTTCCTGGGATCATAGGCAGCATTTTTCTTCCTCCACACATGACAAGTAGAGTTTAGGCCAAATAGTTCAATTTTGGTCTCGTCTGACCACAGAACCTTCTCCCAATCACTTTGTGCATCTTTGAGGTGATCATTGGCATACTTTAGGCGAGCCACCACATGTGCCTTCTTAAGCAGGGGTACCTTTCGGGCACTGCAGGATTTTAATCCATTACGGCGCAAAGTGTTGCCAATTGTTTTCCTGGTGACTGTGGTCCCAGCTGCCTTGAGGTCATTCACTAACTCCCGCTGTGTGGTTGCAGGCCGATTTCTCACTGTCCTCATGATCATTGCCACCCCACGAGGTGAAATCTTCTGTGGAGCACTAGACCGAGGTCTATTGATGGTCATGTTATACTCCTTAAATTTTCTCACAATTGCACCAATGGTTGTTACTTTAATACCCAGCATCTTGCTAATGTTTTTGTAGCCCATTCCAGATTTGTGCAGGTCAACAATCCTGTCTCTGAGGTCCTGAGAGAGTTCTTTAGCCTTACCCATGCTGGAGAGTTTGGAATCTGTCTGATTGTCTGATTCTGTGAACAGGTGTCTTTTATACAGGTGATTATTTAGAACAGGTGTCTTCAATTCAGGTAACAAGTTGATTGGGAGTGTGTAACTGGTCTGTGAAAGCCAGAACTCCTAATGCATACTAGAGGATCAAATACTTATTTCCCTCAATGAAATACAAATAAATTCATATATATTCCTTCAAGTTATTTTCTTGATTTTCGTTTTGATATTCTGTCTCTTCATGTTAGAATACATCTACCATTAAAAGTATAGATTGATCATGTCTTTATTAGTGGGCAAACCAACAAAATCAGCAAGGGATCAAATACTTTTTACTCTCACAATATATATATATATATAGGTGTAGGCTGTGTAGAGAAGCCCCTGAAACAGTCCAGCACATCACAGCAGGGTGTAAGATGCTGGCAGGCAAGGCATACATGGAGAGGCATAACCAGGTAGCGGGCATACTGTACAGGAACATCTATAAAGAGTATGGACTGGAGGTCCCAGGGTCAAGATGGGAGAACCCCCCAAAGGTGACAGAGAGCAAACAGGCCAAGATCCTGTGGGACTTCCAGATCCAGACTGACAAGATGGTGATGGCCAATCAGCCTGACATAGTGGTGGTGGATAAACATGAGAAGACAGTGGTGGTGATAGATGTAGCAGTCCCCAGTGATAGCAACATCAGAAAGAAAGAACATGAGAAGCTTGAGAAATACCAAGGGCTGAAAGAGGAGTTAGAGAAAATGTGGAGTGTGAAGGCAACAGTGGTACCAGTTGTGATCGGAGCATTAGGGGCAGTGACCCCCAAGCTGGGAGAATGGCTCCAGCAGATACCAGGAACAACATCAGAGATCTCTGTACAAAAGAGCGCATTGCTAGGAACAGCTAAGATCCTGCGCAGAACCCTCAGGCTCCCAGGCCTCTGGTAGAGGACCCGAGTCTGAAGGAAACACCGCCCACGTGGGGCGAGAGGAACATATATATATATATATATATATACATATAATTTTTGGGGTTTTTTGTTTTTTTGCCATGAATGCAATAATACTTATTTGACCAGGAAAATCAGAAAAGTTTAAAAAGTATGGAAATTAAACCCTTTAAAAGTGAGTTACTGTGTTGAAATTGTGTTTGATCAGGTCACTGTACTCAGTTTTGTGGATATGGACAGGAAATTTAGGAAAATGGCAAAAAAATGTCACAATTGAGATAAAATGTCATCATGAGATTTTTAAAAAGTTATAAATATGAGATGAAAAATGCATAATTTTAAGATAAAATGTAAAAATTGTGAAATTAAAAGTCAAAATTATGGTATAAAAAGTCAAAATTATGATATGAAAAGTCACAATTGTGAGATAATAGTCATATAACTATAATATATAAAGTCAGAGTTTCTCTCTTCCATTGATTTTCCTTCTGAAGTGACTTATTTTTGTACTGTCTCTTTGTACATCTCTTTAGTTTGAAAAAGTAACACATCTATTCTGAGAATGTAAAGAGTATAAAGTAAAGATATGTATGCGAAAATGAAGGGAGTAAAACTAAAAAGTTCCCAGAAATATAAACATATATCGTATAACATAACAACTTTCTGATTTTCACAGAACAGTATATATTAATAACCAAGATAGTATGACCATTTATAGTTTAAAATAAACTCAGTACAATTCAGGTAGCCTGACAGTTTTATTATCCAGTCTACTGAAGAGAGACATGCCACAGATTCAGACACATTGACTATTTAGAACAGGGAACACGTGGCACTGTTTCTGAGTGTGAGAGAGAGAGAAGAGAGAGAGAGAGAGAGAGAGAGAGAGAGAGAGAGAGAGAGAGAGAGAGAGAGAGGAAGAGCGGAGAGAGAGAGAGAGAGAGAGAGAGAGCCCACTCTAAGAGAGAACCCACTCTACTCGGGACGCCCCCCCCTCTCTCTCACACACACACACACACACACACACACACACACACACACACACACACACTCCTCCTTCAGTCTCTTCAGCCACGCACACGGCTCTATGTGCGCCGGTCGGAAACGCTTCATTTGCCCCCTTTGCTCTGTGGAAACTCCTCCTTTATAAAAGTCTGGCTTCGGACAGTGTACGACAGAAAGACTAGAGCCTCAGTCAGAGAAGACAGGACGATTAGTTGTTGTACATTTTCTTCTGAGTCCACATATGATGGAGATCAAACTCTGGGTTGGCTTCTGTGCGCTCGTGCTGCTCCTGAACGTTGCATCGGTCACAACAGAAGGTACAGTAGGTTGACATTTGTCTGTGTTTGTTCGCATATATATATATTTTTAAACTGTCATCTGGATTATTTTATAGTTAACACTATGGGTTTATGTGGGAAAGTGGTATTCTGTGCCACACCACACCTTACACTCCTCCCCCTTCTCTTTTACAGACATTGCATTGACTTGCATTTATTTCTTAAAGACTTGCCCTAAAAACCCTTAACTTTCACCCAAGCTTTAACTCTGAGCCCTCTCAAAACATTATAGTTGATTGGTATTATTTTTAAAAAGATATGTCATCTAAACAGATTTAAAGCCTTGTAAATTCTCTCTCTCTCTCTCTCTCTCTCTCTCTCTCTCTCTCTCTCTCTTGCTCAGGTTACAGTATATTTCAAGTAACTGTTACACTTCCTCTTTATTAGAGTATGGGAAGACAGTTGAGTTTGAATATTGTTCTGCTTGTCAAACCCCAGCCAAGCCATCCTTCAGTTACCTGGCTCCTAGTTTGTAATCACAGCTTTGATACCTATTTCCATTTGTTCTTATAAGCCTGTGCTTTTTGTTTAAACAGCTTTACAAATAATCTATCACATCCTCCTCCCCCTCTCTTCCTCAGATCACAGCTCAACATACATCCTGTGTTTCACCATTAGCCACCTTCCGCTTTCACTACTACCTGTTCCACACATCATCTTTGCCTGTCTTCTCCCTCCTACATGGTTCTCCCTTCCATCAGCACCTCCCATATAGGAGGAAAATGAATCTCATGACATTTAAATGATTTTATTAGGCAGAACTGTCCCATCAGCTGAGATTTGGATGAATAGAAAACAGTATGGCTCCACTGGAGGACATTTATTAGTTGTAAATGAGCAGGGAAGTACATTGTGATAAATGGCACCTTTAACTATGAGCAGCAGCACACTGTCATTTCCCTGGGTTCATGCTAATTGGTTTCCCTTTTTAGTACAGTATGAGGTTTGAAGCAGTGCAGTGGTAGGAGTTTATATTGTGACCAGATTTTATGAGGCTGTGTGCAGCTGTTCAATGCACTGTGAATAATGTGTACGATAAGGATGGAATCAGAATGGTTTGATGCATTTTGTGACATATTCATATACAGTAGGTGCGTATATTATTCTTTATTGACACAGTAGCTAACAACTCTGAAGGATTACAGAAGTGACAGTTTATTATCACATCCGTTTAACCCAGGGGTGTCAAAGTCATTTTAGTTCAGGGGCCACATTCCGTTTAATATGGTATAAAGTGGGCCGGAACAATAAAATAATAGAAATAAAAATGTATAAATAATGTAAACTCCAAAGTTTTCTTTATGTTTTTCAGCAAAAAATTCCATAATAAAAATGTTTACATTTACAAACTGTACTTGTAGATGTAAACATCTACAAGTAAACAGTTAAAGAATATTAACAACCTGAAAATTCTTAAGAAAAGTAAGTGCAATGTTAATAATATTGCACGTTAGTTTATCACTTATACATGTACATCATAACTTAAAGATAAATACACACATTTAGTCACATTCAGAATATTGATACATTTCCACATACATTTCAGGTTATTCACATTTTTTGTACACTAAAACAAAGTATAAAATTTGCATTTTTCATAATTTGTTTATTATTGACGACCGTCTAATCCATTTTAGGTTGAATTTTAATTTTAATTTTAATTTAATTTTAACTTTAATTATTAATGTCTTTTGGGTCATTTTTGCATTTCACAAATTCATCCCAGGGGCTAGATTGGACCCATTGGTGGGCCGCATGTTTGACACTTCTGGTTTAAACCATCACTCGTGCTTTGACCCATGGGAAATCCACAGGTTGTAGATGTTATAGTCTTTATGGTGTTGTGTATTCATGCGTCATATTTGTCATATTTGTTGCAGTCATTGCAAAAGTGTTCTGGGCATAGCAATATTATTGTAAAACTATTATATTCCAGAATTACTAATATCTCCCAAAACATTCATCCTATCAACTTGTCATCTTCACTACTGTCTTCTTTGATGAAAAGTACATAAATACGCCAAACTGCAGCACTCAGCTCTTTCCAGATTTTGTGTGAGTCCCAAAATACTCACACAAAATACACATAGAGGCCACTTGGCTTATATAATATTGACCAGTACATTGACCCATGGGGAACCACAGGTCATAATAATAATACCAACATCTGTGGACTGAAGTTAGTGAATGTGTCTTTCCTGTTTTTAACTTCATTTCCCATTATGCAGTATGATCCTGTGCTTCCGGTCAACTGAGCAATGTGATTGTAAGGCTGTTGTATTCCAAAGTTACCAATATCTTCTAAAATATTGGTTCTATCAACTTACTGAGATATTTAATATGGAGAGATGGGACTATTTCTCAATTGTAGGTATCAAATTGTCCAATTAAAAACATCTCAGTTTCTCAGAACTGTCTAAACACACACACATAGATGCTCTGGGACATTCCAGTATTATGATACTGATAATAACATTTACAATACTCAGAATTTGGGAACATCCAGTAATGTAGAGCTGGAATTGATTAGTAGTCAACAAATAAATTAATCTCTAACTTTGTTTTTTTTTTTTTTGCAATGATTTAATCAGTCTAAGATTTAAAGTTTAAATTCTCTTATTGCTAGGATGAATATTTCTTGTATTTTTCCTCTTCTATGAGAGTAAATAGCATTAAAATATTAGAATATAATACACAGGAAACTGTAAAAAGGGTGTCTTCTAAGTCTTTGAGCAAGCAACGTTTTATAATATTTTACATCCAAAACAATCAATTGAGAAAACAATACAAATACTAATCGATCATCAGTGTGTGTACCTGCAGCTTTGTACATGTTTCACTCTTCTGGAAACATGAGTTTTCTTACCAGCTAGATACAGTATATGCAAATTTGAGTTTATGCATGCAAACAATGCCATGACATCATAAAAGAATAATTTCCTCCAATAATAATAACTATTTAACAAACATTATTTAGTTAAACAGCCATAGCAAGGAAGGAAATGAAGGTGCAAGGCTCGGGTCATAAAATGCAGCTGTAACTTGCAGTTAGATGACGCATCAACATGCATCGAACAGTTTGACTTTGTAATTCTTCATTTCCACTTAATATAATCTGTGCGATTTAATTTGATGGTTTCTGTGGGTGAGACAGCATATGCCTTTGGCTGTTACGCAACTGTGTGAGTGTTTTCTTCTAAGGTAACTGATCAGCTGATGTATCAACTGGATTAGGAGAACCTGGGCCCGGTGGTTTAGAAGGAGATAAAAGATCAAATCTGGCTTTTTACACTTTCTCTCCTTCTCTACCTTTTGTTTCCTTTACCTTTTATTTATTTCAGCCTTACAACCTTACACCTATACTATCCACATATCCACATGTACACTACTGATAAAATTAACCCACACACCCAGGGCCCTTCATACTGTACCTTTGTGGGGACCCTAAGCAAAATGCTGTTCGGGGGACCCTTGTTTGATAAACTATGATGAAGAGATCCCTAAAATTATTTAGATTGTCTAGTAGCTGAGTGAAACAGTCTACAGTTACAATGCAATATCTTAAATTGAGACACTCAAGGAAGTGAGACTGATAAAAAAATAAATAAAAAAATAAATAAAAAAATAAATAAATAAAAAAAAAAAAAAAAAAAAAAAAAAAAATATATATATATATATATATATATAATACAAAGCAAACAACAATCCTCTATATGTCAATAAATACATTTTGAATGTTTATAAAAAATATTGAGTTTGAATAAGAAAATACAACAACTGCTGTGATAACTTTTTTTTTCCGTCCCATTACAGTGTTCGTTTTGTTTAATGGTAGGTGGGCTCACGATGTCACAAACTGTGTGACAGTGCAGCCCAAAGACTGTGACCTAATAATGTCACAGAAACACCAGCCTCAGCTTAATGTAGTTTATTTTATTTATCTTATATGTATTATTATTTTTGTTACAGGGTGGTGGCACGGTGGTGCAGTGGTTAGCACTCATACCTCATAGGGTGAAGGTCACTGGTTCGATTCCCACACCAGACTTTTCTGTGTGGAGTTCACATGTGTCGCTGGGTCCTCCATTTTCCTCCCACCATCCAAACACATGTAGTGATAGTTTAATTAGTTAACCTAAATCACCCATAGTTATGAATGTAAGAGTGATTGTTTGTCTATATATGTTCAGCCCTGAGGTGAACTGGAGACTCATACAGGGTGTACCCCACCTTCACCCATTGTAGCTGGATTAGGCTCCCAGTGACCCCCGTGACCCTAGTGAGGATAAAATAGGTTCCGACGACGAGACGAGAAGTATATAAGGAATATAATAGACACATGAAACAGCTGCAGATGAAGACAGGACATTTGAATTCTCCTTAGATGAGACTGAACATACAGCTTTGGGGTCCCCATGGTGACTTGTTTGTCGAGTTCACCTATCGCTAGAAAACACCCTGCACACACACTCCTCACATTTATCTGAACATTTTGGTTTTCTTGCTTTACACTTTAATAAATCATATGTATGATTTTAGCACCATGTACTTATCCTGCCTTTTTGTCAAGGTCTAGAGTCATGACATTAACAACAAAATCACCACATCTGCATTTAAACCAAGCATGTCCAAACTATTCCACAAAGGGCCGGTGTGGCTGCAGGTTTTTGTTCCAATCAAGGAGCATCACATCAGACTTGACTCAATTAATCAACTGATCTCAGTCTTCAGAGAGTCGACTGGTCAAACTGTGTACTCTTAGTTGGTTGGAACAAAAACCTGCAGCATCACCGGCCTTTTGTGGAATAGTTTGGACATGCTTGGTTTAAACAGTATTGCTGAATAGTTGTTTTTTTTTGTAGCAGATGTCACTACTTGTATCTATATATACTATACTCTATATAAGTTTGAAATTGTGCTTCCTTCGTGCTTCGTGTGCTCTGAGGAAGATGATAATTTCCACTAAGTAACTTAAAATTATGAGTGCATTGTATTCAATCACTCTTCTTCCTATGCAGTCAACATTTCATATTTTGGAATACTTATCATTTAGTCCTTTTCATAAATCAAGCTTTTATTATGTTTTATTGTGTTTTTGTCTTAGTATTTTTAGCTTTTAATTAGTAGTTTTTATGTTTTATTGTGTTTTTATCTTAGTATTTTTGTCTTTGATTATATTTTATTGTGTTTATCTTAGTATTTTTAGGCTGTCATTATGTTTTAGTGTATTTTTATCTTAGTATTTTGGGACTACAATGGAGGATGTGCTCCTACTTCTTGCATGGGATCATTTCCTGTGCATTCCATCGCTCATATTTACACATATACTTACCATCTAGTCCTTTAATAAATCATTGCAACAAAAAATAACCAACCTGTGACCTCGTCCATTGGTAAAAGTGTTTCCTTTTTTGTTAATGTTAGAAATTGTTAGCCTCAGCATAATTGCCAATTGTTAAATTGTAATATCTGCATAATTTTATTCTTCTAATACTGCTGCTTCATTTTACACAGATATGAAAATTTACCTAGAATTATGACTTAGGCAATTATATTGTGAGGCTAAGAAAATGTGGAAAATCATAATCGAGCACCAGTGAAACATTAATAAAAGAATTATTGTAGATATCATTTGTTCTGAATCCTTCGCTGTTCTCTGCCATGTTGAAAAGTTCAAACATTATTTTCATTTCAACTGCTCTTGTATCAAAATTTTTCTTCCCATTTCCCCAGTGGAAAATACAATGTGAGGGGGTTTTTATGTGTAATTTTCATGTTTGTAACTAGTATTTACCATAATTCCCATAGCATGTGAAGGCAGGATAAGTCTCTGTAATATCTAGAGAAACCAATGTGCACTACTGGAAACAGTGATTCTCTTCAGGAATCTACCCGGCACACACTAATAAGACATACTGTATATATACAAAAATCAGACACATTACCCCAGCATTCGACCTCAGCTGCTCTAATGGAGCCAATGATTAGGAACAAGCCCAGTATTATACAGACAAGCACCTCTGTCTATTTATGAGAGTCTGTTTTTCTGTCAAGTAGAATTCAAACAAGCCTGTGTCTCTTCACCTCCTTCTCTCTTGCTGAGTGTACTGATGAATTTTACAAGTGATTATGGAAGTAATGAAAGGCATCAAGGCCATATGTTACTCAACAGTAATGATATTACATTACATTAGTGTTCTGGTGACTGGTCTTCATCAAAGGGAAATGGAAAAAATAGCAAAAGGAATTATGACTTGAACAGTGGTGCTTACAGTATGAGACTGAGAATGTGTGCGAAGAGAGAGAGAGAGAGAGAGAGAGAGAGAGAGAGAGAGAGAGAGAGACTGAAGGTGTTTATTTAAATTCTCTTGCTCCAAAAATCAATTATTCATCTTATTTACAGTCATGTGGGTTGTAGTATATTTAATCTACTTATTAGAAGATCTCAGAAGAAACTATTTTATAACAGAATGACATTGTGGTTGGATCATTCTAAATACATGTATAGTATATTTTAGGGGTGTAAGAAAATGTCACTTACGTGTGGAGTGAGTCACTTAAAGGCACATACTTGAGAGAGACAGTGGCTCATTTTGTTGTGAAGTAACCACACTGCTGTCTTCATAAATACATTTACAGAGCCCACTTTTAGGATTGTAACAGACATCCATGCACTTCACATTAAGATACTTTTTGTGAAATGATAAATTATGAAAATGTGTATTACTTTGCTTTCAGGATTACTCTATATTGAAGCATAAGCAGTGTGCTATGATACTGTATTACTTATATATTATATACACAGCCCTGTGATTTCCTACAGAACTGATACAAACCAGCACATTCATTCTACCTCTCTTTTCTCCAGTGAAGCTACCTCATTGATCAATACAAGGATGTGGTTATACTGTGCATACAAGTGTTTTGTGTGTCTGTTACTAAGTGCAGCACTTTAAATGTACGCATGGGCATATACAGTAGTTTCACCTTGCATTGTGAGTAACTGTAGGTAAAAAAAAAAAAAAAAAAAAAAAAACCCAAACAAAACACAGTGACCTTGTTGACTTTGTTGTGTTAAATGACTCATGACTGTTTTAATCTGTTACTTCAATTAATGAACAGAAAGTATGTTAATGAGAAATCATCCTTCTTATCCTCTGCTCACATAAAGGTGATGTTAATGCTGAGTCAACCACCCCAAAGAAGACTTCTGCTTTAAATTCAACTGAGGCTCTTGGGTCTGTAGCTACAGGATCTACTTCTAATACTACTCTAAACCAAAGCAAAGTTATTTCATCTAATCTGACTGGCTGCAACACAACCATAAACCCCGGATGCAAGAATGGAAGTACAATAATTTCTTTCACAACCCAGCCACGTAAGTCCAACGTTAACAATGACGTTCTTAATTTATTTTTAGGGGGGGATTTTTATGTTGATTACAATCAGAAAATATAACTGCAAGAATGACAGTGGACTGAGTAAAAGTTGTGGGGAATACGATAATGATCTTGTGATGTTTCTTATTTATTACCACTCAAGTTTTGTTTGTACTTCAGAAAAATTTCATAGGAAGCCCGAGTCTTAACTGCAGGTGACTAATGTTTCAGGAGCTATATTTAACTTTTTATCACTGTTGTCCTTTACCAGAAGTGGGCCAATGAGTGAGTAGACATACTACGACTGGGTTAAAGTGTTGACAGTCAAAACCACAAACACAACTCACGCAACAGCCAGAGTGCTTAAAATAAGACAGGACAGGCTAAGAGAGAACATTATGTTCTCCTGAGAAATGGTGTAAGATAAAAGCAGGCGGTAAATGACGAAGGTATGAAAACTATTGTAGTGCAGGTTCTGAAATCCAGGCTGTAAGACGTTGGCTTAGTACAGATGATGGTGGCAACGAGAAGAGAGAAGTGATTAAATGCTGTGTGACTTCTCACAAGGAGGTGAGGAAGGTAGAAGTGAAATACTCCCCCCACTCCACACACTACTGTCTCTGGTTCACTCTCAAAGGGTAAAAGCACCCATTTAACACATCCACATCTGTTCACAAGCTTCACACTGTAAACAGAATAATACTGCATATGTTGTAAAACCTTTTCCTAGCCCATTTCTTATTTCAGTATATCGGCTACGACAATAAAAAAGACTCATAAAACTGTACTGTGATGCATTATGGGTAATAGAGGTACCAGTTTTTAACAAAAAAAAAAAAAAGATGAATGTCTATAATAAACAAAAACAATATCTTCACTCTGCTGCTTTAATATCTTTCATAAATCCCCTTCTGTGTGCTTGGTAACATTGTAGAAGGATGATATGATATCTCAGCTTTTCTTAGACAGACAGACAGACAGACAGGCAGACAGACATCAGTGGAGTTTTAGGAATGAAATCAGTCACAATAAGACTGAGACAAGTAGTCATTACATCTGTTTATATAATTAACTCATGGTTTAATTTTGGTAAAGCGGAAAAGTCTTAAAAAACCTATTTAGTCAGTAAGTGTAAACCACAATACTGATCACTGCCAAATGTTTATTATAGTATAACTCGTATAGCAAATTGAATTAAGACCAGAATGGATTTTAGCTAAATCAATATCATTTTTCAAAATTTGATTAGTAACTTCACAGATTTTTTTCTCAACAACTAAGAGGTGACATTTATACCTTTTGTGTTTAATTGTATCATTAAATCCTTACGCAGTGGCAGCTATGGCTCAGTTGGTAGAGCGGGTCATCCAATGACTGAAGGGTCGGCGGTTCGCATCCCAGCTTTGGTTGTCCACATGTCAAAGTGTCCTTGGGCAAGACACCAAACGCTGTGTTAGGCTCCCAGTAGGACTGACAGAACCTTAGAAACCTACTGGTGTGTGAATATGAAGCGCTTTGAGGACCATTAAGGTGGAAGAAACTATATAAATGCAGTCCATTTACCCTCCAACACTATAACCCAGCCTCCAAAAAAGAACTTGAAAAAATGTTAATGTTTTTTAATTGTTAACATCCACTTTATATATAGGTTTGGCTCCTGCAGACTCACTCTATAAAAATATTCAGTAAACATTTTTTCAGAGTCCTTCTGTTCATTCATTCATTCACACGCTCTTCGTTTAATGTTAATATAACACTTTTATCGACAGCTGTGATTGACTTTCTCAGTTAGATTAATTGAGCTTCTTCGTCTTAGGGAATCTTTTATTTATTTATTTATTTTAAAGTTTATTGTGCTAACATGTCAGCAAACTAACATCTAGCATTAGCTCAGTCAAATTCAATGGTAATTGGATGAAAAAGTGACTTTTTCACCTAAATATAGATCATTAATTGGACATGGATCCACTGTCATTTATCAAATGGGTTAATACCTGGGTTTTACTGGTGAAGCAGTGTTGTAGAACTACAGAGTCTCTGAATGTCCAAATGGATCATGTCTGATTACCAGGAAAAGATGAAAAACTGTATTTTACCCCAATTATTTACATGTATTAATATGATTAGTAAATCAATAATTATTTAACATTTTAGATCAATAGATGCCTTTGGTTGGTGATGGGTGCTTGGATCTTTATGAGTTACATATGTGCAGTAAAACATACTAAACATATCAATAAAGGTATAAGGTACAGTTGAATTGTATGTAACTAAAATGTTTGCTTCTTCTTTAGCCGCCACAGTGAGTGTTCCCTCCACTTCTAAGACTGATAAGACTGTCACAATGAAGTCACCGACAAAGGATCCAGTTACTGCTCCTGGAAGCCAGAAAACCTCCTCACAGACACCCCCTACTTCCACCAACATCACCACCACACATGGAAATGCCACGCCCCCTCCTGGTGTGTCAAGCACGACACCGACCTCCACCAACTCCTCCACAACCCCTGACTCGACTTCATCATCAGCCCACACCACCCACTCCTCCTCATACCCATCGACTTCTACCCTGACACCGGCAGCTTCAAAAAATAACACGACTGAAATCACAGTTACTATTAAGACCCCCAGTCTGACCCCAATGCCGAGTTCTTCTACTCAAACCAAAAGTCACATGACTGAAATCACAGTTACATCCACGACCTCCACTCCGACCCCAACGTCAAGCTCTTCCACTCAAACCAAAAGTCACATGACTGAAATCACAGTTACATCCACGACCTCCACTCCGACCCCAACGCCAAGTTCTCCCACTCAAACCAAAAGTCACGTGGACCGCCCATCCCAACTTAATGTTGGGGAAGACAGTGAGTGCATTAAATCTTCTGCTGCTTGGTTTATGAATTTGTTTTGCGCTGTTTACTGGCAGGATATTGACAGAACTAGAAGTAAATTGGCTTCACAACAAAGGAAACTCTGTTCTTTTGTTTTCAAGCACAAGCCAGTCTTTGCTTTCACACACAAACACGCGCCACGCATCTACTGTCTATATCTTCTACAAGCACTGTCACCACCAAGCACTCCACAATTATGGCTCTGTTTGGACAAAAAGACAGAGGCAGTCATGAGATTCAGGCCACAAAACACTCTGATTTTTCTCCCACTCTCTGTCTGGTTGAGTGTTTATTATCTATAGTATATGTTTTGTATCTACATTGTGTATATAGAAGTCATGGGTACATCTCATTTCTCCACTTTTGTTTTGATTTTTTTTGCCAGACAAGCAGCAAAATAACAAGAAAACTGATAAAGCCTTCTTAGCCTGTTTGAATTCAGTTAAAATATCAGATTCTTTGTACTTTCCTAACTCAATGTGGTTTTATTAGGCCAGGCTTGGCTCTCTGCCTTTTTCCATTAGACAGAGGAACAGTGAATATTCACTGGTCTGTGGTTGTTGTTACATTCAACCAGAGGATTTAAAAACAGCTAAATATACAAAACTGTCTTCCATAGCAACATCCATATACAGAAATACACTTCAAGAAAAAGAGTCAAACTGCTTCTGCACAGAAACATGCAAACACACATTGACACAGAAAGGTCAAGAGTGATGATATCCTTTGAAGACCACACTATATTTTATGAATATGCCACAACAAAACCCTCCAAACCATGATATGAATAATGTTTAAAGTGAACTCAAGTACAGGCAAGGTTAACATCACCATCCTGTGTTTGACATTTCTGTCCTGGACTATGTGGTGAACACTTGTCTATATTTAGTCACAGCTTTAAACACTCGCTTAATATTTGTGTTTGTATCATGTGATATAGTACAGATTTTCTGTTTGCTTTATTACTGATATTGAAAAAAATGCACCCCACTGATGTTTTATTTATTTTATTTTTTGATCCAGCAACGTCTCCCACATTAAACTCCCTCGTGGCAGGCCTGGTGTCAGCCTTCGTCATCACCGCAGTCATCATCACTCTGCTTCTGTTTCTTAAACTACGCCGGAGAGACAGCCGTCCAGAGTTCCGGAGGCTGCAGGATCTACCTATGGTGAGCATGAGCAATATATTTAGACAATATTACACCGCCCAGCCAAAAAAGTAGTCACATATGCAGTATTTCACTGCACCACCTTTGGTTTTGATGACAGAAGACATTTATTTTGACTTTTTTTTTTTTTTTTTTTTTTTTTATACATAATGATTATGTAGTGTCACAATAAGGTTCATCATATTTTTTCCCATCCATTCATTTATGATTACTGATGATGGAAAATTGGACTGTTGCATCAACTCTTCATCATCCCAAATTAGAGTCTGGATTTTTTGAAGGCTAATTCAGGCGTGAAAATGATGTAGTATTCTGTCACAGGCCTAATTACGCCGATCAATCCTGGCAATGTCCAATCTTTTAGCCGTTAGAGAAATGAGAGAACTCTTACTATCGCTTCTATTATTTCTTATTTACAAGTTAAATAACTTGTGACAGCTCAAACATTATTAATCACTGAAGTATTTACCCATGGAAGGATCTGAACTATTTGCTTATTTGAATTTAGTGTAAATCTCTTGTAATCAAAACCAAAGGAGATGCATTGAAATATTGCATGTGCAACTTTTTTTTTAGCTAAGTAAAGTATAACCATGTACAAAACACCTATAGTTTTAGGTGATGAAAATGAGTATTTTACTGTAACTCCTGTTCACGCATGCTTGTAGCCCTATTAAAAAGTCTGCCATAAATAATAACTGGAATCCACAGCTGCAGGTAAACAGGGATTGTAGTGGTATATTCATTTTCAATGGTCATGTTAAGAGGATATTAGTGCTTTTTTAAAAAAAATAAAAATCCCCCCAGAGTATTCAGTGTACAATTGAGGAGACAAAAGATATACTGTTTTACCAATGCTGGTGTCATGTGGCATGGCTCCACACCAAATCTGTACCAGTTCTTAATAAAGCATCCGGTGTACAAAGCACTAATAGATTGTAATCTCTGATAAAGTGATATTCATAAAGCTGTACGAGCCAGTACCAGTGGAAAAACACTCCCCTCTGCAGCGCTCCCTTCTTGGTTCAGATTACAGATGAATCTAGAAAAGCACTCTGAGAGCGCAGACACCCCCCCCCCCCCCCCCAACCAAAATATAATCACTTGTTGATCTCCCCATTATCACCATATCCTGAAAATGTCATCAAAATACATCTATAACTTTTTTAATTATGTTGTACACACACAAACAAACAAATAAACAAACAAACAAACAAACAAACAAACAAACAGACAGACAGCAAAAAACATAACCTACTTGGCAGAGGTAAATATTCAACTCAATTAAAATTCAAAAGGACTTTATTTATCCTGATGGGCAATTTAAGAACAGTGTAAGAGTCAGCAGTGTACTGTAAATGTAAGTGCTAGTATAAAAGTATAAAAGACTAGTAAGTAAAATGGCAAGTTAAATAACAATTTAATAATAAAAAAACAAAAAAAAGAGCAAAACACAGTCCAGATGTAACCTGAATCAGAAACTGCATTTGTGGGATGTGGTGGAAGTGTGGGTGTCATGAAGTTATGTATGATTATTGGAGGAGGAGGGGGTCTGTGTGTGTGTGTGTGTTTGCGTTGGGGGGGGGGGGGGGGGGGGGTATTAAGAGTTGAGGAGGACAGTCTTAGGAACAACTTTGGACACCTTTAACCCAGTGGTTCCCAGACCTTTTTTGACTTGTTACCTTTTAACATCACACATTTTTGCTGACTTCAAACATTCAAAACAGAGACGTTTTTTTTTGTTGCTAAGATTTATTTGGTATTGATCATGTAATACTAAATAAATGTTCATTTTAGGTGAAGTTTAATCTATATTGTGTCTATAATTACAGATGGAGGCAGAAAAGTCAAGTGTAGATTATATGTATAAAGTGAGACTTTTATTTTCCTTGGTCAGGATATGTACAGTCAGTCCAACTTGTATTTATAAGGCTGACAATTAATACTGAACAAACAATAACTCAATGTATGAATTATGAAAGAGCTGCAACATCTGAAACTGACCACAGTGACAGTTAACGGTACCACAGTCTTTCAGTTTCAGTTTGTCGTGTCTTTTATGGATTGTAATTGTCTCTCTCAACTCACCATATATTTTTTTTTATTAGTAAGTTTATTATTATTATTATTTTTTTATCAATTACTTGAAATTTCAGGCAACCTCAATTGAATTCAAGGCAACTCCCAGGTTGAAAAACACTGCTTTAACCTAATGCTGTTTCATCTTCTTATGGAAAAGAAACAGTGAAACTGAACATTAAGTGTTATTTACAGTTGTTGGTCATATAAAGTACAATATTCTGCAGAAGCCCAAAGCCAACATAAGGTGTTTTGGTTTAAGTAAAATTCTATTCATCACAGACACGTATTTGTGACTCTCTGTATTAAGATCTAACCTAGATATATGTGAAGTATGTATCAAAGTAAAGACAACTTGCAGTGAAAAAACAGCCTCTTTAAGCCAGTGGGTGTATCTAGTATAACCCCCCCTCCCCTTTTTGCACTTAACACGTCTTTAACCCTTTGTTCAGACAATGTCACATTTATTATATTGATTTTCTGATGTTTTATATCAGGATCTATTCAACATGTCAGCTGTTTCTATTGTGCTGAGTCGTCCCATGGGGTCAGAGGTCACACTGAATAGTAACTTTATCCATTATAACCCATTTAGGTCAGCTTTTTTATCAGTGTTTCAATGTTATGTACATGGGCCTGAGGGTAAATCCACCATTGTATATGCTCATTTCATTCAGAAAAAAAGGAAACATAGAGATGGCCTAAGATCTTTACACATCATTTTTGGACCTTCTTATCTGAAAAGAGTAAAACCTCCTGTCACTGGGTAGAGTTTTTAACTCACTCACTGCCATTGACGTATATATACGTCAATTGAAATACTTACGCTCACTGCCATCGACGCATATATACGTCAATCACGGGCGAGGGGCGGGGAGCGGTCTCGCGCAGCCTGTCACTGAAAATCAGACTGGTTTCCAAGTGCTCCGCTATTTTAGATCCTCCTGAGCAGATTGGACCCCTAAAATGTCCCGGAACCATGGTGTAAAGCCCAGGTAAATTAAACCGCTCATAATGCTCTTTTTATGGGGCAGAATAACAGAGCATGCGCCCCCTCTAAACGGACCGGGGATCAGCGGTCTGAAGCCGCGCGTTTAATCCGCTCATAATGCTCTGTTTATGGGCAGAATAACAGAGCATGCGCCCCCTCTAAACGGACCGGGGATCAGCGGTCTGAAGCCGCGCGTTTAATCCGCTCATAATGCTCTGTTTATGGGCAGAATAACAGAGCATGCGCCCCTTCTAAACGGACCGGGGATCAGCGGTGTGAAGCCGCGCGTTTAATCCGCTCATAATGCTCTGTTTATGGGCAGAATAACAGAGCATGCGCCCCCTCTAAACGGACCGGAGATCAGCGGTCTGAAGCCGCGCGTTTAATCCGCCCATAACGCTCTGGTCTGGGGCTGCATATGAAGGCATAATCATATTTATATAATATAAAGGTATAAGTCCAGTCTGGTTTTGTAGTACCATGCCTCCATAAAAATATTTCTAAGTCCACACTGGAGCGCCACCAGTTAAAACTCTCGTTCCTTGTAACGTGGATGTACTTGAAAAAATACCTCCCAGAAAAGCGCTAAATGCACTATGCAGGCGGTGTCCCCGTTGACTTTGAATGGGGATGCCCTAGCAACTACCAAAGAGCAAAATCCGTTTACGTGTGGCAAAGTGTGGACTTAGAAATATTTTTATAGAGGCATGGTACTACCCGGGTGAAGCTGTGGACTTAGAAATATTTTTATAGAGGCATGGTACTACCCGGGTGAAGCTGAAATATTTCTAAGTCCACACTTTGCCACACGTAAACGGATTTTGCTCTTTGGTAGTTGCTAGGGCATCCCTATTCAAAGTCAATGGAGACACCTTCTGCATAGTGCATTTAGCACTTTTCTGGGAGGTATTTTTTCAAGTACATCCACGTTATAAGGAACGAGAGTTTTAACTGGTGGTGCTCCAGTGTAATAAGAGGCCAGCTTCGGAGGGTGCGTTACCCGTGCAAAGATAGAGGGACATCGGATCCCTTTATTGGATTTATGCCCTCCGAACCTCCAGATCGAAAGGCATTTATGAAGCCCCGCCTCTGAAGGGCCTATGCTCTCCGTTTGTCGGTTCAGCGGTAGGTTCCTTCAACATTGCGGGCTGGTACACGTTAGGTATTCGGGAGGGGAGGACAGGGCTCCGGCCTCCAGGAGAGGATGCGGGACAGAGATGCGCTGTCTCCCTCAGTGGCTCTCCAACGGTATCCGCGAGTGCCAGGCGGTGCCTGGGGTCCGTCTAACCCGGCGGCGGGTTGCGGTCCCGGTCACGGCGGCCAGAGCTGACGCGGGTCCGTTATAAATAACTATGTTTCTCTTATCCTTGTTCACACACGGCAGTGGGCGCGGTTACAGCTCCGGCGGCGGAGCGCTGGCCCCAGCGGCTGTGTATAACCCCGGGGTGCGCGCTGCTCGCGCGGTGCGCTCTGAGGGGGCGGTGTGTTCCTTTTCCCTGGCCCCCGCCCAGGTCTGTCGCCCTAACCGAGGAGGCCCCTTTCCCGTCCCGCCCTACTAAAGGGCTCACAGGGGGGGGTTGGGGATGCCCTCCTCGGGACCGGCGACTCTCCTGGGGGCCTTGGATCGCCTCCTCCGCCCCCTCGGATCACCGCACTGCCGCGGGTGGGCTCCACCTTCGGGGCTATCCTAGTTGATCCTCCAGTATAGCAGCATATGCTTGTCCCACATATTAAACCGCTGGAAGGTCGGTACAGTGAAACTACGAATGGCTCATTAAATCAGTTATGGTTCCTTTGGTCGGTGAGGTGAGTCCCGAGCAGGCGGGGCTCTCTCTTCATGCGTCCGGCTCTGCCGGTTCTGACCCCACATTGGCAGGTGGGGAGTTTGACTGGGGCGGTACGAAGGGAACGTGAGCTGGGGTCTCAGACCATCGTGAGAGGCTCAGGGAGAACAGACACTCCCGTAGAGCAGAAGGGAACGTGAGCTGGGGTCTCAGACCATCGTGAGAGGCTCAGGGAGAACAGACACTCCCGTGGAGCAGAAGGGAACGTGAGCGGCTCAGGGAGAACAGACACTCCCGTGGAGCAGAAGGGAACGTGAGCGGCTCAGGGAGAACAGGCACTCCCGTAGAGCAGAAGGGAACGTGAGCTGGGGTCTCAGACCATCGTGAGAGGCTCAGGGAGAACAGACACTCCCGTGGAGCAGAAGGGAACGTGAGCGGTACAGGGAGAACAGACACTCCCGTAGAGCAGAAGGGAACGTGAGCTGGGGTCTCAGACCATCGTGAGAGGCTCAGGGAGAACAGACACTCCCGTAGAGCAGAAGGGAACGTGAGCTGGGGTCTCAGACCATCGTGAGAGGCTCAGGGAGAACAGACACTCCCGTGGAGCAGAAGGGAACGTGAGCGGTACAGGGAGAACAGACACTCCCGTAGAGCAGAAGGGAACGTGAGCTGGGGTCTCAGACCATCGTGAGAGGCTCAGGGAGAAAAGACACTCACATAAAGTAAAAGGGAACGTGAGCTGGGTAAACGGCCTCCTCCTAGTCCCAAGGGGTTTTTTTTAACCTTTTTGGAATATTTCTAAGTCCAGTGTGGACTTAGAAAATTTTATCATTATATTTGTAGTACCAAGGGTTTTTTTTATTTTTTGGAATATTTCTAAGTCCAGTGTGGACTTAGAAAATTTTATCTCTATATTTGTAGTACCAAGGGTTTTTTTTTTAACCTTTTTGGAATATTTCTAAGTCCAGTGTGGACTTAGAAAAATTTCAAAAAATAAAAAAAACCCTTGGTACTACAAACATAAAGATAGAAAATTTTCTAAGTCCACGTTGGACTTAGAAAAATTTCAAAAAAATAAAAAAAAACCCTTGGTACTACAAATGGAAAGATAGAAAATTTTCTAAGTCCACTTTGGACTTAGAAAAATTTCAAAAAAATAAAAAAAAACCCTTGGTACTACAAATGGAAAGATAGAAAATTTTCTAAGTCCACTTTGGACTTAGAAAAATTCCAAAAAATAAAAAAAACCCTTGGTACTACAAATGGAAAGATAGAAAATTTTCTAAGTCCACTTTGGACTTAGAAAAATTCAAAAAAATAAAAAAAAACCCTTGGTACTACAAATGGAAAGATAGAAAATTTTCTAAGTCCACTTTGGACTTAGAAAAATTCCAAAAAATAAAAAAAACCCTTGGTACTACAAATGGAAAGATAGAAAATTTTCTAAGTCCACGTTGGACTTAGAAAAATTCCAAAAAATAAAAAAAAACCCTTGGTACTACAAATGGAAAGATAGAAAATTTTCTAAGTCCACTTTGGACTTAGAAAAATTCCAAAAAATAAAAAAAACCCTTGGTACTACAAATGGAAAGATAGAAAATTTTCTAAGTCCACTTTGGACTTAGAAAAATTCCAAAAAATAAAAAAAACCCTTGGTACTACAAATGGAAAGATAGAAAATTTTCTAAGTCCACTTTGGACTTAGAAAATTTTCTATCTTTTTGGAATTTTTCTAAGTCCACGTTGGACTTAGAAAAATTTCTGATATTTTTTCGTTTTGTAGTACCAAGGCTCTGGTTGACTTACGGCGCCGGTTGGAGGGGTTTAGCCCGAGGAGGGGGCTTAAGTTTGGGGTACCAGGGACCGACTGGGGCGGTCGGTCCCTGGAGGTCCTGTAGGGGCCGGGTGTGTCTAGATTGTGGCCGGGGATAGGGAGCCTTTTTTCGGGTATAGGTCCCAGGGTTAGACCCCTGGTTCTATGGGGCTCCAGGGGTCCACGTACCTGGCTCCTCTGCCCCAGAATGGGGCCTTCAGGCTGGGTTAAGGCCTGGTCTTTTTACCCCTGGTTCTATGGGGCTCCAGGGGTCCACGTGCCCTTCTCCTCTGCCCCAGAATGGGGCCTTCAGGCTGGGTCAAGGCCTGGTCTTTTTACCCCTGGTTCTACGGGGCTCCAGGGGTCCACGTACCTGGCTCCTCTGCCCCAGAATGGGGCCTTCAGGCTGGGTCAAGGCCCAGCCTTATTACCCCTGGTTCTACGGGGCTCCAGGGGTCCACGTACCTGGCTCCTCTGCCCCAGAATGGGGCCTTCAGGCTGGGTCAAGGCCCGGTCTTTTTACCCCTGGTTCTATGGGGCTCCAGGGGTCCACGTGCCCTTCTCCTCTGCCCCAGAATGGGGCCTTCAGGCTGGGTCAAGGCCTGGTCTTTTTACCCCTGGTTCTATGGGGCTCCAGGGGTCCACGTACCTGGCTCCTCTGCCCCAGAATGGGGCCTTCAGGCTGGGTTAAGGCCTGGTCTTTTTACCCCTGGTTCTATGGGGCTCCAGGGGTCCACGTGCCCTTCTCCTCTGCCCCAGAATGGGGCCTTCAGGCTGGGTCAAGGCCTGGTCTTTTTACCCCTGGTTCTACGGGGCTCCAGGGGTCCACGTACCTGGCTCCTCTGCCCCAGAATGGGGCCTTCAGGCTGGGTCAAGGCCCAGCCTTATTACCCCTGGTTCTACGGGGCTCCAGGGGTCCACGTGCCCAGCTACTGTGCCCCAGAATGGGGCCTTCAGGCTGGGTCAAGGCCCGGCCTTTTTACCCCTGGTTCTATGGGGCTCCAGGTCCCCAGCAACTACCAAGAGGCAAAACTCGCTACGTGTGAAAGTGGGACTTTGTCATTTTTCACAGGGGTCCACGTGCCCAGCTACTGTGCCCCAGAATGGGGCCTTCAGGCTGGGTCAAGGCCCGGCCTTTTTACCCCTGGTTCTATGGGGCTCCAGGTCCCCAGCAACTACCAAGAGGCAAAACTCGCTACGTGTGAAAGTGGGACTTTGTCATTTTTCACAGGGGTCCACGTGCCCAGCTACTGTGCCCCAGAATGGGGCCTTCAGGCTGGGTCAAGGCCCGGCCTTTTTACCCCTGGTTCTATGGGGCTCCAGGTCCCCAGCAACTACCAAGAGGCAAAACTCGCTACGTGTGAAAGTGGGACTTTGTCATTTTTCACAGGGGTCCACGTGCCCAGCTACTGTGCCCCAGAATGGGGCCTTCAGGCTGGGTCAAGGCCCGGCCTTTTTACCCCTGGTTCTATGGGGCTCCAGGGGTCCAGTTGCCCGGCTCCTCTGCCCCAGAATGGGGCCTTCAGGCTGGGTCAAGGCCCGGCTTTTTTACCCCCGGTTCTATGGTGCTCCAGGTCCCCAGCAACTACCAAGAGGCAAAACTCGCTACGTGTGAAAGTGGGACTTTGTCATTTTTCTAAACTGGAGGCATGGTACTACCGGGGTGAAGCAAGGATGGCAGGGGAAAAAGCAACAAAAGGGAACAGATGTCCCTTCATTTTGGTCCGGGGAAGGTGCCCTGCGAATCCTGCCTGCCTGCGCCTGGAGGAACACCACTTAAAATCGTGGTTTCTGAAATGGGGGAAGCACGTGAAAAAATACCTCCCAAAAAAGTGTTAAATGCACTATGCAGAAGGTGTCTCCATTGACCTTGAATGGGGAGGCCCCAGCAACTACCAAGAAGCAAAACTCAATCACGTCTGGCAAAATAGACAGGTCCCCAGCAACTACCAAGAGGCAAAACTCGCTACGTCTGAAAGTTGGACTTTGTCATTTTTCTGAACTGGAGGCATGGTACTACCAGAGTGAGGCTGAAATTTTTCTAAGTCCCACCAGAGGCATGGTACTACCAGGAGTGAAGCTGAAATTTTGTTGGACTTTGTCATTTTTCACAGGGGTCCATATGTTGCTCTACTCTGCCCCAGAATGGGGCCTCGAGGCTGGGTCTAAAGCCGGGCCATTTTACCCCTGGTTCTATGGGGCTCCAGGGGTCCACGTGCCCGGCTACTGTGCCCCAGAATGGGGCCTTCAGGCTGGGTCAAGGCCCAGCCTTATTACCCCTGGTTCTATGGGGCTCCAGGGGTCCACGTGCCCGGCTACTGTACCCCAGATTGGGGCCTTGAGGCTGGGTATAAAGGCTGGCCATTTTACCCCTGGTTCTATGTGGTTCCACGTGCCCAGGAACTCCCGCTAGGCAAAACACGCTACGTATGAGAGTGGGACTTTGTAATGTGTGGACTTAGAAAAATGTCTACCAATGGTTTTGTAGTACCAAGGCTATGTAAAAATATTTCTAAGTCCACATTGGACTTAGAAAAATTCCCAAAAAATAAAAAAAAAACCCTTGGTACTACAAAGATAAAGATAGAGGAAATTTTTCAAAGTATTGTGTGGACTTAGAAAAATTTCTGATATTTTTTCATTTTGTAGTACCAAGGCTCTGGTTGTCTTACGGCGCCGGTTGAAGGGGTTTAGCCCGAGGAGGGGGCTTAAGTTTGGGGTACCAGGGACCGACTGGGGCGGTCGGTCCCTGGAGGTCCTGTAGGGGCCGGGGTGTGTCTAGATTGTGGCCGGGGATAGGGAGCCTTTTTTCGGGTATAGGTCCCAGGGTTAGACCCCTGGTTCTACGGGGATCCAGGGGTCCACGTGCCCGGCTACTGTGCCCCAGAATGGGGCCTTAAGGCTGGGTCTAAAGCCTGGCCTTTTTACCCCTGGTTCTATGGGGCTCCAGGGGTCCACGTGCCCGGCTACTGTGCCCCAGAATGGGGTCTTCAGGCTGGGTCAAGGCCTGGTCTTTTTACCCCTGGTTCTACGGGGCTCCAGGGGTCCACGTGCCCGGCTCCTCTGCCCCAGAATGGGGCCTTCAGGCTGGGTTAAGGCCTGGTCTTTTTACCCCTGGTTCTATGGGGCTCCAGGGGTCCACGTGCCCTTCTCCTCTGCCCCAGAATGGGGCCTTCAGGCTGGGTCAAGGCCTGGTCTTTTTACCCCTGGTTCTACGGGGCTCCAGGGGTCCACGTGCCCAGCTACTGTGCCCCAGAATGGGGCCTTCAGGCTGGGTCAAGGCCTGGTCTTTTTACCCCTGGTTCTACGGGGCTCCAGGGGTCCACGTGCCCAGCTACTGTGCCCCAGAATGGGGCCTTCAGGCTGGGTCAAGGCCTGGTCTTTTTACCCCTGGTTCTACGGGGCTCCAGGGGTCCACGTACCCGGCTCCTCTGCCCCAGAATGGGGCCTTCAGGCTGGGTTAAGGCCTGGTCTTTTTACCCCTGGTTCTATGGGGCTCCAGGGGTCCACGTACCTGGCTCCTCTGCCCCAGAATGGGGCCTTCAGGCTGGGTTAAGGCCTGGTCTTTTTACCCCTGGTTCTATGGGGCTCCAGGGGTCCACGTGCCCTTCTCCTCTGCCCCAGAATGGGGCCTTCAGGCTGCGTCAAGGCCTGGTCTTTTTACCCCTGGTTCTACGGGGCTCCAGGGGTCCACGTGCCCAGCTACTGTGCCCCAGAATGGGGCCTTCAGGCTGGGTCAAGGCCTGGTCTTTTTACCCCTGGTTCTACGGGGCTCCAGGGGTCCACGTGCCCGGCTACTGTACCCCAGAATGGGGCCTTGAGGCTGGGTATAAAGGCTGGCCATTTTACCCCTGGTTCTATGTGGTTCCACGTGCCCAGGAACTCCCGCTAGGCAAAACACGCTACGTATGAGAGTGGGACTTTGTAATGTGTGGACTTAGAAAAATGTCTACCTATGGTTTTGTAGTACCAAGGCTATGTAAAAATATTTCTAAGTCCACATTGGACTTAGAAAAATTCCAAAAAATAAAAAAAAACCCTTGGTACTACAAAGATAAAGATAGAGGAAATTTTTCAAAGTATTGTTTGGACTGAGAAAAATTTCTGATATTTTTTCGTTTTGTAGTACCAAGGCTCTGGTTGTCTTACGGCGCCGGTTGAAGGGGTTTAGCCCGAGGAGGGGGCTTAAGTTTGGGGTACCAGGGACCGACTGGGGCGGTCGGTCCCTGGAGGTCCTGTAGGGGCCGGGTGTCTAGATTGTGGCCGGGCATAAGGAACCTTTTTCGGGTATAGGTCCCAGGTTTGGACCCCTGGTTCTATGGGGCTCCAGGGGTCCACGTGCCCGGCTACTGTGCCCCAGAATGAGGCCTTCAGGCTGGGTCAAGGCCCAGCCTTATTACCCCTGGTTCCAAGGGGCTCCAGGGGTCCACGTGCCCGGCTACTGTGCCCCAGAATGGGGCCTTAAGGCTGGGTCTAAAGCCTGGCCTTATTACCCCTGGTTCTACGGGGCTCCAGGGGTCCACGTGCCCGGCTACTGTGCCCCAGAATGGGGCCTTAAGGCTGGGTCTAAAGCCTGGCCTTTTTACCCCTGGTTCTATGGGGCTCCAGGGGTCCAGGTGCCCTTCTCCTCTTCCCCAGAATGGGGCCTTCAGGCTGGGTCAAGGCCCAGCCCTATTACCCCTGGTTCTACGGGGCTCCAGGGGTCCACGTGCCCGGCTACTGTGCCCCAGAATGGGGCCTTAAGGCTGGGTCTAAAGCCTGGCCTTTTTACCCCTGGTTCTATGGGGCTCCAGGGGTCCAGGTGCCCTTCTCCTCTTCCCCAGAATGGGGCCTTCAGGCTGGGTCAAGGCCCAGCCCTATTACCCCTGGTTTTACGGGGCTCCAGGGGTCCACGTGCCCGGCTACTGTGCCCCAGAATGGGGCCTTAAGGCTGGGTCTAAAGCCTGGCCTTTTTACCCCTGGTTCTATGGGGCTCCAGGGGTCCAGGTGCCCTTCTCCTCTTCCCCAGAATGGGGCCTTCAGGCTGGGTCAAGGCCCAGCCCTATTACCCCTGGTTCTACGGGGCTCCAGGGGTCCACGTGCCCGGCTACTGTGCCCCAGAATGGGGCCTTAAGGCTGGGTCTAAAGCCTGGCCTTTTTACCCCTGGTTCTATGGGGCTCCAGGGGTCCACGTGCCCTTCTCCTCTTCCCCAGAATGGGGCCTTCAGGCTGGGTCAAGGCCCAGCCCTATTACCCCTGGTTCTACGGGGCTCCAGGGGTCCACGTGCCCGGCTACTGTGCCCCAGAATGGGGCCTTAAGGCTGGGTCTAAAGCCTGGCCTTTTTACCCCTGGTTCTATGGGGCTCCAGGGGTCCACGTGCCCTTCTCCTCTTCCCCAGAATGGGGCCTTCAGGCTGGGTCAAGGCCCAGCCCTATTACCCCTGGTTCTACGGGGCTCCAGGGGTCCACGTGCCCGGCTACTGTGCCCCAGAATGGGGCCTTAAGGCTGGGTCTAAAGCCTGGCCTTTTTACCCCTGGTTCTATGGGGCTCCAGGGGTCCACGTGCCCGGCTACTGTGCCCCAGAATGGGGCCTTCAGGCTGGGTCAAGGCCCAGCCTTATTACCCCTGGTTCTACGGGGCTCCAGGGGTCCACGTGCCCGGCTACTGTGCCCCAGAATGGGGCCTTCAGGCTGGATCAAGGCCCAGCCTTATTACCCCTGGTTCTACGGGGCTCCAGGGGTCCACGTGCCCGGCTACTGTGCCCCAGAATGGGGCCTTCAGGCTGGGTCAAGGCCCAGCCTTATTACCCCTGGTTCTACGGGGCTCCAGGGGTCCACGTGCCCGGCTACTGTGCCCCAGAATGGGGCCTTCAGGCTGGGTCAAGGCCCAGCCTTATTACCCCTGGTTCTACGGGGCTCCAGGGGTCCACGTGCCCGGCTACTGTGCCCCAGAATGGGGCCTTCAGGCTGGGTCAAGGCCCAGCCTTATTACCCCTGGTTCTACGGGGCTCCAGGGGTCCACGTGCCCGGCTACTGTGCCCCAGAATGGGGCCTTAAGGCTGGGTCTAAAGCCTGGCCTTTTTACCCCTGGTTCTATGGGGCTCCAGGGGTCCACGTGCCCGGCTACTGTGCCCCAGAATGGGGTCTTCAGGCTGGGTCAAGGCCTGGTCTTTTTACCCCTGGTTCTACGGGGCTCCAGGGGTCCACGTGCCCGGCTACTGTGCCCCAGAATGGGGCCTTAAGGCTGGGTCTAAAGCCTGGCCTTTTTACCCCTGGTTCTATGGGGCTCCAGGGGTCCACGTGCCCGGCTACTGTGCCCCAGAATGGGGTCTTCAGGCTGGGTCAAGGCCCGGCATTTTTACCCCTGGTTCTATGGGGCTCCAGGGGTCCACGTGCCCGGCTACTGTGCCCCAGAATGGGGCCTTCAGGCTGGGTCAAGGCCCAGCCTTATTACCCCTGGTTCTATGGGGCTCCAGGTCCCCAGCAACCACCAAGAGGCAAAACTCGCTACGTGTGAAAGTGGGACTTTGTCATTTTTCTAAACTGGAGGCATGGTACTACCGGGGTGAAGCAAGTCCCATTGGAGGCTTGCTGTTAGCTTCCGGAGGATGGCAGGGGAAAAAGCAACAAAAGGGAACAGATGTCCCTTCATTTTGGTCCGGGGAAGGTACCCTGCGAATCCTGCCTGCCTGCGCCTGGAGGAACACCACTTAAAATCGTGGTTTCTGAAATGGGGGAAGCACGTGAAAAAATACCTCCCAAGAAAGTGCTAAATGCACTATGCAGAAGGTGTCTCCATTGACTTTGAATGGGGAGGCCCCAGCAACTACCAAGAGGCAAAACTCGCTACGTCTGAAAGTTGGACTTTGTCATTTTTCTGAACTGGAGGCATGGTACTACCAGAGTGAAGCTGAAATTATTCTATGTCCCACCAGAGGCATGGTACTACCAGGAGTGAATCTGAAATTATTCTATGTCCCACCAGAGGCATGGTACTACCAGGAGTGAATCTGAAATTTTTCTAAGTCCCACCAGAGGCATGGTACTACCAGGAGTGAATCTGAAATATTTCTAAGTCCCACCAGAGGCATGGTACTACCAGGAGTGAATCTGAAATTATTCTATGTCCCACCAGAGGCATGGTACTACCAGGAGTGAATCTGAAATTTTTCTAAGTCCCACCAGAGGCATGGTACTACCAGGAGTGAATCTGAAATATTTCTAAGTCCCACCAGAGGCATGGTACTACCAGGAGTGAATCTGAAATTTTTCTAAGTCCCACCAGAGGCATGGTACTACCAGGAGTGAAGCTTACATTTTTCTAAGTCCCACCAGAGGCATGGTACTACCAGAGTGAATCTGAAATTTTTCTAAGTCCCACCAGAGCCTTATTGGTGGGTCTAACGCCCGGCCTTTTGACCCCTGGTTCTATGTGGTTCCAGGGGTCCAGATGCCCTGCCTTTTTACCCCCAGAACTGGGCCTTCTGGGCGGGTTACATCCTGGCCATTAGACCCCTGGTTCCTGGAGGTCCTGTCGCCTGTCACTGAAAATGAGGCGTGTACTCATTGAATTTTGAATCCTGTAGGCGGGGACCATGGGAATCGGTTTGTGGGTGGGGTACAACTGGTGTTGGCAGAGGAAGAAGGACGAGGTTGAGTGAAGATGGCGAAAAAGCGGAGATGTAGCGAACTGAGGCAGCTGGCAGTGGAAGAAAGCAGGTTTAGGAGTATGTCAGGAGATACTGCGGCAGGTGAGGGGGAAAGAGAAGGGAGAGTAGGTCGGAGATACCCAGCAAAGAAGAAGGGCAGAGGGAGCGGGTGTGGTGCGCACCATGTGCCTTCGAAGGACCGAGGGCACCAGCATGGCCCAGGTGAATCCGGTTCAGAGGGTCCCAGTGAACCAGACCCGGATACGTCAGACGAATGGCTGCCGTCTCGTTCGTCTGACACCGACACAGCCTCATCGCCGGAGCGGGAGCCAGATCGCTCCGATAATGGACGTGACAGAGGTAAGAATTAACCCCCATTCAGTCCTTGTTACATGAACACCATTTTCCTTCAGTTGTATTATGGGCACCTGTTGCTAATCATTATGGTAATTATGTGTTACAGGTGGTGGGTCCAGCAGGGCCCCCATCCCTCCTCGTGGTGGAGGACAAAGAAAGAAAGGTGTATCAGCTAGGGGCTGGGACCACGACCAGGACCAGGGCTGGTGTCAAGCCGGCTGGGAACCCCTGGGGTTGGCGTTTACTGCAACACCGGGCCCTCAGAACGCTGCGGCGGACTTAGACTCCAATGAGCCGGCCGATTACCTAGACCTGTTTGTGACAGATGAGCTGCTGCAGCATATTCGCGCTCAGACCAACTTGTATGCTCGTCAGTACTTTGAAGCCAACCCTGAGGCGCTACCACACAGCAGAGGTAATGCCTGGAAGCCAGTGTCAGTCCCAGAACTGAAAACATTCTTTGCACTGAGTTTCCTCACTGGCTACATCAAAAAGCCAAGCCTTGACTTATACTGGAGTGTAGAGGAAATAGATGCAACACCATATTTCAGCCAGACAATGTCCAGGAACAGATTTCAAATTATATGGCGGTTCCTCCATTTCAATAACAATGCCACACAAAATACTGCTGATAAAATGTACAAAGTCCGCCCAGTGTTAGATTATCTTGTTGGGAAATGCAAAGAACTGTACCAGCCAGGAGAAAACATTTGCATTGATGAGGGCATGATGCAGTGGCGGGGGCGCCTATCGTTCCGAGTGTATAACCCACAAAAGCCGGTGAAGTATGGTATAAAATCGTACATTCTGTGTGACTCTGCGACAGGGTACTGCTTCAACTTGCGGCCTTATGTGGGTGAAGGTAGTACTCTGCCAGAGATAGTGTTCTCTCTGCTTGATCGTCTCCAGGGTCATGGTTATACTGTCTACATGGACAATTTCTATAATTCTGTGTCCCTGTGCGAACGCTTACTGAGAGCACAGACAAACGTCTGTGGAACCCTCAGGAAAAACAGGGGAGAGCCATTGATCATCCGGGATATCAAAAAGTCTGACCTGGGGGCAGGGGAACGAATTGTGCGGCACAATGGGCGCATGATGGTGGTAGCTTGGCAGGACAAACGCATCGTGAAGATGGTGACAACCTGCCACCAAGACAGAATGGAAGGGGTTGATGTGTGGCAGAGGGGGCAGAGACATAAAGTGACCCAGTTTAAACCAGTGTGTGTGATCGCCTACAACTCCAACATGAATGGCGTGGATAAACTGGACCAGAATGTGGCCTACTACCCCTTCATAAGGAGGTCCCTAAACTGGTCAAAGAAGTTTGTGGCTTACATGTTCCAAATTGCCATGTTTAACGCATATGTTCTTTATAGGGCCAGAAATCCACAACAATGTAAGTCACTTTTGGAGTTCACACGCAGGGTCGTGAGGATGTGGTCAGGGAAGCAGCATGGGGTGCTGGAGGCGGAGACGGCCCAGGCAGACGAAGCACACAATCCCAGAGCACCGTACAACATGGACCCTGAAAGTAGGCTGGATGGCAACATGGCGAGGCACAGGCTGGAAAAGCTGATGCCCACCCCCAACAAGACCAGGCCAACACGGAGGTGTCGTGTCTGTGCGCGCAGCGGCCGCCGCAGTG
The DNA here is from genome assembly GCA_020466265.1 of Siphamia tubifer. Classification (NCBI taxonomy): domain Eukaryota; kingdom Metazoa; phylum Chordata; class Actinopteri; order Kurtiformes; family Apogonidae; genus Siphamia; species Siphamia tubifer. Next base: position 41,246,686 of record CM035786.1, on the reverse strand, counting down.
AGACCAGGATGTGGTGTGTTTCCTGCCGTGTGGCGTTACATGCAGGACATTGTTTTACAGCATATCACACACAGAGAAATAGTACACTGACTAGGGCATGTTTATGAATAAATGACTGTTTTTCTATCAAACACCTTGTTTTATGTGTTGTTTTTGTTGTTTCATAGAAGTCTACACTTTCTGTGTTCATAAAGTCATAAAACTCAATATTCTTTGGTTCTAAAAAAATCACTCAAGATTCTCCAAAACTGCTGGCACTGTGAGGCTGGCTGTTCAGAAAATAGCTGGCAGTGAATGAGTTAACAGCTTGAAAACAGAGTTTGGTATAATTCTTGTTCTTGCCAGATCATTTAAATTAGAATATACACTGTAGATTTTGCAGTGTTAATTTGGAGACAATGGGACCAAATACACTCTAGAAGAAGTTAAATAAACTCTCTAAGTGTTGAATTAACACTGCAAAATTTACTGTGTACCGACAAATATACTGACTTATAATTTTGATGTTTTTATCTCATAATTAGCCATTTCTTATCTCATAATTCAGACTTTTTTCATCATAATTTTGACTTTTTATCTCACATTAAAAAATTTTTAAAATCTCATAATTATGCTTTTTTCCCCCTGTTTTTTTTAATCTCCTATTTATGACTTGACTTTTTCCTAAATGTCCTGTCCATACCCACTAAACTGAGTACCATGACCCAATAAAACACATCATCTGCACAGTAACTCACTTTTAAAGGCTTTTTCTGTTTTTCCTGTTTAAATAAGTATTATTTCACCCATAGCAAAAAAAAGCTGTTTTACTTTTTACTTTATTATAATTGGTAAGTTGTACTTTTTTACTTTTACTTCAGTAAAGCAGTTGACTCAGTACTTGTTCTTTTACCAGAGTATTTTTTTTCACACCAGTAGCTGTACTTGTACTTAAGTACAGACTGTGAGTACTTTGACCACCTCTGTACTTTAGTATCATCAGAATTCTGTATGATGGATCCACATTTGCTGCTTGTTTATTTTCCACTTATAAACATATAGTCCTCAATTACAAATACTTATAACTACAGAATTATTGGACTTTTTTTTTTAAAGAATGTGATTATTAATTAAAACAAGGAGATTTTTTTTAAATAAATATACCAATCATGAATACAATTTTACTAAAGATCCCCTCTGGTTTCTTAAAATTGTTATGATAATACATAGCATTTCCTCATGTCTCTGAATATGTTCATTTCAGAAGTATCATTGTTTGGTTCTGTTTAAACGTCAGGTTTAGATGAGTTTAGAGAAAACTGCAGCCTGTAAAACATGCTGACAGTCCACATAGACGTCAGACAAATATTCTGGAGGAAACAACAAGACTTTATTACTTTACTTACTTATATAGTCATCTCAATGAATTTACCATATTTGGTTTCCTTCCAGTAAGTGGCAAAAGTGTGTATATACACACACACACACATATATATATATGTATGTATGTATGTATATATATATATATATATATATATATATATATATATATATATATATATATATATATATATATATATATGTATGTATGTATGTATATATATATATATATATATATATATATATATATATATATATATATATATATATACATACATACATACATATATATATATATATATATATATATATATATATATATATATATATATATATATATATATATATATATATTGAAGAGTTCATTTGCAAAAACAGATAACTCCATTTTTGTTTTCTTTTTCACTAAATAAAATTTTTTTTACTCTACATTCCAGGTATTGCTCATTTTTTTAATATAATATTTATTCAACCTTACCAAATGAAATAAAATATAAAATCAATGAGTATGAACTCTTCATATATATATATATATATATATATATATATATATACACACAAGAAAGATGTGTGTAATGTGTGAAAAAAACTTTCATTTCAGAACATTAGAGCTGATCTAAATACCTGGTCCCTTTGAACATCATTCCTTACATTAGTACCATTACTTCATGGTACCTAAGAAAGCAGGTACACCCACTGTTCTTGTAGAGGTGGACCTTGCAGACCCAGTAGACCCCACTACACCTGAGTTTGTTGCCTCACTGTCCTCTCTGTAACAGTTATTGTAATGCATGCAGAAATGACCAAAGATAGTCACTTGCCCTCAATGTATAACCCACTATATGAAGGACATGTGTAATATATATATATTTTTTTCTTCTTGTTTGTAGGACGATATGGAGGACACGCCCTTGTCCATGTACAGCTATTGAAGGAAGCAGGACTAAAATTTTGATGACCAAATACTCTTCTTCAACCCAGGATTATGTTGCAGCGATCAAAACCTGGTCTTTCCTCCCTAATTTGCACCAAACACAAAGAAACCTGTATACCTGGAAGCAAACACGTGGCTTGCTTTTATTTATCCAGATCATTGACATGTGAAAAAGGACAAAACAGAAGCTGCAAAGGACAATGAAGACGTCATCTGTGTCTGGGTCCCTTAAGCAAAAAGCTATTTTGGTATCTGTAATCAAAATTTAGGACACCTCTGCTCAGTACTATACCCCTATGATTTTTCAGCCCCATTTCCTAACATATAGGGGTTGTGTATTTGGTTTTAGGTTTAAAGCAGGCAGCTGGATCACTTCACTTGAATGAGCATAGATTCAGCATCTCCTGCTCTTACCTGAGGGAACTGATCGATTTTTTTTTTTCCCCTGTTAGTGATGTATCAGGTAAAAAAAAAAAGAAAAGAAAAAAAGAAGTCTAACAGTATGACTGAGGCCAGAGAAGACAAACAAACATACCAAATGGCCTGATTATAGTGTTAATGAGGTTGCACTTTATTTTTTCAGGGGTGGAAAAAAAAGACATGCATAAAATTAAGGGTTGTGTGCGTAAGTGCCACTTGAGACAGTGTATGCTGGTAGGTGTGTGCATCTTTTAAAAGTGCACGTATTGTTTTGGCAGGGGTTATTTAAGAAGTTTTTTTTGTTGTTTTTTTTTTTGTATTGAAGGTCCTGCTGTGGTTAGCTTTTAATGTACAGTGTTTTGTTTTTTTTGTTTCTTTCCTGCAGTCTGTAGTCCAGGAGAGTGCCTTACCCATTGGAGGAACAGTTAATTGTTGTACTAGTTTTATGTCAACACATTTATGTCCAGATTTACCAGTCATTCCCAGTGCTTTGTGTGAATCCTGTTTAAACACACACTTGCAGCCAGGTAGCTGCTCTGACTTGTCTGTGTTTGAAGACTTGCCTTGAGCATCCTCACCATGAGGCATTCACCCACATGATGACAGCTGCTGTGAACTGAAATTGGCCAGTGGCTTTACCATACAATGTTAGTATTGTCCTGTGTGTCGTAAATACTACTGATGATTGCGCCATGCAAAGACAGCTCCATAAACTCTTCATCTGAGTTGCCAGTTTAGCATTCACCAGACGCAAACATATTAAACATGTTACATTGACTGACAAGCACCTTGTTTTTTAGTTGGCAAATCACAAATATTCCACTGATTATACTTTATCAGGCTTCTTGTGTTTTATGCAGGAGACGTGATTGAAAAATTGACTTGGGACAATAGAACAAACCACATTGAAAGATTTAGATCAGGGGTGTCAAACTCATTTTAGTTCAGCTACATTTGATCAGAAGTGGGACGGACCAGTAAAACAAAAACCTAAAAGTATATAAACAATAATTAACCCCAAACTTTTGTCCATGTTTTAGAGCAAAAAAGATCAATTTACATGATGTAAATGTTTCCATCTACAAACCATCCTTTCAAATCATGTGAATAGTGTGAACAAACTGAAATAAATGTGTAGTTTTAACATTATTAGGCATTAGTTTCTCATTTACATGTGTATAATATAGCTTAGAAATACACAAAACATTTAGTAATGGGTTGAATATTATTCAAATTCCACTTCTCTTTCTATTTCAGGTTGTTCATATTTATTCTGATTATACAGATTTTTTTGGTAAATTACACTTTTTTGTGTAACTAAATGAAAACATTTACATTTACAAAGAAAAAAACATTTGACTTATGAGTATTTATTGGTTATTTTATGAGAAATTGGTTTTAATGTGGAACTTAAAATAATCAATATATTAGTGTAATTTTTACATTATACAAATTCATCCAAAGGGCCACATTTGTCCCCCGGGCCTTATGTTTAACACCTGTGATTTGACTGAAAGAGAAGGTGGATTTTGATTTAAATCAAGCCTGGCATTTGCGATGAATGTTTACTAAATTTGTGCCATGACCGTCTATAGATGTGTGACAAATTGAAGAAAAAAAAAACCCCTACAATGTTTTAACTACTTAAATTCATATCTTTTCATCTTAGAAATGAAAAGATAAACACTTTTCATTTAAAATGCCCTCCCTCATTTGAGCTAATGATTGTCTTAACAAGAGGTTCCAACATGTCCCACAATGTTCACAACAAACTCGTGTTTTTTTTGGTTTTTTTTAGCCTTTCTGCAAATTCACTCTGTTGTTTTCTGATGTAACATTTTCTGTCATGGCCTACATTTGTCCTTTTCTTTGACTGTAAAAAGTATTTTGAGAGCGACTTTGCTGCCTGATGTGTATTATAGATTGTTGGCATTTTAAGATTAAAGGTTATTTTAAAACCATTTTCTGAATCTCTGGCTCTGCTGTTAAAACTCTGACATCACAGTAAGGAGTCAGACCGATCCACATCCAGAGGAGTGACCACAAAGAAAAAAAAAAAAAAGATCCTCTCCTTTTCAACTTTTACAGACTTTTATTGTTGGACACAAAAAAACATTACAAATGAAGTAAATCAGTGAGCTGCTTTACTGCAGCACCACTACACAATACTTGGCAAATGCAATAAAACTGCACAAGAAAGCCCTGTTTCATCAGCCATTATCTGGTGATGAAAATAAATAGATGAGGCATTTGTTTGTTAAATGTTCCCACAACCACAATAACAGCTACACAAAGAAGAGTGTGTAAGAAGACATTTCTGTCGATACTGTTATGTAGTGCTATGTGCCATTTACAGCTTTCTTGAAAGTCTTCCATTACTGGTGATGGAAGAGTCAAACAATTGTTCCTTTAAATGTGTTACATTGTCTGTGTCAAATTCAGTACAGCTTCCACATCCACACCCCACTCAATAAGTGACCTTCCGATCAGCTCCCCCTGTTCTGTGGTGGTCTGGGATCCTGGATGGGCAGTGTTAAGACGCTGAAATATTTAACAGCTTCACATCAGGCCTTGCACAGTGTGACTCATGTCAGACAGGAGACATAAAGAGGCTCTAAAGTGTCTGGAGGTGTGTGTATTGTACTGTGTTTGGATGCTGCAGTGGAGGTGGATAGTGTCAGGGCCTCGATAATGTTAATGGCTTTTGAATTTTCTTAGCTTCATCTGTATTGCCAGGAAGTGAAACCCATCTCTCATCAGATTCCTCGCGGACTCAAGAGTCCATTATGCCAGAAATAAAAACCCATTAAAGTTCCATTACTCTGCTGCACCGGCGTAGCATTAAAAACCTCATGATCTTCGCTGGTTTTAAAGCTAAATTGTTCAGGTAATCAATGCTTTCAGTATGACCAAAACTTGTCAAAAAAAAAAAAAAAACTAGATGAAATTTAAACACAAATATAGAACAAAACTTTTCTTTTTAAGAGAGATGACATGTGTCCCTATGCATCATGTGTTGTACGAGTCAAGATCAAATTAATACCCAAACATGTTGTCAACCATCTTGAAAACTGGATTTCAGAGATCAAATCAAACGTTTTTAGTTTTAAATGTCCGCTGTGTGAGATTTATGAGGGTGTAATTACAAAGATGGTATGCAATACTTATAATCAAGTTTTCATGACTGTATAATCTGTTTACAGCTACAGAGGGAGCAGGTTACCCACCACGGTGACATGAGACCATACTGGTGCACCACCATGGTTCTACAGCAACTTAGAGAACTTCATCTTGTCATTTCTTTTACAAGATGTGAAATCTGCACTTAAATGTCATTTACAATCCAATATTTCTGAATGTGTGTGGACATTTTATCAGAGAAAGTAGCCTAAAACTGACGAGTATCAGGTCCAATGACGTTTCGCAAAATGTTTTAGAAACTTGTACATTTCCAGGACATTCATTACCAGACATGGGACAGGACATAATACAGAAAATCAGACTCTAATAAAGTCCTTTACTGTTTTTATATTGATATCATAACTGATATATTATATGATAGTATAATAACAAAATATAGATTATTATCTGAATAAGTGAATATTTAGTTATAAGGTAGAAGAACATGTGCAAAAGTCTTATATTGCAATAAGACTATCATGGTTTGGATATATCTATGTATATATCTATGGATCATATCTATACATTTTTGTTTATGTAATTGATTTGTAGTGAAAGTGAATGTATGTTCACTACAAATTAATGCTTTACTACTACTAGTACTAGTACTTTAGTTGCTCATATCAGATTGTATGAGGTGAATTATAAATAATATGTATATAAATGGTTATGGATGTTTTGTGGTAATGATATAAAGGACATAAAGAAGTATATTGTGTGTTAATGCAGTATCTATTTGGATTTTGGTTTGTAAAAGGGGGTGGGAGTATATAAGTTTTACTTCTTCCCACTCCTTTTCAAGTACAAGAAAAAATAAATTGTTGATCATTTTCAATGATGTTTTGATGATTGTGTGTTCCAAATAAAACTGAACTGAATATTCAGTTAAAATCTGCAATTTGAACAGCAGTAAGAACTAAATACCTGCACTTTAACTTTGTCATTAAAGACTGTTCCATAAATCAAACCTGCATCACTGATTATAGAAACAATCATCTTTTTTAAATCTTGTCTAAAAGCTAATGGGTCTTGTCTCAGTCTAATGGGCGGTCTCTGTGTTGCTGCACACAATCCTGGTACACACTATTTGGCAGCAAAGTACATTGTGAACACAAGAAGGTGTGGCAACAATCAAAGCATTATATTCTTTGAATGGTGAGTGACTTTCAGTATTTCATGGCCAAACTTCAACAGCAACCGAGCTCATAGTGAAAAATAACCCTGTACATGTCCTGCTGCCTGAAAGCAAAGTTCGCACAAAGGATTGTGGTTGTTAGTCTATTCAGTTTGTTCTCAGGATCCTATCAGCAGTACATGTGGAGACAGTTAGAGCTGATTAAGGAGAATTTGTGGCTTTGACGGTTACAATCTGACTGCAACAGCCGCACTGTCCCACAGCTCTGAACAAACTGATGGAAAAACACTAATGAACAGAAGAGACAAACTATTCACTGATTCTTTTAGTGGTTTGATAGATCATGCTGTGTCACATGAACCTACTTTTAAGCAAGAGTTAAATAAGCAGTGAATGAATAAAGGGATTAACTTGTTAAGTATTTCGCCAACATAACCTGCCCTGAGTCAGTCTCCTAAATGTTACATGTTAACATCTAGGAATATGTTCAACTGAAAGACAATCTCTAGTTGATCCAGATGGAGGCAGGTCTTTCAGGTTAATGGCATTAAAATAGGTCGGTTTGATCTTTATCTTTGTTGTTATATGCATGTTCCTCTAATGCCATACCAAGTCCTCTTGTCACCATCTCTTCTTTCCTTTCCACTTCTCTGGGGACCACAGTGGAAATAGGCCATATGGTTGTTTGTGTTATCCTAACCATGACTCTTTGAAAAGGCTTTCACAACACAGCTGTGGTTCTAAACTGTGCTGGGTTAAACTGACTTCTAATACATCTCTAGTAGTGTGTTAAAGGAGTCAAAATTCATCCTTTTTTCTGTTGAGTCTTAATGTCAGAGGTCGTTAAGACTGAGATCTGACCCTAAATCTGGGTTCACGTCATCATCAAGGAGATCATCATCACCCTCGTCACCGTCGACATCCTCGTCGTCCTCTTCCAAATCGGTTCCCAAGCCGTCGAAGTCACTCCGTCTGGATTGGACGCTCAGACGCACTCGAGGGTTCTGATGAAAAGCTGGCGAAGGTGAAAAGCAGAGTGGGGCTAGTTAATTTGTATGTGACTGACTGAGTACCTCTTTGTTGTATTATCATGTGGGATTAGACTGGAAGGCATTCAAATGTTTTCCCAAAACAACAGAGCGCCAATATGACTGAGTGTATGTGTATACAATTGTCGAATTAGCCTGCCTTTCATGAGCCCAAATCATTCTGGGAAACATTTAGAGCACCGATTCTAATCTCCTCCGGGAACATCAACCTTCGGTTACAGTAAGTCTCCAAAGCAAGTGGTGTATGCACTCACACACAAACACAATGCACCATATTTCCCAGGAAACAACTTAGTCTTCCAGATATTGTCAGCAGAGAAAGGAAGGCTTTACTGTGTTAACTGCAGAATGAGGAGTACCGGTACTCACTGGCTACTGTGTACTCTATTGCCAAAATGTATCCCAAACTGTCATTTCCAACTTTTCTTACGCAGTTGTCGTTTATACCTTTACGCTTCTTCACTGCCTTCATCGTTACGCCTCTTATACAATAGTGAACCAATTTTGCATTTTGAAGGGCTGAGTACTAACATGAGTAATGAGATGAATCACACACACAAAAAAAAGGTCGAGACAGATGTGAGGGGGAGGAAAGGGGTGGGGGAACTACACGTCCCATCTTGCTAAAACCGTCATCATTGTGTTCCCATCTGGTGTCGTGTGTTAACGTTTTCTGCTGGTGAGCCAACTGTGAGAATGTCTCCAATAGGGTATATTTAGCTGGACAGAAGGCTTGTGAAAGTGACATGAGCGAAACACGTGATTTTGACATACATGTATGTAGAGGCGGCAGAAAATGTTGATTTGGCAACAGAACTCACAGTGTAATTGAAAGGACACCAGATACAACTGACGGTATTATTGAGACTGCATTGTTTCCATCATCTTTGCAATGTTACAATTCTGTTTATTTTATATGTGCTTATTAGTCGACAACCTACGCCTTCATTATTTAGACAAATAATTCATCGGTTGATTGATTCCTGTTCTGTATGCTGGTTAGCAGATCTCATGGAAGTCTCAGTAAGTCTCACAGCTGATTATAAACAAAGTTTGTTATAAAAGAGTAATGAGGATATTCAGAACTGTACGGGAGGAATGTTTGTGATGAAGTATATGACTGATTTTATTTTGTGTGATTTTTAAGAGGTCAAACACGATCAGTATAAATGAGATAATATATTCAATATTAGAGAAACAAACACAATTTTTTATTTTTTTTTGGTTATCTTAGGATTCGTTGTCTGCTTAAGAACTAAGGGAATCACAAACCACTGAACTGCACTGAATCCTCTTTGTTCCATGGTATTGTACTGAGATTAATCTCTCTTTTGCATCACAGTAAGCCATAAGTGTTTCACATCACATTGGTAGTTGTTTCTTTATACCTTTAATGTATAAGATTGTCTGCAACGCATTGAGATGCTTACTTTATTCGCCTTAATAATGGAAGTGCACATTCCTATTTGTTCTTTTGTAAAACATTTATCCTCACCAGAGTCTTTGTCATCCAGCCATGAGAGATCATCTGAACTAATTTCAGCTAAGCTTGGAGTTGGGCTAAAGTCTTCTGAGTCCGAGTCTGGCTGTGACTCTTCAACTCTGAGTCCTCTGTGATGGCTGCGAGGCATTGACAGCGGTGATGCCTCTGGATCACAAAACACAAAAATATAGTCAGAATGTTTCCTTATACTTTACTTGTACTTGATTTATAAAGTCTTACTTGATGTGTGCGCTGACAATAAAGGTGTGGTTTCACGTTCTCGAAGAACAAGACCCCTGACTTCATCCTTTATCTCTGACACAGTTGCTCTGTTGTAACAAATAAATTGCGACATAAAGTCATCTGTAGAAAGATATCATAGCCCCAGTCAAATATTTACACAAGTACCTGATCTGACGGACTTCTTGCTGTGTGAGAGAATACTGAGAGACTGTCTTGGCCAGATCTGAGCTGTGAGTTCTATAGCTGTCTGTCAGTTCTTCTAATGTCTGATCAAAGCACACAATGCAAAGGTTAAGTACACGAATGTAGACAAACCACACATTTGCAAGCAGATGCAACCGTGCATGTACTTTGCAGTTACGCTCATACTGTCTCCTGGTCTCTCTCGCTTCTGCCTGCTGGAGGAACACATCCTCCTCCTGTCTTCCTGTCAAATGAGGAAAGAAAAAGCTGATGTTGAGTACGAGACTGAGCTTGCCCATGGCTTAAACACCAGTACAGGGCTTAAGACATGTGCAGTCCTGCAGGACCAGCAAAGGGGTAAAGTGTGTGTATGTGACTCACTTATCTGTGTTTTCAGTAAGTCCACCTCTCTCCGCAGGTGTTCCAACTCCTCTCTTCGGAGCTTTGAACTGAAACTGAAAAACACAAAAGAAAAACTACCTTGTCACATCTTTTCTTTCACACCTGTCTTATGACATGTTACACAGTGAGCTCTTTGAGTTGACATCATTTTCATGTCAGTCTGTCATCAGTTTACATTGCAATTATACCCATACAAGCTCCGCCCCTAATGTACCTCTCCTCCAGGTTGCCTAGCGACGTGGCTCTGGTGATCTGTCCCCGCAGACTGCTTAACTCACGTCCTACCTCTCTCCTCCACTGCTCCATCCTTCGCTCCGCTGCTGGACTTGAGTCATCCCTCTCCCTTAACTCCTCACGTAGCCTCTGAACCTCCTCTGGAAGAGAAGTAGGAAGACATTTTTCCTGTTAGCAGAAACATAGTGGAAACAAAACTTAGTGGAAACATTTAAATAATTTATTAGCATCATTACCATCATTTTACATCTACCTGACCGTGTTTTACTTGAGATAAAAGTAAAAATTGTATATTCAATATGTGAATGTAAAATATAGTTTCAATAACTAAAATTTGTTGACATTTGTCTCTATGATGTAAAGTACAATTATACAATCCAAGTACATTATGGCAGGGATAAAATATAGCACTTGGGTTTAACAAAGGTAATGCAGTAGCTTAACACAATTAACACCACACTTGCTGCAAAACCTCTTCCTGATGCAGTGAGGATTCTCCTACTAATCCCACTGTCCTCTGTGTCCCCTGTGATAAGCTTCTGTGAAAGTGAAGTTATGCAGCTATCATGATAGAGATGGACTAAAGTGCATTTAATACAGACTAAAAACTAGAAAAGTACTCTGAGAGCGCAGACCTCTGCCAAGGTAGACCCCCCCTGTCCCGGATCACCACCAAAATGAAATCAGTTCTTGCTGTTCACATTTCCAACATATCCTGAAAATTTCATCAAAATCCGTCCATAAGTTTTCGAGTTACCTTGAACACAGACAGACAGACAGATAAACGCCGACAAAAACATAACCTCCTTGGCGGAGGTAATAAAAATGTTTCTAATTAAATACAGTCACAAACCTATGATTTGTCCTTATTGAGACACATGTATAGTATCTCACAAAAGTGAGTGCTCCCATTTCTGCAAATACTATCTGAAAGATGATGCATAGGAAAACCCAACTGTTTGCTAAAGAAAAACAGATGTCCTGTGGTCTGATGAGACCAAAATAAATGCATTTGGTTCAGATGGTGTCAAATGTGTGTGGTGGGTACCAGGTAAGAGTAGACGTGATGGTGGTGGGGGTGTCATGGGGCCAATTCCAATTCCTCCCTTAATCTCAAAATGCGCGCTCCCACAAAGTGTAAGTGCTGTCCCAATTCTAAGAACGTTCAAAGATTTCAAGTCAATTCAAAGAACGAATGACTGGGCTAATGTCATCTCCCATAGCCACAGAGTTATAACGATAGTTAGAGCTGGTGTTTACCTTTCATTGAGCCGTTGTATGTGGTGACAGCTGAATATGGTTGTGTTATTTATACAGATTATTTGTTTGATAGCTCTAACTGAAGGAATAATTTACAGATAGTCCACAACAATTTCAAAAATGTGGACCTGATGGACCACTTGATGATAGCTGTGTTTGTGGTTGATGATTAAACAGGCAGAGTTAACAGTGCAAATTAAAAAAAAAAAAAAAAATAAAGTTGTGTTTCATTTCAGTTACTACAGAGACAACGCGGGCCCTGACTAATTTCAGGGCCAACATTTAAGGGGTGTCCCTTAAATGTTGGGAAATTCATTGTTCCTTGCTTAGTACCTTATAGAGAGGTTAGAGGTTATGTTTTTGCTGACATTGGTTTATTTGTTGGTTTGTGTACAACACAACTTGAAGACTTATGGATGAAATTTGATGAAATTTTCAGGGTATTGTAGAAATGGGGAGATCAACAAATTATTAAATTTTGGTGGTGATCTGGACCCTTGGTGGAGGTCTGCGTTCTCAGAGTGCTTTGGATGTGAGGAGATTAAAACACTGCAATAAAAGGCATGTAAAAGGGTATATGTTGTAACATTAAATTCAACTACTGAAGTATCAGGGAATGAGGATTCACTGCCCCCATCTTTTTCAGTTGTGATAAATATTCCTAAGTTTGGGATGAACCGAAAGGCTGATCCAATACCAGTGTTTAATTGACCTGCAACATGTCACACTGTGTCATTATTTTATGTGTAAAACACCAACAGACTCAATTTTGAATTATCATCTATCTGCAATTTGGTAAGAGTTGTTGCTACTGCACCAGAATGACATACTTCCAAAGTGCAGAGGCCTTGTTTTACATATACGGTACATAGTGTTGATATAAACATTTATATAAACTGCTCTTTTTCAATCACAAGTTACCAAAAAGATGACAAAAGATAACATTTATAATATAGAGACCGAGACAGAGCGTGGAGTTTTTATACTGCTTCACTCCAAAGCTGTGCTTAAAATTTTAAATAATTAACAATGAAATCGGAATCGGAAACCGAAAGTCATATTGAAAGATCTCAAACATTAACACCTTGACAACCTCTGAATTCTGCTTAATTACACTTTACATTAGGTGTGATTAGATTAAGGAGTGTTAGATTTGATAAGATGTTCTTTCTAACTGACATGAGTTAGGTGTTGCTTGTTATTATTATCTGTGAGAGACCAACACGTCACAGAACAAACTGAGGTTAGCTGTCATGGTGCAGAAACTGACCTTTTAATGTCTGAATATGACTCTGTTGAGACTGTTTTTCTTTGTCCATGTCATGGAGTTTCTGGGTAAGAGACTCAATCGCCTATAAAAGACATTGGAAAAATTAATCCTGAATAATGTAATTACTAAAAGAATGACTATTTGATTACAGTGTTAAACAAATAATCACACCTGGCTCTGTATTTGCAGTTGTGACTGGATGGAGGCCATGTCTGTCCACTGCACACTGGGACTAACAGATGAAGAAGGCTGTCGAGGAAGAGTGGCTCGAGGAGGGAGTGCAGGAGTGTCCAAATCTGTTTCATGAATTCTTTCCCTTACTACAAATAAATCTAAAGCAGAATGAGAAGAAGGCGGACAAACTAAGATAAAATCAAATTGCTTGTTCATACAGTTGTTTGAACTAAAGTCAGAATTTTTGAGGTTCCACTTAATTAGATAATTTCCCCTTCAATTACTGAGCAAGTAGTCCACCTACCTTCTCCTTCTTTAGAAATTTTCCCCATTGGGGCCAGTCTTTCCTGTTAATGTGAAAAAACATTAGTTAAAAGATGCCAACCACTCATGCACAGCACATATCTTTATAAATATGACACAATTAGTGTATTAAGGTTTTTGTTAGGCATTACTGCCATCTACAGACTAGACCATGAATGATGGTTTAAAGGATTTGTTTCTCATATATGCTGTCCAATGCTGATGTATGATTTATGTATTTATTTATGCAAAACAAGAAACACCATTCATGGTTTTCCTACTAGAGTTAATTTATTTTATTTTTAATGGCTTACTGTCAATACATTAACCTACTTTGCTCATACATACTGTATATTCTTAAACACTTAGAAGTCCTGCTCGTTATTGTCAGTCCAATGCTTGAGAAAAACATTTGTTACTGAAGCTTCCATGCAATCCTTGTCTGAACTCAGATACACTAACTAAATACATTTAAATCCCCTCTTGTTTCCAAGTACAACTTTTGTATGTTCTTCTTGGAGCTGGAGAAAAGAGAATGAGATTTAAATAAGTATGCTCATTTCAACCCTGCAAAAAGCAATAACTCTAAAGGTGGCCTGAGACTTCAACACAGCACTGCATATCATACTGTTGACTTGTTCATTTTTAATGGCTGTACTATGGAAGATGAACCACAATAAACAAATAAATACATAAATAAATTATTAAGGGCCAATGTATAATTTTATTATTCAGAGGGAAAAAGTCCTAATTGTAATCATATATATATATATATATATATATATATATATGTAATTAGTATTTTTTTTATTATTAGACTTTGGCCATAATCCTCTTCCTTACCTTACTCGGTCTGTTGTGTTCATTTCACCTGCCTTGTGTATTTTTATTTGTAAAAAAAAATCAAGGGAAATAAAACAAATTAAATTAAATGTGTTATTTGTATAATTAACTTACCCTCATCTTTGCAACGCTGCCATCCGCCACTGAGAGGATAGAGCTCAGCTGACTGTCCCAGTTCATGGCTGAACTAAAATGAAAAGGGTCAAACTCACACTGTAGTATAGTGTGATACAGTAACTTTAGACGCGTTTTCAGTCAGGTAACCACCTGGTTACGATCTCTGACACCTTGATGAAGATTGTATTACTGCAATCCTGGATATTTTCTCAACGGTCAGCTGCTGCTCAGCCAAATGAAGCAGAGGCATTAAGAGGATATGTAAAAATGGGTTTTTTAATAGTCCCTTAGGCCCCTGGGAATGTTTTTGCACTGCAGTCTAATGGAGCAGATCCAGATTTGAGCTGAACAGGCGAGACCTTAATCTGTCCCGGCAAGGTAGACACTGGCGACGAGGACTGGCAACCGAAAATTAAACAAGGCGATATAAACTAGAAACCTTGGATATGACAGGGTTAGCCTCCTGAGCTAATTTCATGGTAGCAGAAGACTGACTTTTACCATTTAGCTTAAATCGTGTGTGGGGTTACTCTGAGTTTATTTGGTGGAAAAACATCGACCTCCTGTTAGACCACGAATGAAACGCTCTTTAGAAATAAACATATTGGCTGCTAACTTAAAAGACGTTGAAGAAAGTCAAATGTATCTAGGGGTACAGATTAAATATTAAACACAACATCATCTGGCTAGCCAAGCTACTCACAGAAAACGTTGCGATCCACTTTTAAATCCAGGAGCGCATAACAGCAACGTCATTACGTGTGACGTCATTTTTCGTGTCATCTGGGTGATGTAGTAAAATTATATTTTTTGTGTTTTTGATTCGCACAGAATATACAAGTCTAAAAGTACCACCCTTAAATTAAACTTTTTTTCTATTTTATTGTAGCAATTTGTTTGAGAAAACGTAGAAACAGCGTCAGTGTATGCCCTCTGTTGCGTACGTGTGCTAGGAAAACTACATATCCCACAATGCAACGCTGTGTTGATATGTAACAATGGCGGCCTCCGCTGGCAATGTGGCAAGTGTACTTAAACAGCTGGAAGATTGTCTATCAAAACTGGGTTTCGAAGTTTATCCATTAAAGGTACTGTGCGTTCAGCCTCTTAGAAACGTGCGGCTAGTTTCTGTAACGTAAATTTCAAAGTGCCCACAATTTACTTTAATGTAGACGCTGACCTTAAGACGACTGAAGACAGACTGAAATATGAAGCGTCTAACCCACAAAACTGACTCATTCGATCCATTAATATTTTGTCTGTGTGTGATACTACGTTTTCTACATGCCACGTTGCTGTTTCATCTTGTTTACATTGACTCCTCTGGGTCCTCAAAATGTTCTTGTTGTCCATGGTCACAGGTTGGGTGGTATAACCATGTACTGCCTACGTCCCTATACCTGTCCTACCCAGATGAAACACTGGCTGTGGTGGTTCTCAGCACTCCTTCCATGTTTGAACAAGCCTTCCTACCCTTCATGAAGGAGAAAGGCTGCCAAAGACTGTCTGATCCCATAGACCAGTGTGTTAAACATTGTCTGTCTTCTGCTGTCTCACAGGTGAGGGTGGGAGGATGGGGAAAATAAGCTTATGCCCTATTGCTTTTTTTGTTTTTCTGTTTATTATGGTTGTTGGACTGTGTGTGGTGATGACTTTACAAACAGAATATAAACCCTTCATTCATTCATGAGATAAGAACAGGGAAAAGCCTGGCTGGATGGTCAAATAATATCAAATGCTAATAACATGAACTGAACAAAAATTGGCAAGGTCATAAAATATATAATAATAAAATATATTGATGAAATATATGGATACCTGATTAGATAAAATAAAATAAATCCAACAACTTGTGACCATTATCAGGGTTAATATGAGTAAAAAATACAAATATATAATAATAAATATAAGATAGATAAGTACTAACAAGTGGTGCCTGGCACAACAAACACAGAGAGTTTATGAAAATTCATGGAAATTTACTTCATACTCTTGCAAGTGTTTGTACAGTATGTGTGGTTTTGGACTTGCTTCTTGTATATGAAGAAATTAATCTTGTCATGAGCATCAAAGCAAAGACCACACTATTGTTATTTATTCTGTAAACCCTAATGTCTTGCAGTCATTTTTATGAATAGATTCTACACATTTGGTTTTCAAGGTTTGAAGCATGTTACTTCATGAATATCTCACTGGTGTATCAGCTTCACATAAATTGATGTATCAGATCACACAGCTTGTCATTCATTATAGATAAGACATCCTCTACACAGTTTTTCTTAAGACTGAGGCACTATACATAAGCTGATGAAACAAAATAATTCTACCACATGTATCACTTCCACTCTGGAGAGAAAACATATATTAACCTGAATCTAGAACTATGTCCTGGAAGTATTTTTACCCCGCCCTCCCAAAGGGGAGAGGGATATTGTTTTTTAGTCAGTTTGTGTGTTTTGCTGTTTTGTGTGTTTGTCTGTCTGTCTTTTTGTAAGCAGTTTTATGCAAAAACAACTGGATTTCCATTTTGGTGAATGTAGGTCAAAGAGCACAGTCACCAAAAATGTGTTTTCACAGTGATAAGAGATAGGGCAAATCAGGTAAAGTGTGTGCAGGGAGAGAGAGAGAGAGGGGGGGGGGTGTGCCTAGCATCATTTGCCTTTTCTTTTTTCAGTATATGTATATCTATTGATAAGAAAATTGTGAGTTGATGTATTGTTATACATATTTTTTTCAATAAATAAATACAAATCTAAATGTTATATAATAGCAGCGTATTAGTTCAGAATTGAGTGACGGGGTGTAGTAGATACAACTTGTGCCTCACAGTAATGTCCACCACCAGTCGATGAAACATTTCTGCGCATGTTTTTTTTTTTTGTTTGCATGTTCTCTCTGGGTATTCTGCCTTCCTCCCACCATCTAAAGACATGCAATGATAGGGTAATTGGTTAATATAATATTGCCCATAGGTGTGAATGTGGAGTGATTCTTTGTTCAGTCCTGTGATGAACTGGCAATTTGTTCAAGGTGTATCCCGCTTTCACCCAAGTGAGGGTAAAGTAGACTCAGAAGATGGATGAATGGATAATCCAGAATTATGTCCAAATAAATTCATTGTTTATTTAATTTTTTTTCCTTTTTTCTTTTTTATTGCACATGAAAAAAACAATACATAAAGTAAAATATAATATACAAATGAACAGAATATCAAATAAATAACTTATATAGAAAGAATGTGCTGAAGGAGGACAAAAGCCGAAGGGCATCATGTCAAATAACAATAAAAAGGAAAAAGTCATTCGAGCATGTAAGGCCTGCTCAAACTGTGACCGATGTTGACATGGACTTCTGTTCTTCATTTTCATCTACACTGTAAACCAGAATGTTCAGAATAATTAAATATACTAAGTTGTGAATACTCCAAGTTTCAGAAATAGTACTACTACCTCAAATGTATTAAGTTGCTGTAACATGTTCTTCTTTTTAAGTACTTCCAACTCCTATTTTTTTATTAAGGGGAACCATTGTGGATATAAGTGAACATAACTTAAAAACATAAACGAGGTACAACTGAGTGGAATTAAGTCATTAAATGCTGAGAATGATATTGTACTATTATTTCTATTGTTTCAAATAAGGATGGTTGAAAAAAAAAAAAACTTAACTGATGCAGTAGATGATGAAATATAATTTCAGAACACTCCAAATAACCACCAATATCTATCACACCAAAAAAAAGACAATCACAAAACACAGTTATTTTATTCAGGGGCGGCTGTGGTTCAGTTGGTAGAGCGGGTCGTCCAATGACTGAAGGTTCAGAGGTTCATGTCCTGGTTCTGTCTGTCCACATGTCCAAGTGTCCTTGGACAAAGACACTGAACAGTGACTTAGTCTCCCAGTAGGACTGACAGAACCTTTGAATACTAAGGTAATAAGTCATGTTTTAATTTAAGTATACTTTAATAAGCATCTACATTTTAATTTCTAGAAACTTGGATTTTTTTCAAGTTTCTTAAAAATAATTGAGGCAATTGATTGCTTTAAATTTTTGGAGTTCTGCTAACTTATTTGGGTTTAAAGTGTGTATAAAAGTGTTTGATAGAGTGTACCGTGTAATCATGAAGGTTCACCTCAAATGAATGGAAAAGGTACAGAAATGTACTGGTAAAAATGTATACAAACCCTGATAACGTCATCTCACACAGGAAAATGTTATTATTGTTATTGTCATATCCATAATGTTGTTCCCTTATGTCTTTCTGATTGTCTCTGCAGTGTTTTTCAGGTCATAAGATAGATGTTAGATATGACTATGAGCTGCTGCCCAACAGGAAGCCCAAATTTTTAGCACAAACAGCAGCCCATGTTTCTGGAGCAGCTTTCTACTACCAGCAGTCGGACGTTACAGATCAACCCTGGGCTGAAAAAGTAAAATAATTTTTTCCATAGTGACAGAATATATCCTGCTTTTGTTGCTGTTGTGGTTCCTTAACTTTCACCCTTCTCCTTCTTTTTGCCAGCAGAAGATGTTTGGAGTATGTGTGCATCCCAGATTTGGGGGCTGGTTTGCCATCAGAGCTCTGCTGTTGTTTGAAGACGTGACTGTGGGTTCTGAACTAGAACAGCCTGAACCTCCAGACTCTGTGCCTTCGAGGGAGGCCAGGATACGTCTACTGGAGGCTTTCAACTTCCACTGGCAGGTACAGGACCTAAACGCCTTTACTGATAAGACTCATGACAAAGAGAAATCAGGGGATGCTATATTCTGTCACATCAAACACCTTCAGACAAATGGTCTTTACATCAGAGACCACCCCTGAGTGGCCCCCCTCTGAGTGGTGTAGAGTTTTCTGCTCACTTTTTTAACACTTTACAGTATATGGCACTCATTGAAATACTCTGACATTCAAATCCTTAGTGTGTTATTAGACATTATCATCTACTTTTTGCCTTAAAATATCTGAGCAGCACTTGCTAAAAAGTAAAACATGCAATAAAACCAATATTATAAGGTCATAAACTGACAATAATCACTCATATTCACAATTTACAGCTTCAAATTGTCTATAAAATCTCTCTGAATCATTGTATAACATAAAAAAAAACATCTCTCTGGACCTCACTGAGGTGTTGGATTGGACCCATATTTAGTATTTAAGGAAATTACTAAAAATATTCACTTGCCCAATAGAAGGCTGACTGCACTGTTTCCCACTAAATCAACAAAACACTCCAACATGTTTATACAAATAACAAGCACTTTAATGTGAGCAAAAGAAGTATCATATTTACTTGTATTAATTTGTGATTTTGAAGCATTCAACCTCAATGTTCTCTAGGAAAGAAGAAAGTGTTTTAAACACAAACATCCAGTGATTGTTGAATTTTCTAAAGCTCATCACTGATCTTGCCTGAAGTTTTAAAAATATGATAACTGGTTAATTTAATGCAAGCTCAGGGATAGTTTTAGTTTTAGTGCCTTTCTGTCACCAAGAAATATGTAACCATTATATATTCCTAATGTAGAGCCACATTTACTTAGGCAGTGCAAATTCATGAGAAAAATAATGACAAAAGGCGCCTGTTTTTGCACATGGTCTACTAACAATATACAAAAATGTCAACATTGAAGCAGCTAGCACAGAGCCAAGTTAGAATAGGATACATCTTTGTTATTGCTGCAGGAACAATGAAAATCCTTTCAGCAGCTCTGTTTTGCTTTAGCAACAAAACACTTCGGACAAAAAGACTGTAAATAATATCACACAAAATACTGAAAAATGTAAACAATGTACAAAAGCTATAAGATAAGACATTAGATATACATATACCATGTAAATACTACTAAAATATAGAAAATGCTAACTATACTACAGATAAGAAATGTAAAATTAAAATATTAAAAAAAGAATAATAAATTTTTTTTAATGAAAACAAATGTAAAACTTTAATAAATAAAAAAGGAAATGAAAAATATTTTTAAATACAAAATAAATGAATACATAAATGAGATAAAAAAATAACAAAACATAATTAAAAAATAAAAAATATCTACCTCTTTTTTAGATACAAAACTTTTAAATTAAAAACATTTAAATTGACAAAAAATTTCTGTCTAGATTATGTAACTTTATGGCAGTCATCGCTTTGAGTCAAACCAGTCTTGCAGGTATTTTGTTCCATCTTCCATGAGTCTTGGTTTAACCACTTCTGACTTCCAGATCAGAATCATACATTGTACAGCAACCAGGATGTTTTTCTTGGGATTATTACTTCGTTTGAAGCTCAATTAGCTGGAGTTGTCAACAGTTTGGTCAGATACATGGACACCTGTCAGTTATTGTAAAAATGGTATTGTCCAACAGCTGGAAAAGGATTAATCCTTTGTTATGTCAATATAACTGGGTGGTAATGGGCATTAATATCACATTCTAATGTTTCAATTGATTAATTGAACTGTTTGAGCTAAGAGGCTCAAACTTCTGATTCTTTAATTTGACATCATAAGGCAGTAATAGAATAAAAATCAGGAAAATTGAAGAGGTTTCACTGGGGAGAGTCTGAGGATTTGTGGAATTGGTTAAAACAAACTCTAATTTTCCTTAATTGGGTGATGGCTTTGTTTAATTTTAAACAAACCTTATCCATTCCACTCAGAAATGATGGAGTCACAAAGACTCAAAAATGAGAATAGAATAGAATAGAAGTTTTTCATTTGTGCAGGACACATAGGAACCTTTGTGCTGTCACTCTCTGAATCAAATCAAATAAAGCAAGAACACAAGACAAACGGAACTATATTAAAACAGCTACTGTATAAACATGGGTTGAAAACTGTACATAGCCATAGCAAATATCTGTATGCATAAAAGCACATACAAACTGATATAACAACCCCATGAGAAGTGTTTAAAAACCCAGGAGACAATGAGTATAATAATAAATACAGCAAAATAAACTAAAATGCACTGCAAGGAGGAGGAGGTAGACATTTCCACATAAGTACTGTACATACTGTATACAAACACACAACATATTGTACTTGTCCTCTTATTAAACACTGGCCGACAGTCAAACTGTGGCAGTGAAGAAGCTGTTAAAAAAAAAGTGTGTTGTGTGTGTAATAATACTGCCTGCATCTGAAGTTGTATATACTGTGTTTGTGTTTGAACAGGAGCTGAGCTTAATGTTGTGTGTCTGTGTTAATCCACTCAGCTCTCTTTTGACAGCGCTGTGTGTATATGGCTTTCAGAAAGGGGAGGTGGTCCAGAATAGATCCCATTACATTTTGGTGAATGTAGCCAGGCACCAAAAATGTGTTTTCACAATGTTAAGAGATAAGGCAACTCAGGTACTGTGTGTGTATGTGTGTGTGTGTGTGTGTGTGTGTGTGTGTGTGTGTGTGTGGGCTGGGGGGGTGCTTCTGAAACCTTAATTTCCCAAGAGTTCAGCCCAAATTCTGAATAAAATTACAACTAATCTAATATTTGTCTACTACACATGGCTTATAAACATGAATACATGTTTCAGACAAAAGATAATTTATCAGTAATAGTTGAACAGCCTTAAAGTGTTTTATTTTATTATTTTAAAATGTGATCTCTTTTGTGTTTAGGACTGGGCATACAGGGACATTATCAATCCAGTCCAGATCTACTCTCAGAAACAGAAAGACTACTTTTCCACTCTTCCTGCTCAGCGCTTTGATCTCCTCAACAAGTGGGGTTTCCTACCGAGGGACAGCGTTCAGCCAGAGCAGAACTGTGACACTCAGACCCAGTGGAACGGACACAGCTAAAAGAAAAACAGTGTCTGAAATAGTGCTGTCAAACCATTAAAATGTTTAATATGATTAATCACAGGGTTTCTGTAGACTAATCACAATTAAATGTCATTAATTACCTCCGTGAAGGAGGTTTTGTTTTACCTCACGTTTGTCAGGTTTTTTTTTGTATTTTCAGCAAGATAACTCAAAAAGTTATGGGCGGATTTTGATGAAACTTTCAGAGATGATTCATAATGCATTAAGGGAGAAAACATTACATTTTGAGCCATGAAGGTCAAAGGTCAAGGTCACAGTAAAAGTCAACAGCTGAAACACGTAAGTGGTGATATCTCAGAATCCAGACCAGATAGTATCAGGTGTTTTTTTTACATTCACTTTGTCTTACCTTCAAACATCAGATGAGATTAGACAGATAGACTCGATGACATCAAGCGAATGGTACATTTGCAAAATTTATGGCCGTTACCTTAAATATTGAAATTGCCTTTTCTCATAAACAAGACTGAGGATTTCTTTGAAAATTTTTTTAAACCCTGTAAAGGATTGGTAATGACCGATGAAATAAGTCGTTAGCGAACACTAGTTTACAAATAAATTACGAACGTCCAGATCCAAACCTTGGCAGACATGCGCTGTTTCGCGGAGGTCTGCGCTGTCGGAGTGATCTAGTTTGTATCTGTATTAATCGCATTTAATTTTGCATGAACAAACAGAATAATAGAAGAAGGGAATATACTCTGAACATGTTTATTAAACACCAAAGTAAAACAACAGTATTTATTAAAAACAAGTTTAAATCCTCAACACAAAGATCAACTGGTGAATGGTTCCAATATCCAGGAATCCTTGTGTAAAGATTTCAAACTTACTATCCAGGAATTTGAATTTCCCTTCAGATTACTGGGGGGTAATTTGCTAATTTTAATTTACCCCCGTGGGGTAACCTGAAAGTGAATTCAAGACAGATTTCAGATTACCCCCTCAAATTACTTTGCGATTGTCATCTCGTCTCGTCATATGAACCCACTTTATCCCCACTAGGGTCACAGGGGTCACTGGGGGCCTAATCCAGCTACAATTGGGCTAAGGCGGGGTACACCCTGTATGAGTCTCCAGTTCATCTCAGGGCTGAACATATATAGACAAACAATCACTCTCACATTCACACCTATGGACAATTTAGGTTAATCAATTAACCTATCAGTGCATGTGTTTGGATGGTGGGAGGAAACTGGAGAAAACCCACACAGACACGAGGAGAACATGTAAACTATATCAGAAATACTATTTCTAAGATCTACAGAGAAATAGAAGTACTTTATTGATCCCGCAATTGGTAAAATGCTATTTTACAGTGAAAGTGTCAGTACAGTTGAGTTTTACACACTGTTTTATTTATTTAGGTTTTTGTTTTCTTTTTTTAGGGGGGGGGGGTTCAAAGTAAAGGAAAGCCCCACACCTTTATGCAGGGAAAGAAAATGTGTCAAGTGATTTAAATTATTGATCAATTAAGTCAAGATTAGTGCTTCTTCTAGAAGTGTTTTTCTTGCTCAAAACATAAGTTGTTTGTTGTAATACAGTGTATTCATGGTGAATATGATATGAATATTCAACCACCATTGGTTGGTGATGTTTTATTTTCTGAATGAACATTACATATTAGAAAAAGCTGCCTGTCTTTTTCTTTTTTTATTTACTTTATATTTTTTAAAAAGCCCCAAAAGATTATATTATATATTACTAAAATTAATTTTGTTTTATCTTGAATTCATTCTTTTTTTTTTTTAAAGTGGCATTAAAAAAGAGAGAGAGAGAGAGACGGATGTGTGTGAATACTGGGCACCATTGTCATTGTGTGTCATGCTCTGTTTATTGTTTCCATTGTTATGTCCAGTTTACCTAACACTCACCATGCTGCATTATAGATGTGAGCTGTCTTCATCCCCCCTCAGTGTGCTGACAGATGGCCTACATTCAACTGTGATTAACCCCCATAGCCCTGGATCTTCAACTACAGTAACAAAAAAAAATATTTACTTTTCTTTGTTATTTAAAAAATTAAAAATTCCAACAAAGAAACATTTATTCATCAGGTGTCCCAACACATCTACCTTTAATTCTACTGTACTGTGAGGGGTGTAGAGTATTTAACTGTGCCAGTAGTGAGTGAACATCTAGTATACAGGTGTCAAACATAAGGCCCAGGGGCCAAATCCGGCCCACCAAAGGCTCCAATCTGGCCTGTAGGATGAATAACAAGGAAGATATTAACAGTGTAAAAAAATATTTTAATTCAGGTTCTACATATAGAATAATTAAATTTCAACTAGGTCAGGCAAGTAAAATATGATCATAATTATCTATAAATAATGACAACTACAGAGTTTAATATAAAAAAGTACAATTACATGAACATCTTTATATTAACAAACCATTCTTTTACAAAACCCCAAATAAATACCTGAACAAATATGAATGAGCTGAAATATCTGAAGAGAAGTAAGTGTCCTTTTACAAATATTCTGCCTGTTACTAAATGTTTGGTGTATTTGTAATTGAAATGTAAGTTATTCTGCACACGTGCAAAAGACAAACTGATAGACTGAGGCAGAAAATTGATAAAATTGCACTTATTTCTTTTAAGACATGTCAAGTTGTTGATGTTATTTACATTTTGAGGGAAACATTATAGATGTAAAGATTATAATGTAATTTTACTGTTTTCACTCTTATTATTTTACCCAATCATTTTTTGATTTGATTTGAATGATTTATTTCGAACATGTGCAAAGTGCAACAATAATCAATACAGCAATAATAATAATAACAATGACATGTCCGAAAAGGAGTAGGATAAAGCATAAGCTTATTTAATCCTACCCCTTCTTCACTTCCCCAACAACCTAAATTCATCTTATAGCAATATAGTGCATAGTACAAAAATGATGATAAATAAAATAATAACAATCACAATAATAACAATACCAATAATCAATAACTGAAGTACTAAACATAGACATTTATACAAAAAACAAAAAAAAACAACTAAAAACAAATGAGCAGATAGGAAAGTAGGTAACAAATAGAGTTTTTTGTTGTTTATTGTTTTCTTTTTTCCTCCCTTTTTTCTTCTTCTTTTCCCTTTTTTCTTCCTTTTTTTCTTTCCTTTTTCTAAGTTGTCTGCATTTTGCTCTTATTTTTTATTATTTTTCTATTCATTCACTTATTTTATTCATGTATTTATTTAATACAATCTGATTCTTTTCAGTTCATATTTGGTTGAATGTGGAACAGAATTACAATGACTTTGACAACACTGCACTAAAGTATGCAAAAATCCTCTAATAATACACTAATATACACACAATTACACAAGGAACACAGTAAAATGCACTAAAAATACATTATAATGCACAAAAATACACTTGCAGAAAACATTGTTGTCCCAGGCCTTATTTATGTATTTATTTATTTATTTATTTGTTGTTGCTCTTTTCACTGTTCTTCACATTTTGAGGGAAACATTATATATGTAAAAAATAATCATCATGTAATTTTACTCTTTTCACTGTTATTGTTTTACCTAATCTGGCTTTTTTCCACATCATATTGGGCTGAATGTGGCCCCTGAACTAAAATGACTTTGACACGGCTGATAAGAATGTATCTGCAGCCTTGGCCACATGTGTTATTTTACCTCTAGATGTCGCTGTGGTCCTAATAATACAGACACTGCCATGTTTGAAGTATCTGCAAATGTAGCAGCGTTAGGAAAACTCAACCACTGACTGCAGATAACCATGTCATATCCTAAACTATGACATTGTAGTGACTATTTAGTGAAGTTAATCTAGTTAGGGCATATATAATCACAAATATGACATTTTATTCCCTGTTTTGACAGTTGACTTTACTTTGAACTTTCATGTAGTCATGTAAAGTGCATTTATTAGAGCTCTCTCGTGCTTAATTTCACATTATGTGTTCCTTGCAACACCCCATCTTTCTCTCTGTTACTGCATACCCCCCCCCCCCCCTCACCCCCCTTCTCTCTCGTGCTATTCTGTCTATCTGTGTACTGAATCAGCATTTCAGAGCAGTATGCCGCAGGCCTGCAGAGAGGCAGACCATGGAGTTAATTATACTCCCACAGATACTCGATCTCTCCTCTATCCCCCTCCTCTGTTTCTCTATCCCACATTGCCTCTCGCTCTGTCTTCAAATATGTCTTGAAATCTCCAAACTCTGCAGTAAAGTCTCAGCCCGTGACTTCAGTTCCTTCTTCCTTTTTCTGTGTATTTTATATTTATTTATTTATTTATTTTTTAATCACATTGCAGTCAGATATTATATGCATTTTTTGAGCTCAGGCCTCAGCACATGGGATTATAAACCTAAAACATGGTTGACTTTTTTAAGGCACATATCCAACAGCAGTTTACCACAAGGAAATGTTTTTGGCACAGAAATCTAAATGCTCAGCTTGCAGGTTCTTTAATTTTTTTTACCCTCTGTTTTCTGACTCTCTCTTCCCTGGTTAGTTTTGAACCCAGATATTCATTGATCTGGAAGTTTCAGGAGTCATTTCTCTTGGAGAAATCAGCCAGAGTTGTCAACAACTTTTTTTTTTTTTTTTTAATTTTGTTGCTGTAGGTGAAAAGGTTATTATCTTTGTCCACTTTCTGCAGCTGTGCACGTGTTGTTTTGCAGCTGAACGTTGGGGTTGCATGTCAGGATAGTAGCAGAGAGGTGAGGGAGGAGGATCATCTGGCCCCCTCCCTTTGTCTCTCTATTGGTTCAGCATCCTGCAGGTTTTCTTCCACAGTGCAGTGTGAGTTTTGGCAGACAGCGCAGCACCGTGGTTTTGCGTTCTTGCAGGACTGCAGAGGCTTCTGCACTTTGGCTGCACTGAGGAAATACTGTACTGTAGGTCCAGGACTGCCTCTGCTTACTGATTTACAACATACACATAAAAAACACAAATAAAAAAAGAAAGTTACAGATTAATTACAGATGCAGAAATATAGACACATATACTTGAACTTACATTGTAATCATATCCACTCTGTATGCTTACTTTTAGTAAATGCTGCATTGAAAATTTTAAGATCTATTCCCACTGCAAGGATTTGAAGTTCAATAAAACTAGGGAGGACTCATAAAAGAAAATGAGTTTAGTCTCAGTCTGTTAGAAAGAGTGATGTTAAAGGCCTATAGAGGGCTGCTGTGTAAAAACTAATGTCCAGAGCAGAGAAATCACTGACCAGTCAGTAATAACACATTTGTGCACAGTGAGAAATTTCCAGTGCTGAGATATTTTTTTTTGAACAGACATGAAAAAAAGGAGAAAAAAAGGACGAGAAAAAAAAAAATAAATACCAGAGTGGTGTTTCATGAGTTGATTCAGTTGTGGATCAGTGAAGCGGTGTTATCCACCCACATACATCAGTTAACAAGAAGAGAGGGGAAAGGCCAGCAGCGTACCAGCAACAGAGGAGGAACTGAGCTCTAAGTGGGGGTGGTGGGGTGGGGATGCCCAACATCCACACATTTAGCTTCCTGTTTAATATTTCAAACACTATTTTGATGCTTATATTTGAAAATGCAGGGAAAAGGTTAAGTTAATGTGGAATAGGTAACAGCTTAATTATGACTGCTCTCTTTTTTTTGCTTTCCTGCGTCTTCTCACTCTGAATGCTCTGACAAAACAGTCTCATATTTTCTCACAGTGGCTGTATCTTCCTTTTGCACTGCTTCAACATGTGTGTGTGTGTGTGTGTTTCCAAAGGTTTTACATTTTTAAAGCCCTCTCCTTATCAGTTTCTTGGATTAGCATAATTACTCAGTCCTTTGCCTCAGATTTCCAAGTGTAACCAATGGGTGCTTTGCTGTCATTACGGACGCCAATGAAAGTTAAGTGGGAGTGGTCAACCAAGGACACAGGGGTCTGAAAAGAGAGAGAGAGAGAGAGAGAGAGAGAGAGAGAGGGAGTGTGGGAGAAGTGGGCAAGTAGTGGACTGCCCAATTATCACATTATCAGACTCAACCAGGCGATTAAGATGAAAATCCTATCTTTATGCAGACGCACAAATGCTGACACATGTATTGGAAAAACAGACAAAACATCTGATGTGTTCAAGGATCTCATCTCTAGATCCACCCCATGAATATTGCTCATCATTCTAATAGTCTTTTCACTTTTCAATCCCAAATATGCAACATCTACTGTACAGCTCATCCAGTTCTTCACACAGCAGAATACCCGTGTTCCTTCACATGTTCAATCACTGAGTTTCGCACGCAATCTGAAGACTCCCATGTCCATGATTAACAAGGAGTGACTGTAGGAAGTGGCACGGCAAATGGGCATGGTTATTCATGGAGGAAAAATATGCTGCAAGCAATCCTCTGGCTATTCTATACTATTACTTGTACAGTGCTGATGAAGTTTCCCGCACATGTTGTTGCTTTTACTGCAGCGACTTCATTCTATTCTTGTTTGTCACAATGAAACAACAACTTAACATCCACCTGATGCCCCATCACCATCACTATTCCACTCTCACGTTCGATCTGTCAGAAAAGGGTTACAGTCACACAAGAGAGAGAAGGATTAGACTGAGCTAAGGTTCCCCCATAATCCTCCATTTTAGATTAGTGCCATTCCCTTGAGATCATGTTACATTTAACGCTTGGAAATTGAAATAAGAGTGGTGGTGTAGAGCTTTAGAGTAATAGAGACGTAGTCCTATTTTGGACTTTATTTTTTAGGAGCTGGTGACACATGGGTTTATAGTATAGTGTTTTCTGTAGAACACTGTATAGTGCATGTTGGGGTTAAGTTTCAGCTTTTGGAGATGACAGTGAAAACAGTGAGGCTGCATTTTTTTCCCCCAGTTTCTCCATCATATGTTGAATAATAGTTTAATCTTTTGTCATTTATCTAAGTCATTCACTGTATAGATAAAAGTATCAGAACACATTGAAGTCAGGTGTTTCTTTTTCTAACAGGAGTCTGGGATAGAAAACAATAATGAAAATTGTTTAGTTTAGTTCAGTGTACATTGCTGTCCAGCTGAACAGTCATGGTTCAGTTGGTAGAGCAGATTGTCCAATAATGGGGAAGGGATGGCGGGTCGAATCCTGCTGTGTCCTTGGGCAAGACACTTCACCCTCCTTGCCTCCAGTGGTGATGGTGGTCAGAGGGACCGTTTGATGCAAATTAGTAGCCACGCTTCTGTTAGGCTACGTCCAGACGAGTTCGAGTTTAGTTTTGAAACCGTGTCAGAAAGATATTACGTAAAAATGGAACTGTTTCAGTAAATGTTCGCATGGGTGTGAATCGCTTACTGAACATGATGCAATTCACAGGCCACACCCCTATGTGCCAGTCCCACCGGATACAAGAGAACAATAGAAGAAATGGTGCACATGCGCCCACATCCTTTTTCTACCAGTGCAAACACACACCGAACACAAACAACAACAATAACAATGTTAATATTCTAACCCATTCACCACTAATACTCTGTTGTTGGCCATTGTTACTATACTGTCTTATGATGAGAATGAATCCTACAGGTGCAAGGCTGCTGTTTTTTCTGGTCATGTGGTCATGACGTGGGTGTGAACACACACACGGATACTTGTCAGGATGGATACGGAAACGGCACCGTATCTAGATCTTCCTACTCCGGGACCCGTTTTCCAAAGAGATCGCTTTGGGGTATACATGAGACCGGAACCAATTGTGGAAGTATGTCGGTTTCACACAAACTCGTTTCCATCCAGACAGGGTCTCAGTCTGGCCCAGGGCTACAGCTGTAAGATGTCCTGCTCATACAGATTTGACATGTAAACATCAATATTAACAATCAATATATTTATCAAATCATCTCCAAGGGAATTTGGAAGTTAAGAATTTACACAAAACTAACAAATGCAATGATATCTGAATATAAAATTACACTTTGACATTTCTTATTATTGTTTTGTATCCCTGACCCCAGTTATAAAGGAAACACTTGAATTCAAGATTTCCTAAAAACTTTTTTTTTTTAAATAAAGTGTATGATTGAGACTATTTTGCTATGAGGCTTATTACCTTTTGTTGATTTTTGTTGTTAATTCTGCAAAGGGATGTGAAAAGTCAGATTGTGTTTTAGCTAATAAATATTGTACGTGGGGAGATGAGCTGAAATGTCTTTTTAATTATTCCTGAAATTATGTGTTGCATTGCTGTTGCCTATCTTGGCCAGGACTCTCTTCTAATAGAGGTACTTAATGTCAATGGATATTTAAGTAAAGGTTAAACTCGCTCACTCCTAGAGCGCAGACCTCTGTGAAGCAACACAAATTTGGATCTGGATGTTCCTAACTTATTTGTAAATTAGTTTTCCATGTTCGCTAGTAGTTTATTTTATCAGTCATTAGCAATCCCCTAGAGGGTTTAAAAAAATTCAAAGAACTCCTCAGTCCCCTTTTTGAGATATGGCCATTTCAATATTCGACAACATATGACATCACTCTGACGTTATGCGACATCGCACAACGAACAAATTTCACGTGTTATATCTAATGTTAAATATGAAGCACAAGATATTGTCGGATTTAATAAAAGGTAAAGGTCATACATTTTGTAAATATAACATTCGCTTGACATCATGTGACATCTTGTGTCCGAAACTAAGATGAAGTAAATGCAAAAAAAACACCTGATACTATCTTGTCTGGATTCTGAGATATCACCACTTATGTGTTTTAGCTGTTGACCTTCACTGTGACCTTGACCTTTGACCTTTATAGCTCAAAATGTAATGGTTTCTTCCTTGACGCATTATCAATCATCTTTGAATGTTTAATCAAAATCGGTCCATACGTTTTTGAGTTATCTTGCTGACAAACCTCCTTTGCAGAGGTAATAAAAATCAATAAATAAAACCTCATTCTTTCAGCAGTTCATCAACATGGCAGTCATTTCCTTCTGGTCAAAATTTGGAGTCAGTTTCTACAAATGATGCAAATGGTGAATGTTTATGCTGGTTGTTTATATGAGAGGAGAGCACTTAAAGAGAATGTAGAGTTAGGAAGGGCTGTCGTGCTTCTGCTTATCACTGAATGACGGCAATTAGCTCCGTCACTCACATGCCCCATGTGCTAGCATTGAACAGACTCACATGGTGCTAGGAGCTAATTTATGGCCGTGCATTAAGTATTACATCACGCAGCTGCAGTTGAACTCTAAATCTGCCACTTAAACCAGATTAGCCCCTTACTGAGTTTGGTTCAACCCACATAATACTGTGAGGAACAACATTTACATCAGCATTCTGCATTTTTCCTCCTGGAACACGAAGAAGAGAGTGTGAAAATACTGAAACACTTTAAAGGTGGGGAATTCTGGAGCATTTTTTTTTTTGTTTAAAATTCCCTTCACAACCCAATTACAACCAATGAATTAAATGCTCTAATAAAAATGTATTAATTAATTGGGCACCTGTGAAATGGACAGGACTGAAAAAACAGCATCCAATCATTTTGAGCGGCCACTGGAAAAGATTCCATATGATGAATTATGAATAAATAAATAATTATAAATAAGTCCACTCTCCTTTTTCTATTTTGGATGTCACCCCCCCCCACCCCCACCAGCTCATCTAACCCCACCTACTGGTCACAGACACCTCTGCTCAGATCCTCCATTATTCTCCATCAGTAGTCCTAGTGTGTGTGCGGTGCGTTGGCGTCTGAGCCCTGGTCGCTGTGCGTGCGTCCAGGTCTGTGGTTGGTCTGACCTGGGTTGATCAGACGGCCTGGTCCATGGGTAGCACCGTGACCGTGGTGTTATGGCTTGTCTGGCTGGCCTGAGTCCAGACGAACTGGACCCGAATGTGCACCGGAGCTGTAAACTTTGATTCTCGCCAGTTGATTTGATCTAATCTGTATTTTTTTCTCTTTTTCTCTGCCTCAACTTTGTCAGGTTCCATTTCCTTCTTGTCTTCTAACTCTTATTCCACTCGGTAGCGCAGAACAGAGGGGCAGAAACTCAATTAGGCTCCAAACACAACATGAACTTAAGTTCCATTCACCTTTTATCTCTTAATTTGCATTGAAATTTTTGCACCTAAAACCTGATTCAAATCTAAAAGCTAAATGTGAACAAATTTTGCAAATAATTACTATGTGTGTTTTAGAGATGCGCAGATAACGTATATTTTCATCTGCAACCATTTCTTAAAGTCTCCATCCACCTGCTATCCATTTGCTTGAACGATTTTCCCCCAATTTTCAGAACCGAACCTGCCCGTCAACTGCTGATTAGTGTGTAGGTCTAATGAAGATGCCTGGGCTGTTAGGACTCTGTCTATCGTCTTTTTCAAACAGTGTAGTTCAGTAGTAGTTTATATCTGGCCAGTAATCTGGAGCTAATTTACAGTGTTTCCAAAATGATCTCTACCCCACCGCAAAACATTTAAAAACATCTTTAAAAATTTTTTTTAATTTTATGGATGCTGGCATGTTACATCTGGGTTAGGGTTAGGGTTAGGGTTTTTTATGCTAATACTGACACATTTACAGAAATGTTCATTAATGTGTGCTTGTGATGCCTTTAGGTCAAAAACTATTTCATATATTGTATAAATGTAATTTAAAATCTGTTAAAATGTAATTAACTGTAAATTTATAGGAGTACGATATCATGTCTTTAAAAAAATATTTGTGTTCGCTGTGCGTCATTGTTCATGGTGAGTGAACGCTGATCTCTTGAGTGGAGCTTTGCCTTATTTTCCGTTTGGTGTCGATCACACGTTCTAGCAACTTATGTTTTATGTTTAACATGCTCTGTGATCTTTAACCTCGGATCATTTTCATCTTTGTAAGTGAACAGTTCATATGTTATAAATATATATGATAGATGTTACTCATGTAAAGTTTGTGTTGTGCAAGGGAATGCGTTAACGTTGATGTTATTTAGGCTAATGGTCTGAATGCATTATATGTGTAGTGAATGTGTTAATAACTCAAATTGAATGTGTTCTGTATGTAACTAAAATTTTATACGTTCTGTGTGTTGCAGTTACAAACTAAAGAAACTAAGAAACTAAATTAAATTAAACTAGAACCAAACCAAGAAAAGTACACCTTGTTTGGACTCCTTTAAAAAAGGTACGTGTCGTGAGGACAGCACAGTACTGTCCCTGTTAAATAAAACAGTTATCTTTAAACCTGTTTTACTTGCACATCTATTATTGTTTTTATCTACTGCGGTTTGTGTTCCTTGCTTTTAATTGCACTGCATTTTTTTTTTTTTTTTTTATGTTTGTGTTTTTATTGATTCTTGTATTTTATTGTTCAGACAGCATGGTTGCTCACTTTCCCTTGTAAGTCACTTTGGATGAAAGCATCTGCCAAATGCTTAAATATATCACATACAGTATAACGACAGCACAGGTCCACACATGCACCACACATACCTCTTGTGGTACTCTCTTGAGTTCACGACGGAAGAAACTTGCTGGTGCTGCTTGGGGATACTTTTGGTTTAGTTGTGCTCTTCTTATGATTTTTAAATAGTATGTCAATGTCTTTCTATGTTTTGCAGATAACACATCCTGCACTTGTGTTGTCTAAATTTACCACCTCCAGAAACTGTTCAGACTGTACTTTTCCTTAGTTTTAAATTCACCTGCTTTTAATTTCTCACGCACTGACTTCGCTGCTGCTGTCTTCTATGTTCTGTCTAAACTAAGCAGCCAGTGAATGACCAGATTATTTTTTTTATTTGAGTGCTTCAACCGCAACCCACCCGCATTTACAGTAATTAAAATGTAGTTCAACTGTGCATCTCTATAGTGTGTTTGGAAGCAAGGACAGGTTTATACATATAAATTTGCATTTCCTTTTACACATTTTATGATATTTTACATAAAATATGCTACATATTTGGTAACTGTGGCTCATTTCATGAAAGCATGAGGCACTAAAACTGAACGTTTTAATAAAGGCTGTTTCTTCAGGTTGAAGAGGATGCTGTATTTCTTCATCAATGTGATATTTTGACCAAAGCATGTCACATACAGGTCACTGAGACACCAGGGAACTGTGTTAACTTGTGAAAAATGGGCATGATATGTCCCCTTTAAGATTTGTCTCTTATTATTGGACTCCTCTTTTCCACCTGCCTCCACCTTCTTCCTCTTCACGTCTCACCTCAAACCACCCCTGGAGAGACTGGTTTGTTGTGTTGTGTTGCTGAGCTGTAGAGAAAAATTACACCCCCTTTCAGTTGTCATTATGGCTGGTTACACTCTGTGGAGCCTGTTGCCCTTCATGGTAGTTTAAGTTAAGACGAAATAATAGGCTGAAAATACTTGGAGGACAATGTCGCCACTCGGTACTTTTCCCACAAAGCATGTGAAACAGTGGACTGAAGCTTTTCTGACTGCTCTTCACTGCTGAGAACCTCTGCATCTGGGTTAATAATCTCTGTTGGTCTAGAGCGTTATCTAGTACTAGTGTGTGAGTGTGACTGTCGAGCATCCACCCACGCCATCATGCATCATGTGTGATCGGACCATAACTGAAATTTGCCTGAAGGCTCTGAAAACTTTCTATATATGTTTAGATTTATAGAAACTACTTCCATCTTTACCTTCATTTATCCAACCTATAAAGACCCAAACATACACCACGGACTGAAAGCAAATTGTCTAATACCTGTTGATTCTCTAATCCTGTAATATCATGTAAATAATTGTAGAAAATACAGTTTGTCATCTTTTCATGGTCATTTGATATGATCCATTTGGACGTTCAGAAGGTCTGTCCTGAACATGAAAGCATGGTCACTTTCTACTATTAAATGCAGGAAAATATCAAATGTTTACTGATAAAATGTAAAATTCAGAGCATAATATTATATTATAAATGGTGCTGAACCCATAAAGACCCAAGACGCCACTGGTGAGACAAACCATCTGCTGATTGAAACTGTTTAAAACCTGTTAATTCTATCAATGCATGTAAATAACTGGTGTAAAATACAATTATTTATCTTTTCATGGTCATCAGATACGACCCATTTGGATGTTCAGAGGCTTCATACTTGCCATGGAAACACCATCATTGATTCACCAATAAAACCCATGGAGTTGGTTCAATGACAGTGGATGGACACACTTGTTTTTACATTAAGTGAGCAATATCTTTGCTGGAATTTTTTTTTAAATTTATTTATTTATTTTTTTTATTATTTTTTGTTTTGATATCCTCCTGAGACCCGGCAATGCATTTTTTTTCCTCTATAGGGAACAAATGTTTCACAGTTTTACTTAAAAAATTCAGTCCATTGCAAATGACATTCCATTAAAAAATGTATTCTATTATATTTTTAAAAATGTATTTGAAAAAAAAAAATGGTTGCATTGTGCAGTTTACAAGTTATCAAGATAAGTGGTTAATGTGACTAAAACTAAACCTTTCACTTTCATGGGTGTCAGGAGGATATCATTAAATTTGAATTTACATTTTCATGAACATCTACAATATCTGTGAATTAAATATAGGAAAATACATGATTTACACTCAAAACTTTTAAATAAAGATGTTTATCATCTCATCACCTGAACCTGCTTTATCCTCATGAGGGTCACTGGGGTCACTGGGGGCTTAATCCAGCTAGAATGGGTGAAGGCGGGGTACACCCTGTATGAGTCTCCAGTTCATCTCAGGGCTGAACATATATAGACAAACAATCACTCTCACATTCACACCTATGGACAATTTAGATTAACTAATTAACCTATCAGTGCATGTGTTTGGATGGTGAGAGGAAACTGGAGTACCTGGAGAAAACCCACACAGACACAAGGAGGACATGTAAACTCCACACAGAAAGGTCTGGTGTGGGAATCGAACCAGGGACCTTCTGTCTGTGAGGCACGAGTGCTAACCACTGCACCACTGTGCCGAATATTATAGTGTGATTATAATAAATCAGTTTTAGGTAGAAAGGTAGAAATAAAGGAAAATTAATTACCTAAGTGTGACAAAAGTAGCACTGGGTCTTTAGTGATTAAAACAATATTCTTCTACGTTCTATGGCTGATACAATTTTAGCGAGGTGGTATTTCATTCAACATAGAGTTATACGTGCTCTAAAATAAAAAGATGAGTAACCACAAAGTAGAAGCAGCAGGTTTGCTTTCATGCATGTCCTGTAATGGTACTGCCTCAACAGCTGTTTGTTAAAAAAGAAAATAAATCCCAAAAGATCTTTAAAAAACCAAAAGAATTAAGCGTTCTTAATTAGCATTTGACCTTAAAGTCAGAAACGGGTCAGTGGCAATCCACAGTGTTGAGTTGCAGTTGTGTGACTGCTTTTGTCTTGTCTGGTAGTTTCGTTTCAGTCAGTAAATTTGTAATGGAGATGCCAAATACTAAAATATTCAAGGGCTGAAGTGGAAATCCATCTGTACACACTGAATAAGAAAAGGCTGTGGGCTAGCACAGTCAGCGCACCTGTAGTCCACCATTCAGCATCGATAAGTGTAATGGGAGAACAGACAAATTCATTAGGCCCAGATTGACCTGCTATGACGAGCAATTTAGTTTGAAACACAGTTAGGCACCTGCGGGAGAGAGGAAATTAGCATTTTAAATAGGGACGATTATAGGCCAGGCCACTGTGTGTGTGTATGTGTGTAACTATACACACATACATACACACACAGGCGTCTTCTTTCTACTCACTGAGTTGAGTAACACATTATTGTGGTTTATGCCATCTGAAATATTGACACAACATAATGCTCTTCTCCCACGCTTCGATGCACTTTTTATAAATAGAGTGGTGGTTCTGAACACAGCTGGAGAGCACTTCTGAGAGCACTTGAATCTGACACAACACAAAGAAACCACTCTGCCTTACTCCTACATTTAGCTGCCAGGGCTTACAGAGTAGTTACCCGTGTGAGCATTAAAATTACAGTTGGGTTTGATATGATAGCTGCAGCATATCACAGTTAAAGGAACACAGACATGCCGGTACAACAGTTGAAATCAAAGTCAAACCTTATAATCTGCCTATAACAGGTTATCACTGGGTGTTAGACTCAGTCCATGGGTGCAAACATCATGTGACACCTTGCTTCCATGTCCCTTAACAAAAGGGAGCCAGTAATGCAATCAATCAAACTGCTATTTGAACATAAAATGGTAAAATTAGGAAGGGAACCAAAGTAAAGAAAATAAGAAGACGGCAAAAGCGGAGGTAACATAATAACATAATAATAATAATAATAATAATAATAATAATAATAATAATAATAATAATAATAATAATAATAATAATAATAATAATAATAATAATAATAATAATAATAATAATAATAATAATAATACATAAACTAAAGTAGTAAAAAATAAACTATGAGATTTAAAATGTTCTATACACATACAACTTGGTCCCAGTGTAAATATAGAGGGTCTTAATGCTGATGTTACATCAATATTCTGTAATATAATGTTAATAAGTGTTTGTTGTTGTTAGTTAGTCTGTGTTTGTCCTTTACCTTCTGGGTTATTCTTACCATCGCTGCTCTGTGCTGTTCTTTAACATTCGTGCTATAGTACTTTTATTCTTATAATTGTTGGTGTGTAATTATTGTAATGTACTGTAAATTAGCTGTTAAATGTACTAATGTATGTTGTTCCTATATTCCATTCACATTTTGTCTCCATAGTGTAAATACTGTTGAATGAGTTGATTCTAAATGAGTTTAGGCTGATTTTGTTCATTTATTTTAACTTGAAGTTGAAGGACAGAATATGTTAAGTTATTGATGAGAATGGGGGTGGGATTAAATAAGTGTTTTCTTCCTCCCTCTCCTTTTCAGGTGTAAATGATTTTTTTTTTCTTTTGACTTACATCTGTGAATGCTTGAAATAAATAAATCCATCAACAAATGCATAAAAAACAGGGAATGAACAGAAAGGGTAGGCAGAAGCTTTTAACTATACATATTTTCTCTTTTCTGGCTAGATTTGTTTTAGTGCAGAAGCTGTGCAGAGACTGTGTTTAAGGACAGGTGGGTGTGTGGAGGACACTATATGAATAGGCTCTACTTACCAGGCCATAAACCCCTGCATGCAAATGCTCTCTCCTGTGAAGGCGTCCACTGTGGTAAATCCATTAGCACTTTTGCCTGCAGTCATGACTTATCTCTTATCATTTAAATCAAGGGAAAGAATTCACTGCCTTTTTATAAAAGGCCAACAAGGTACACTCAAAGAATGACTTAAGATAAATGACAAAGTCATTTTTTTTCCCTTAATAACCCACCTTGTAAGAGACCTCAGAGCAGGAATCTTTTAACAGAGTGCTATTTATACGCACACGCTGAGGAAGAGATGAGAGATAATACTGATGAGTTCCACATATTGTACCTCAGTATGTACTTATGTTTTTCAGATACAGGCAATTTGTTGTATCAGAGTAGAATAAAAATAGAGTTTAGAGTTAAACTATCTCTTCTGAAAGCAGGGTTAAAGCTTGAACATCTCTGACAGCTCTGTAGCTGTCAGATTACTTGTCAGAGTTTCCAAATATCCTTTACTGGAAACAGTGCAAATGAAGCTGAGAGAGATGTTCATTTACACACACTGGGTTTAGGCTGAGTCAGGCTTGTCAAGAACTACAAGCATCTGCTCTCACTCACAGACCCACACAGACACTCACAGACACCCACAGACACCCACAGACCCACACAGACCCACACATACACACACAGACCCACACAGACACACACAGACACTCACAGACAAACACAGACCCACACAGACCCACACAGACCCACACATACACACACAGACCCACACAGACACACACAGACACACACAGACACACCCAGACACACACAGACACACACAGACACACACAGACAAACACAGACACTCACAGACACTCACAGACACACACAGACACACACAGACACACACAGACACACACAGACACACACAGACACACACAGACACACACAGACAAACACAGACACTCACAGACACTCACAGACACACACAGACCCACACAGACCCACACATACACACACAGACACACACAGACACACACAGACACTCACATACCCACACAGACCCACACATACACACACAGACCCACACAGACACACACAGACACTCACAGACACTCACAGACAAACAGACACTCACAGACACTCACAGACAAACAGACATCACAGACACACACAGACCCACACAGACCCACACAGACCCACACAGACCCACACATACATACACAGACCCACACAGACACACACATACACACACAGACACACACAGACACTCACAGACCCACACAGACCCACACATACACACACAGACCCACACAGACACACACAGACACTCACAGACAAACACAGACCCACACAGACCCACACATACACACACAGACCCACACAGACCCACACAGACCCACACAGACACTCACAGACAAACACAGACCCACACAGACACACACAGACCCACACAGACACACACAGACACACACAGACACTCACAGACAAACACAGACCCACACAGACACACACAGACACACACAGACCCACACAGACACACACAGACCCACACAGACACACACAGACCCACACAGACAAACACAGACACTCACAGACACTCACAGACACTCACAGACACACACAGACACACACAGACACACACATGCACAGTTGACTTTTCTGATCGATTGCAAAACAGCTTGTAGCGAGAGGGAGACCGATGTGGAGGAGAGGAAACACAGAATTATCTCTACCTCACCCTCTCTTCCCATCTTTCACCTGGTGTTTTATTGATTAAAAAATGGCCAGCTTTAGTCTCAGCCCACAGTGTGAGATGTGACCCTGCTCCTTAAATACTCCTTTCACTTCCTCTATATATTTCATTAAGAAAACTTCACTAATTGACACTCCATGTGTAAATTAGGGTGTACTTCTTTAAAAGGTTTGTAAAGAGATGTTCGTGTAAATCAGTAGTGAGAAACAGAACAATAAGTGGTCTGTTGGAAATAAAGATCAGTCTGAAAATTATCAGTGAGAAAGACAGAGAAGTTTTATATGAGGAGCAGCACCAGTGTTAACCCCTTATCATTCTGGGGTGATTTAGCTAACACCTGAAAAACATCTCTACAAATTAAAATGACCACTGTTATTCAACCATTTGGAGTACAGATAAAAGAATGGGTTCTTTGTAAAGGTAACACACTGCAGTTTGGACTAAAATACTCACCCTTGTTGCTTATTTGACAGATAAAAAGCTATACAATTAGAAACACAAATACATTTAGACCCCCC
The DNA here is from genome assembly GCA_020466265.1 of Siphamia tubifer. Lineage (NCBI taxonomy): Eukaryota > Metazoa > Chordata > Actinopteri > Kurtiformes > Apogonidae > Siphamia > Siphamia tubifer. Next base: position 41,205,943 of record CM035786.1, on the reverse strand, counting down.
CCCCCCCTTTCGCCTTATTTTTTTTGTGAAAACAAGGGTGTATAAAACTGCATTTTGTAGGTATGGACTGAAACACATTATTTACCATCAGACCAGTGTCTTGGGACTTGGCAGTTCAAAGTTGAGAACTTTATTTGTAAAAAATTCTGTTTTAGTGCATTTTTTCTATGGTTATTGTCCCACCTAAATAAATAAATTAATAGTTATATTTATGTGTGTATTTTTTTTCATAATTTTTTGGAATCATATTTTTTTTTTGAGAAAAAAAGAATAACTGTTGAATGCTTTAAACATGACATATTTTCGCAAAAATGTATGAAAATAAATATTTTGTGGAAAATGAAAAAAGATAATAATTTGAGGTTGGACAAATATGCTGACAGTTTATGTGTCTTTGTGGATTTTAAAAGCATTTTGGACCTAAATACTTTACTGGATTATGTTCGTTGGAGTGTTGTGAGGAAAACGACACCACATTTGTCCGGATTGATAAATGATTGATTAGATGACAGGCTTCTAAAGGAAGAGAAGCCAACTTTGTCATACATGTATTTGTCTTTTCTGGAAAACAACCTTTTATGGTGTGCTGTTACACTTCAGAATAGTTCAGGAAGATAATTTAGTGTGTGTGTTATCTAAAATAATGCCATCTATGTGTTAGGACTGAGACACGAGGCTGGTTAAAGGTTAATATTGTGCTGCACACCAGACTGCAGAACTCAGTGCAAACACATCGTGCCCATTTTCAAAGTCACTGTACAAGCTCAAGTATATGCAGAGCTTCATCATGCTGTGACAGTGTATGTTTCATCTTAGTGGGTTTCAACTTGGCTATATCAAGTGTCTCCAGAGAAGAGACAGACTACACTTTTACCTGGAACAGGATCAAGAGGCCATCCATCACACCACCTATACTACTATAACTAGGTGCTCAAAGTGCTGAGGCAGCGCTTTGTGATAAAGGGCATGAGAGAAATGTATCCTTTATTTGTATTTTGACAAAAATGCGGGGTAAGCGTAAGTGCTATATTTTGCCTGAGGTTGAACAGGTGACCCCTTGCTCGCTGCTGCTTTCAATGCCCAATGTCCCTTTTCAATCATGGGGTGTCCTTCTCTACAAACATGGTTGTGCTTCTGCCCAAATCCTTGCCTTGATCAAATTTGAGGGGAATCATCTTAGTCCACATCCACAACCTTTCACTAGCCCTGTTTACATGGGGGGGGGGGGTTATTCCTGTTTAATCCGAAATTACAGTTAATTCTGCGTTAAGATGACTGTGTAAACACCAAATTCCAGTTGAAAATGATAATTCCAAATTAATTCTGAATAAAGTCTGACCTTATTTCCGAATTCAATAATTCCTCTGCCATATAAACAGTTAATTCCGCTTTAACCTTATTCCTGTTGTTAAGCACATATTCTATGTTGCATTAATAAGGTGATTCCTATGTTTGATTCAGTCGAGCAGCTGCTTTGTAATTATCACAAAAATAAATGCAAAACTGTTTCCCATGTAAACATTTATTTGGAAGCAATATGTCCATGGAAACACGATAGAAATAGCTTTCATTCCGAATTCTTTTATTCTGTATAAATAATTTGGAATTAAAAAACATTATGTATACTAGGGCATTAACGACTTCAGTTTTTTTTCCAAGTTGACTTATCCATCAATAAAGTCAAGGTCGAGTCGATGAGTCATGATGACATCATCACATTGTCAGTGGAGGAACAACATGGACGTCCAGCAATGAGCAACTTGTATTAAAGTTCACTGTCCACTGACAAGACAAACATCAGCATTTTAATTTGAACAAAACAAAGGCAAAAACCTTGAATTTTCTTTTAAATTTAACTGCACAACATCAGTAGGGTGACCGTACGTCTGGATTTTGTCTGGACTGACGGCTCTGAAACCGGACTGTCCAGACATCTGTCACGCATTCTCACTTTTTATGTTAACTCTAAAAATGTTAGGGGAGCGGCCGCCAAGACGAACACCAAAGTGTCTACATCATGTTTGGAAAAAAAGAGCTCATATCACTCAAGTTAACTAGCAGATGCCTCTTCAGATGGCGACACCATTTTTTTCATCTAAGGTGAAGTAGGTAATGTGAAGGTGAAGGTAATGTGTCTGTCACTCTCTTTTGTTTTCTCAGACACAACACCCCCTGTTTCACCTGCAGCAGCCATGTCTCCTCTGGTTTAGGTCTGACTGGTCTGTGTTTACGCGCCGAGGGAGAGAAAGAATAACATGTGACTTGTCGACTCCTCCAAATTTAAGTTATGTTGTGGTATGGGAGACGACTAGTTGACATTTTTGTTAATGCCCTAATGTATACGTAGCAAATGTGCGACATGTACATAAAGTGAACACTGCGTCAGTTTAGTTGGATGTTTATCTTTTTAAAAGTACACCATATAATATACAGGGGTCCTTTGTTATAACACAGTTCACCTTTTGCTGTAAAAATGATTTTTTTAAAGTTCAATTTTACATTTCCTTCAGGAAATGTATGGAAGTCTAACTTCACTTAGTGTTCATGTTACGGGAGGGACTTGGAGTAGAGCCACTGCTCCTCCATGTCCAGAGGAACCAGTTGAGGTGACTTGGGCCCTGGGGAGATGCTCCAGACATGTCCAGACATGACAGGAAGCTGGAGGGATTATATCTCTCTGCTGGCCTGGGAAACACCTTGGGATCCCCCTGAAGGAGCTGGTGGAGGTAGCTGAGGTGAGGGATGTCTTGGCTCCTTTAGTGAAGCTGTTGCCCCCACGATCTGGACCCAGATAAGCGGAAGACAACGAGTACGAGTTCATGTTACAAAGATTAGAAATTATAGAAAATTCCTAACAGCGCAGAGCAATTCTCACTCCCCGTTTATGTGTGTAACAGCTGGTGGGCAGGTGGCTGAACCCAAATACATGACTCACAGACAGGGAAACTAAAACTCAGCCTTTTTAATTCGAAAGCAAGGTTCGGTACACAGCTGGTCAATTAGCGTAACAAACACATCAGTCAAGGAGCACGTAAAAAGGCAAAATTCAAAAACACAGGCAGAGGTCAAAAACAGGAAGGCAACAGAAGGTAGAAATGCTGGAACGTATAACATGGAAGACAGGGACAAAGAGAGTAAAGAGAGGAGGGGAGCACACATATTATATACTGACGGGGGAGTGGGAATGAGACACAATCAGGAGTGAAGGCAAGGAGGAGACACAGGTGACAGAGAAAGGGAAAATAGGTCAGGGGTTGTTAAGATACACAAGGATAGAATGGAAACAGAAACACAAAGAAAGAGGTCAAACAAAATAAAACAAGGTAGAAACAGAAATGACAAAATAACATAACTAAACTAGGACTTAACAATGTGAGTGTCATTCAAAGCTGCACCCGGCAGCTCTGCTCAAAACCCATTCTCTGATCACCTTTATTGTCATGCCGCTCCGGTGACATCGCTCCATGCTCGCTCAAATTTTGAAGAGCAAGTATTTCCTCACATTTTTTCCATCAAATTAGGCTCAGGAAATACTGTATTTTCATTTAATGTTGTGATCAGTAAAACTTATGTGTATTGTCTTAAGAGCACTGTTTTTGTATAATGCCATCGCTGTTGATGTAAGTGATTTTGGTTATTATCAAGAAAACATGGATGAGCTATTTTTGTTTTTATTATTATATTTGTCCAAACAAATGTACCTTTACAGTAGTTGTACCAGGAAGTAAAACGAACAAGAAATTGAATTAACTAACTGTACTTCATCTGACCACCTTTATCTTTGTCTATGGGATGTATCATGTATTCCATTTAACGCTTATGCAATATCAATAATGTGACAATAAATGTCACATGTATTTCTGTTCAGAGTCAAATTGATTTTTGTCCCAGATATAGATGTTAGGAGAGCAGGATCTCTGTGTAAAGTCACATCCCACAGATTCTCAGTCTAACAATCTGGACTTTTATTGTCTTGTTTTGTGGTTTTCTGTTTGTCTTCCTGTTATTTCTGTCATTGTGAGTGTCTGGCCTTTTATTTTGTGATGAGGATTCATGTCTCACTCTGTCTTGTTTTGCCTTCTGGCACAGGTGTTTGTCACGCCCCTTTTTGATTACACATGGTATGTCCCACCTGTTTATCTCCCTATTTAAGCTTCTCCTGTTTCTCTCTCAAATTACAAATTTGTTTTGTCCCAGTGCAGCAAATGAGCGGTTTACTTCTTGTCTTGGTCTCTCTGGTCATCAATCTGTTTTGGTACTTTGATTCTTGTCTGTTGTCTCTCCCTTGTCTGCTTTGTTTGTCTGAATCTGCTTCATGGTACCGGACCTGGAATCCTCCACTGACACAGTTTGCCTCCTTCCTGTTGGCGCTGTATTGGATTCTGCTATCGTGTTATGACCCTCGCATGTACACCGGTAACGTCTATGAGTTTTTCCATGTTTGCCTTGGCTGGTTTTCTGGTTCTGACCCTGATCTGCTTTTTGACCTCACCTTTGCCCTATTTCCTAGTTGCCGCCTTAATTAACCCCTGCCCAGTGACACCTCTCCTAGTGCAGCACCCACATTATTTTATTAAAGCTGTTCAAACTGAATTCTGGTCTGTGAGTCTTGCATGTGGGTCCCATTTGTCAATGATGTCTCAGTCTCCTGAAAAACTCTTTCATAATTAGAACCTAATGAATCTTAACATTGTCATCTTGAAATATGTTTGTGTCATTAGTGAAGAAAAAGATACTCTGATGTTTAGGTTCAGTTGACCTCCTTTTATGGACATGTGAGCATTTAACACTGCCCCCGCAGGCTTGTACTGTAGCCACTAGGCATGATGGGTAATCACTTCATCCATCTCTCTTCTTCTTGTACTGATATATCCATCATTCTGGAACAGGGCCAATATGGACTCATCAGACCACATGACTTTTTCCACTGAAACACAGTTCAGTCTTTATGAAGAATATGAAACTGACAGTTGATTCATAAATGAGAAGCTGCTCACTGCATCAGTCATAGTAAAGGAATAATAGTTGGAGCTGAAACACATTTAAGGGATAGTTCACTATTTTCAAATGAATTTGTATGGGATCACTGTCTTTACTCTGGTGCACCCACAGTGACTTACCCCCGACAGTGTCCTGTGAGTCGAATTCTGGTCCAGTTTTGGTCAAAGCGAAAGTAGTCCCCGTATGTTTCCTTGGGTCAACAACGTGTTGCTTCTCAAAACAATATGTCTTTGAATGAGTGATTTATTTGCATAACAAAAATGTTATGAAACAAAAACTCACAACTCATAATTCCTTGGAGCTACTTTCTCTCAATAGTGACCAATGCGCGTTGTCACTGCTAACAGCTGTGCGACTTGGCAAACTACTTTCATCAGTGGTTAAGCAGTGTTTCTGGCTGCTACATGCAAGCGCAGGACTACTTTTGCTTTGACCAAATCCGGACCAGAACTTGGCTCACAGGACACTGTTGGGGGGTAAGTCACTGTGTTTGGACCAGAGTAAAGATACTGATTCCTTGGGTGCGATTTGCTGGGGAGGTTCACCGTAGGATCCCATTGTTTATGAGTCTTTCTGATGGCATGGACACTAAATACTTCGAGGAGGAATTTCACATGCAGGGCAGAGGAGGGGCTGTAATGCTTGCAGCCGGACCCGCAAGCCACCTTCTCCACCTGACCCACCCTAAGCCAGTTGCGGTGCACTGCCACAGAGCAAATGCGCCTGGCAGGAGCAGAAGCCAGGCACGGGAAGAGGTCCTGCGATCAGGCGACTCTGACCCACTGAGATTGAATCCTGGTGAGTTTCTTTTCCTCCTCTTAGTAATATGCTTACATTCAGTGGGTCATCTCATCTGATCTGAGGTCGTGCTGGAAAAAAAGTGGTGGGGGACAGGGAGGTGAACTGCCCCAACTTGACTCCCACTGGTTCGACCCTTGGTAGGTACCCCCCTCCGAAGTAGCCTGTCTGGAGATGAGTCTCATTCCCTCATTTTGACCTGATGCTGGCCGGAGAGAGAACTGAACCCTGGTCCTGGTCCTGGCAGCAGGAAAGGCCACGTGAACTGCACCATCACAGAAAAATGTTGATTTTAAATGTTTATTTAGTTATTTGAGCCTCATTTATGTTATTGATGTGGGAATGAGGGTCATAAGATCCAACATAAACTTTTTTCTGTGAAAGAAACCCCCCCTCTCTGATTTTTTGATAATATTTTTTGACACCCTGCTGATTTGGTACAAACTCATATGAAAAATAGTGAACTATCTCTTTAACCCTTGCACTAAATATCCAATAGAAGGATATTAACTATTTGCTAAGTTACTCTAAGTCCAAATTTTGGCTTGTTTTGGCAGGCAGTACATATATCAGTGATGCACGGGCTGACCCCTAAGTCAGCACGTGACCGCAGGTGACTGCAGTCACCCGCAGTCACCCGCAGTCACCCGCAGTTGCAGATCATTGAAAAATATTGTTAACGATGATCGGATTGCGGTCGGTTGGGTCGTTTGAGATAAACATTAAAATAACCTGGCAAATACTCTTTATTAACTGAATTTCCATGAAGGTGTCATCAGTTTCCTATGGTATGGAGGGAGCAAGAGAGAAAGTTATGTTGATGGAGTGGAAGCTCTGAAAACATACAAAGCTTTTTGGGTGTTACAGGTTGCCGTTCCCTGGTTTAGATGCTGCGTTGAAAACTTTTGAATGATGAAGCAGGACAAAAATATTTTATCTACATATTAACTTACAAGCAATGACAGTGAATTTTAAGACAGAAATAAATGCAGGTATGTGAGTAATGTCATTTGATGTTCATAAAAACCATTGACTACTTTTTAAAAATGCGGGTCGAGAAGCGGGTCTGTCCTTTTCAAATATATTTCGTGCGGTCTGAGTTGTAGGTAGGCTAGTTAAAAAAGTGGTTGGTTGTGGGTCATTTGTACATCGACCTGCACATCACTGGTATATATGTATTACACCTTTTTCTCTTAAAAGGTTGATTTCTGCTTCACAGCTGAGCTCACACACACACACACACACACACACACACTTCCTTGTTTCACATAATGTGTTTCTACTGCTGGTGCACTTTATTGCAAAAATCCTTTTATGTTCAAAGACCTATTTAGTGACTACACAAAACTCTTTTATGCATGTCATTGGGGACTGTGTATCTGTCAAAACAGGACTCAGAAAATAGTTTATTATGCTGGTCTAAATTTCAAAAAGAGTTCAATTACTTGCCTCTGCTAATGTATTAATCTGACACCTCTGTAGTGCACCAGAATGAAAATTATGACATTGACTAAGAGAAAAAGAGAAGGCAGAGAGAGGAGGCAAGAGAGTAAGAGACATGATGAGACCTCATTAAGGCTACAACGAAGCAAGAAGGAGTGTGCATGTGTGTGCGTATGTGTCTGTGTGTGCAATCCGTTGAGCAGGATCCAGTCATTTGTGTGTGTGGGCGTGTGTGTGTGTGTGTGTGTGTGTGTGTGTGTGTCAGTCAGAGCAGATCTAAAGAGCCCTTGGGAGGGTTAAGTAGGGAAACAAGAGAGATTGAGGTGGGGAATTCTCATCAAAAATGTCCAAATCAGGAAAGGTGTCGACAAGAGCCACCTTGCAAAGGGGACTGAGGGGAACAGAGGAGTGGAGTGTGTGTCTGTGCATGTGTGTGGTTGTTATGTGTATGTGTGGGTGTGTATGTATAAGGGGTTGGGGTAGGGTGGGTGTTAAGTTGGACACAGATCAGGGGTTTGAGGTGTTGGTAAGAGTTTCTGGAAAGGAAGTGGAAATCCAATAGAAGACGACCAGGAGGGAACAGTGTATTTACGTGATGTGCGTCATAATGTGGGGGCTCCCTCTCAGGGGTGTGGTGTCAGGGGTGAGGTCATAATGAGAATGGTGAGGAGCTGGTGACGAGGTGGGTGGTGGTGGGTGGCTGGGGTGGTGGTCCTTGGGGGGCGGTCCTGTGGTAATGAGCTGTTAGTCTCAGAGGAAGGCAAGCTCTATTACAGGAACACTGAGCTGCTATTCTGAGGTTTAATCTGAGGCACAGGGAAGAAAGGATCGCTGTGAGACGCCAGTTCACCTTCTCATCCTTCTCAGCACAGATACACGCTCGTCCTTTGACAACCTGCTGAATGTAAGGGCAGGCAGGAAGTCTTCAGAAGATATTTGAGTTTAGGATAAAAAGGGATCTTTAGAGCGACAGAGTGCACCAGGTCAAGATAAAGGACGGTGTCTACTATTGGAGTTTTGTCTTAGTGTGATGTCATTTTCCTTTTTTCTTCACTTCTTCACATTTGTTTTTCCTGTTCCACTAACTCCTACATTTCTCTCTCAGCTTTTGCCTGTTTTTTTCCCCCCTCCCCCTTCATCCTCTAACTCTGTTCTGCTCTGTTTCGTGTCTCCTTAGCAGGTCTTTGGTGTCTCTAAACCAGTTCACAGGTTCAGCCCTAGAGGGACGTTTGGTCGAGGGGATGTTTGTTTATCATTCCGTTCAAGCCCAGGGCACAAACATTTCTGTCATTTTCCATCATGCTGCCGCCCTTATCTGTAAACTGTGTAACTCAGCTGTTGTTATAATGCCAGCTTATGTTCTCTGTGTCTTCTTATGCATTTCAACACTGCATCTCATTTGGGTAAAAGAAACATTCCCCTTCAGATGAACATAAATGTTTTACATATGCAGGAAAAAAGTGGGTTGTCAGCTATTTAAAAGCTTCATGTAAACTCTTTTGCTGTGTGTAAAATGTGAAATTTGTTGCTGTTATTCATGGCTTATTGTGATATTTTTAGATATTTTAACAATACATAAATGTATCAGGCACACATTAGAAACTTTGTGAATTCGCTGTTACTAAAAGAAAAGGTGTGAAAGAGTCATCATTATACATTTAAAAAGAGGCATAAAAGTGAATTATACAAACTCCCAGATAAGCTGAGTAATACTATCCCTGGGTAAATATATGTTATGGAACTCCTGCACAACGTTCAGATGTCAATGTACACCCTTTACTGTGTTACTGTATCAGGTTGCTTTCTTACAGAGTAATTTCCAGCCAACTGAGATGCGTACTTGTCCTTGTTTTTCTGCCTCAGTGTGCCAGCATGACCTGGTGACACACTGAGCTGTCAGGATCGATAGAGGCTCCTCAGAGCCGGCGGCAGAGACCGGGCCTGGCATCCTGGCATCACCACTCCACATCTACAGCATTGCATTGTTCACCAAACCAAGCATTTTACCCACTTTACATGGAAACAAATGTGGCCCCGTGCACTGGGTAACCATCCAAACCCTCTCACACATACTCTGCACATAGATAAGCTATAGGATGTTATACTCACTAGGTTCGTTGGCTCTGCTTTTTTTCCCTTTTTTCTTTTATTTATTTATTTTTTTACTCTTTCCCTACGTACGTTAGGTGCCAAGTGAAGACTGCTGCAGTATCTGACCCATCCTGGCAGAGGTGAGGTTGGATAATAAAACCGCTGTTCCTGCCAAAAAGACAAGAAGAGATAAAGGAGGGAGGTAAAGTAAAAGAGAGCACAAGACAGGACAAATCAGAAGAGAGACAAGGAGGAGGGGAAGTAAGGGAGGAATTACTGGAGCAGAGGAAGAAGAGAAAAGAAAAGAAAAAGAAAAAGAAAGAAGTGAGTTGTAATGTTGACTTGATATGTTTCAAGTCAGTTTGCAGGTGCAGTGTTTTTATGTATTGCCTTTTTTCTATCCCTCCATCGTTTCATCCCTTCTTAAATATCAGGGTCTTGGTGAAGAGGCTAAATCACTCCTTTGACCTTCTCTTAATCCTACAACCCACATATTGTGCTGACATGGGAGATACAGCAGTAATATCACAGCATGACATGGAACAAAACCTGACACGCTTCAGAAAGAATGAAACCACAGCCATTGGTTAAACATCAGTCTATCTTTTTAATAATAGTAAAAGATAAAATGTTACTTAATATAAGTTACTGCAGTTTTAAATAGCCAGAACCGCTAGTCATACAGAAGCAAGTTCTGTGTAGATTCATACAATATAATAAAGTATATGTCAGTGCTTGTGTGTGCACGTGTGTATGCACGTGTGTGTGTGTGTGTGTGTGTGTGTGTGTGTGTGTGTGTGTGTGTGTGTGTGTCAGTGCCTAAAGCCAAAAGTGGGAGATTAGAAAGAGAAAAGGATGAGGAAAGCTACCGTAAATCAGACAACCAAGATTTATAGGACAGTGATTGTTTGATGAACATGCTTGTGTGTTAATGTGTGTGTAGGTCCTACATGTATATAGGTCAAAGACCCTCAGGTGCTATCCTGTACACTTCTGTGTTTACGTATGTCTGTGTGAGCGCATATGTTTCATTATTTATATAAAAAAAGTGTGTCATGTTGTGATTATTATGAAGCATCTGTCTCTAGTCTATTTGTGACCTTTGACCTTTGTGTCTCTCTTTTCTGCTTGTCGAAATCTGGGCAGGTTGGAAAGGGGTTTGTTTGTCACTTTTCACGTTTGATCTAAGTATATTGTCTTTTATTTTTTATTTCTTCATTTTAAATGACCTCTGTCAAAGCTTTTAAAACATGAACAAGAACTACAATAGTTCCATCTAAGTAAAGGTATATAAATAATGTTTTCACGTCCAGTTTTAAACAACATCTGATAACACAGCTTGGCTGAGTTGTTGAATCTGATCTGTTAAGGTGTCATACTATGGTCATACTGAATAACAGACCATTGCTATTCTATACACAGTGTCAGTCATAGAATACAATGGACTAGTTCATTTAGCAGAAGCAATAAAAATCAAGCCAAATACATAGTTTTTTGTGAAAAAAGCCTCATTTCTGGGTTCATTTTACAACAATGACCAGCTCGCTGTACATTGTCACTTACATAATGACTTTAATAGCACAGAAATCTAGTCTGATAATGTCTGGCCTCTACTACGTACAGCACACAATGAAGCCCGCATCTGGGGAAACTACGGTCTTATTCTAGAAAACCAGTCATGTTATCGAAACCCTATTGTTGACTTTAATAGCCTGTATTACATCTGCCTTTTATGTGTTTCAGCGAGGCCTTCTAGAAACATCTCAGTCTATGGGTTAACTATCTATTCGGCCCTTGCTCTTCACTTCTTCAGCTCCTCTTAACACCATTCAAGGGCAAGCAAGCAAAGGGAATCCTGCTGACAGCCACACTCTCCTCTGCTCCCACACAATGTCATCTACAGAAAGGCTTTTATGCTCAAAACTGTGTGTGTGTGTGTGTGTGTGTGTGGGGTCACGCTGAAAGTGATGCATAAACAGTTGTTGAGTTTTGGCTTTTCACCTTATTTGAATATTCTATACATGATTATTGCCTCGTTGGATAAATGAGTGGAGTATAATCTCGACTACAGCGCAGTCCACTGTAGTTCTACTGTCAATAGTGAGCTCAGAGGATGCAAAGGAGAATGTACAGACTTGAAGTGGTTGAAAAAGAAAGATTTACAAAGAAGAAAATGCTCATGTTTCCCCCTTGCAGGCTGTTTTGTGCTCTGAATGTATGTGTGTGTGCAATGATGGGATGTGTTATTGACTTATTGCATTAGATGGTCTCTGTGCTTCATGCTCACGCTCTAACATCACCCTTAGACAAATAACAGGATCAGACTGAGCACACAACCTCGCACTCGCACTCGCACACAGTACACACACACACACACACATACGCAGTAATGGTTGTGTGAACATGAAGTGTTTCGTCTCCAGTAGTGCTGCTATTGTGCTTTTGGGGTTTTGTGTTCTTAGCAGTGGTCTGTTTGTGTCTATCTGTCTGCAGGCTTGAGAGTATGATGTTTTTTTCTGTGTGTGTCCATCTGTCTGTCGTATATCTTCCCTGTCTCTTTCATTGAGCTTCTCGAAGCTCAGAAGCGGTAACAGCAGCAGCAGCAGCAGCAGCAGCAGCAGCAGCAGCAGCAGCAGCAGCAGCAGCAGCAGCAGCAGCAGCAGCAGCAGCAGCAGCAGCAGCAGCAGCGGTGCTCAAACCAGGCAGAGTTTCAAGGGCCGTGTGAAGGATTAGAGCCAACTATGTGGCTGTGGTGTGAGAGGAGTGGTTGAACAGTTGGCAGCACAACTGCAATGAGGAGGAGGAGGGAGTGGAAAGAAAGAGAAAGTGGAAGAGGGAAGGGGAGAGTGGAGTGGAGTGGAGTGGAGTGGAGTGGGTTTGTGCTTTGAGCCAAGCAGGTGGGAGCAGGAGGGTGAGGAGGGATAAAGAGGGAGAGGATGAGGTGAGTTAACGCATTCACTGAAGTTATCAGTGAGCCTCTGCTTCCTGATCTAAGCCCCTCAGCGCCATGTGTGGACAGTGTGTGTTTGATACTGTGGACACGTGTGGGGTCTGCTTTGTGGAAGATGAAACGCCATGTGTGAGACAGACAGACAGTGTCCAACATCCAATAAAATCTATTTACACAATCAGGTATTTGTTTTAAAAGATAACTGGGGCTCATGGGAGGCATAATTCACCTCTTACCCCTACCCCTACCCCTTAGCCTTGAAAATGAGTTGCAAGGGGTAGGGGTTGAAATATGCCCCTAAAGAAATAGGACGACACTTTGCGACCTATTACTTTATCAAAAGTCTCAGATGTGGAAGTTGACAGTAAATATAGTTTAATGTACATGATGAGAGCCTGCAAAACTACGCCATGGTCGGTCGAGGAGATTCAGTCCTTGGTGGCCAATGTAAAAATTCAGATGAAAAACACAAAACAAGTGAGTTTATCAGTAACTCTGAGCAGATGACACGGAACTGCACCACACCACTATGACGACCAGGTTAGAGTTACTATCCTGTAATGGAAACAGTCTTCAGGAATAGTATCTTAACTTCACTTGAGCCGAGCTGAGTCGAGTCAAGCCGGTTCCATGTGGTGGAAACGCCGCAATGGATGCAACTATTAACAGCTGTGAAAACCTTTTTTTCCCTACAGTATTCACTTGCACACACTAGCAGCTCTAACTATCTCTGTTTCATGGGCTTTGATCACCTTTTGGCAGCTTTCAATTATAAACCACAGAAATGTGTTGTATTGCACATTAAAACAGCATTAAAGGTCAATCACATGATTTAATCTGTACATTTGTTTGTCTTTTTTCAGCACTGCTCTACTTTTTTTTTTTTGCTGTTTTCCATCTTCTGGCTAATGAATTGAACACAATTATGGGACATTTCTTCTACCCCTCTATTCATAGTAAGGTCCTGGTTTGTCTCCATCTCAGGGGCTATGCAGTCGTTCGCCTCCATTTAATTAAGAATCGGGACAACACTACCCCTTCACGTGAATGTGGAAAATGGAGGAGTTGGGCCAAGCGGTGAATGTGAGTGTGTGACTGTGTGCAATATTTCTGAGTATAAACCAGGGGTAGCCAACCCTGGTCCTACAGAGGCGTTATCCTGCATATTTTAGATATTTCCCTCTTCTAGCACAGTTGACAGGAATTATCAGGCTTCTGCAGAGCTAGCTGATAGGTGGGTTGGAAGAGGGATACATTGAAAAGTGGGGTGTCCAAACTGTTTCCACTGAGGGCCACATAGAAAAAAATAAAAAATAACAAGGCAGTCACAGACAGCAGACCTCCACCAAGGTTTGATATGGCATCATATGACGTCAAAATGTGACGTGATCGAGCCAAAGGTGTTGGCCCATCTGATGTCCGAAGGTGAGACGAAGTAAATGCAAAAAAAAAAGTGTGATTCTGTCTTATCTGAATCCTGAGATATTACTACTGATGTGTTTTAGCTGTTGGCCTTTACTGTGACTTTACTGTGACCATTCCAGAAAGTTTAATCAAAATCTGTTCAGAACTTTTTGCAGAATCCTGCTGACAGACAGACAGATAAACAAACAAACAACTAAACAAACAAAACAGATTTGAATTGAATACGTCCTTAGCAGAGGTAATAATATAACTTTACCTTTACTGTATCAAGTTAGATAAATTAATTAAAATTTGGGCAAATATTACAGAAAAAACTGGCTTCATCACAGCTTTCCATAAATGCATATTTATTGTTTTATTTGTATTTATTATTAGCATATTTATCGATGCCAGTCATGCCAGAAATCTGATTGATTGATCAAGGATCCATTGAATCTGCATCAGTTGTGCACATTGATGTGTACTCTGTGTGTTAACCTGTTTAAGACCATAATAATGGATATATTTATTAAAAGGCCTGGTCATTTTTGTCAAAAATACCCTATAGGTAAATAATTTACACCCTTTTTCGAGAAGTAGAACTTTCAAAATCTGTTACGTATTTACCATTCGTATGTAATTAAATACCTAAAACTGTGTGTTATGAGAAGAAAAGCCCTCAAATGGAATAGATTTTTATTTTTATTTTTTACAAATTATTATAAAATGCAAATTTCTAAGATTGCAAAAATCTAATTTATTTACAACAACTCAGACATTTTGACATTTCTGGACCTTTCTGTAAATCAGATGCATTATAGAAATGTAAAATACCAGTTTGGCTGACAGTGGTTTTGTTTTTGTTTTTGTTGTTAGTTATTCTTAACTTTGAACTGGTTCAATATATTAACCCAATGAGAGCAAAACAAATAGAAATCCCAAAGGTATAAAATACTCATGTGCAGCTGTATTTGATTCATCGACATGTACATAATGCAGTAGTTCTCCCTGGTGTCCTACACGATGTTTTCCTCTTCCAGCACACCTGCTTCAATTAATGAGCAGCTCATCACCGGGCTGTGTAGCGGTCTGTTAACGGTGTAATGGCTCCCAGGCCTGATGGAAGAGGGATACGTTCAGGATACCAGGCCACGAGGACCAGGTTTGAGAACCTCTGATGTTGTTTGTTGATGTCGGTCCACATGTTTGTCCTTCACTGCATTATCTTCATTTATGTGTTTCATACAAAACACTTTAGCTAAACATTTGTTTTATACAGACTGGATGATGCCGTTGTCCATATTGTGAAAGCTCAGATAATACTATAGAACAAATATTTTTTACATATCATGTAACATGTGACAAAGCAGAATTTGATGAGGTTTTCAAAAATGCAGGTGTTTTTTTAGTCTTATACACTTACATTTGGAGAAAAATGATCATTCAAAGATAATTTTCTTGACTCATTTAAAAAAAAATTTCCTGAAATATGTCAGATTAACATAGTGAAATATTCCACATTGGAGGCACGTTCGCAAGGAAAGTAAAGTGTACACCAGTGCTGCTGCTGGAACCTTGTGCCTATTTCACAAACTTCCAGTCATAAAAGATCCAGCAAAATGAAATATTTATAAACTAATACTGGGTTCCATTCTGTTTGTTTCCACTTATTACTTGCTATTGTGTGCTAGACTGTGTTTTAGCAGAATTGTATTATATAATTGTGAAAACTAAACTGACTTCACAAAAAATCCAGATGTTGAATTTTAAAAAACTGATACCAAATTTTAATTCTACATTCCAGAATTGACTAAAATCACACCAAAGCCTATCTGTAAAAAAATAAAAAAAATCATACATTTTTGTTGTACAGTGTGACTGACTTTGCTCTATATTTAAAAAGCTGGGTTTTTTTTTTTTTTTTTTTTTTTACCACACACAAACAATCTATATGAAAGTACTCATCTCATAGTCAAATGCAGTGATGTTAAATACTGCACATACAGTATGCTTAAGTTTGTGTTGAAGTTGATTTTATGTTTGCAGCTAGTCATTTGTTCAGGTTAACTGTCTCAGTTTTTAAGTCCTGTACATTGATTTCTTCAAAAAAAATCTAGCTATAGAGTTCTTCATTGCATCCTTTCTGCTCCTCTACAGCAGAAACATTATGTAAAGCTAGCGTTAGAAAAAGATCACATTAACTAAAGATTATCTTTGGTATAATGTTCATAAAACACATGAGCATACCTGAACCCTACATATTGAACCCATACTAGGTTTAATTTCTTCATCTTTGAATGATGATGATGATGATGATAATGATGATAAAGATGATGATGATGATGATGATGATGATGATGATGATGATGATGATGATGATGATGATAAAGATGATGATGATGATGATGATGATGATGATGATAAAGATGATGATGATGATGATGATGATGATGATGATGATGATGATGATGATGATGATGATGATGATGATGATGATGATGATGATGATGATGATGATGATGATGAACAATTTGGTCATTGCCTTTCAGTGGCATATTATTTTCTAATAAGCTGGTGTAAGTTAACATGGCTGACCTTGGCCAAAACCAGTGTTTAGTTCTTATATTAATTCAGGTCCAGCATGTGTGTATTTGTGTGTTGAAAAGACTAAGAGAAAAGATATCTGTGAAGCTTAGCTTGAGCAAAATGCACAGAAAACTGTGTGGGGACATGTGCAGATAAACTTGTCACATAACTGCTAATCACTAATGCTGTTTTTCTCAGCTATATTTATTTATTTTTTTTTTTACTTAGTCCCAATAATTCCTGTCTGATAACACAAGAATTCAAGTCATTTTAAATCTTAGAAAATTGTTTTTCATCCACTCTTTATCCACAAGGTTTTTATTATTGCTTATGATTTATGATGTACAAAACTAAAGAAACTCCAAAACAAAGACAAACATAGTATATAATATATATCAGCAACTACTGTATATTGGAACCTGTATCTGTATCAGTAAGAGACATCTCATATCAGACAAAAACACACAGACATACTCGCACACAATCACACACAAAGACGACTGTTGTTTCTTCCACCTTTGAGGACGTGTGCAAACTGCAGCTCTGTCAGTAAGCCAGCACAGCACTTTTGATCTCTGATCAGCAAACTAATCATGTTTTCCCCTCCACACACACACACACACACACACACAGGCGCACACACTTACAGATCCACATACACATACACACATCCATATTCATGTTTCAAGAAGTGACAGGAGGAGGGTTGGAGTCGCAACACTACAGGACACCACCCTCGACAGAGAAATTCAAATGAACTCCACAGCCACCAACTATAACAAACTGACTGATGTAAACCACCACAAATGTGTACAACTTCACACCACATTAATGTTCGTTAATGTCTTTCTGGCTGAGTTGCATTCCAGTTCACACCTGATCCACTGTTTGACACCTCCTACATGCGTGACCATGAACGAATCACAAGACAGATCAGTGATATTTTTACTTTGTCCCATGTTCTGTCCTGTGGCGCATTAACACAGTACCCCACATAAACACAAATAAACACACACTCATCCTTTTGGCACACTAACGGACTCCCCTGTCCTCTGACCTACTGCTGGTAAAGGACAGACATTTTCTGTCTACTATATTTGTCAGCAGTGTAAAAATGCCAACGAATAGCTGCTTGCTGAGTGAATGACCCAAACAGGAAACATTGTATTTAAGTATGTTCAAGTATGATGACAGGTCACGCTCTTGTAGGTCATGATGTGATGTAACATAAGAAGGATTTGACAACAGCAATCTTTAAAGCCTGTATGCCTGCGAGCGCGTCCCTTTGAACAAATGATCTGATAATGACAGCCTAAAGATTTAACAGATAAATGATAGGCCCAGGTGTGTGTCTTTGAGTGTGTATGTCTGCATTGTGCAAATGGTGATGACAGTGTCAGATTGAGGATGAAGGGAAGGATGAGAAGATGGAGTGATGCACGTTAAGAGAGGCCAAAACCGGGGTGTTAATGTCCGCGGGCCTGCCGATCTGACTTTAGCTGTGCCCTTGAGATTTATTGAGCATGTAGATGGGTCCATGTGTGTGGGTGTGTGTGTGTGTGTGTGTGTGTGTGTGTGAGAGAGAGAGAGTTTGTGTAATGTGTGATGGATTCTGACTGCAGATTACCTTATTAAAACAAAAAAAAAGCATACTGTCACTCCTCTGCTTTCACATAACGATGGACTGACACCATCATAAACTAAGCATAAATAGCCATAAGCATGGATGGCCACACATGCCACACACACACACACAAACACACACACACACACAGAGGCATACACAGTCAAACCCACTAGAGAGTTGTCATTTATCCATTCCTATTCATCTGACGCATTTGGATCCACTCAGCTCAAAAAATGAATAAAAGCCACACTATCAATCAGTCTTTCAATAAAGCTGTTAAGTACATCAATCAGGATGAATTCCCGCATCTGACGGTGACCTCCGCTCTTACTCCACCCCACCTATATTCAGAGTTTGTCGTTTATCATCGCTAAACGCCCATTCGTGCTGTGACGGACGTGTCGGAAGTAGAGCAGGAAGGAGGAAGAAGGCTTTGGATCAGTCTCAGCTCATGAATCACTCGTCCATGCAGCTCAGAGAAACGTTGTGTGATCGCTCTGCCCCATTTACACAAACACATCACACACACACACACACGAGTAACACACACACACTTCTACTACTACTCCAAAGGCCCACTTCCACTCTGACAGCTGGGCTATAGTCTGCAGTCTTGTATGTGCACAACTGTAACATGAGGTCAGCCGAGCGAGGCCCCCAGTCACATAGTGGAGCATCACCATTAGCTGTTCAACTGATTCAATCACCCTGATGCTGTGTTCATGTGCAGCCACCGTGAGCTGAGCCTGCCCCACTCCTCCAACTGCAGAAGGTTGGAGACTGAGTTGACTGAAGATGGACTTTCAACACATTAAAGTTAATACACACAGAAACAAAAACACATATACAGTACACACAAGATATGATACAGTCACATAGTGTTGCTATAGGTAGACGATTTCTGCCTTTTTAGGGAAATGACCCTTAAAGGTACCCAGTGGAATTTTTTTTTTTTGGTCAACATAAACATTTACAGTTACATTCAGCTTCTATTTTTCTCATTTATTTATTCATTTAAAGAAAACAAATAATTTTGGTTTTTTTATCATTGAGATGATCAAATATACTGAATCTATTTGTTTTCTAAACATAAAACCAACGCATTGTGACTTAATAACAGGGATTATATGTTCAAATTATTCTCAAGTAAATGCTAACCAGGCACAAAATCAAAATCAGAACAGGGACCTGCTTATCAAAATGGTAGCTACAGTATAATTTCCTGATGCTCAAAACTCCACGGGGCACCTTTAAGCTTCAGCAGTTACATGTCATTCACATCGGCAGCAGGAGAGCTAAGTCTCCGATCTGTAAGGTTATCTTTGTTTAAATACAGTAAAATGTCAACTTCATTCTTAGTTTTTACATTCAATTTATTGTATTGTATTCCTACTAAATATGAAAAAAGTTTGTTTACTCACTTCCTAAAGGAGAAAACAGTGACTTCTCACTATTTAGAATGAGTTGCCTTAAGGCATTTAGGAAAATCCCATTTTAAAGGTTCAATGTGTCAGATGCATTTATGTCAAAATAAAACGTCCATTCCTAAGCTCACGGCTACTACAGTAGCATTGCATACTTTTGTAGCTGTAGATGAGCAGGATATTAATACTGAAGGGATTTTAAAACAAAGAAAGAAATAGACAGACGACGATGAAGTCAGCCACTGGTTTTCTTGCTCCTGATTTTTGCTATAAAGAAGGAACAAAATCAAATGAAATGCTAACTTACTAACACTGTAAAACAGTGGTCCCTCGTTTATAGCAGGGGTTCCATTCTAAAGATAACCTGCAATGAGTGAAATCTGGGAAGTAGCATTTGAATTATAGGATAACACTGACATGGAGTCCCACTCAAGGTGCATTTCCAGCTTCCGTTTGGTTGCAGTTCATTCTTCTTCAACATGGGGTGGTCAATTTTGAAGTGCAGAATGAATGGAGTCCTATGGAGCTTATACCCCAAAAATCCTTATCTCAGTATATAATTTTTTGTCTAGTAATTCGAATCTTGTTTTTGAAAGAGGATATAGAGATAATACCCACAGCTGAATTTGAGATTTTTAGAGTCATGTATTTGCTTAAAAAAGGGATTTAAAATGTTGATGACGACACACAGAGTTTATGGATGGAGATGCTGCTTTACGACAACAAACCTTCTTGTCCCAAAGCAGAGCTGCAGCATATGTAGCATATGCTACATATGCTTGGAAGTTTTTTTAAAAACTTTGTCTAAAGGGGCTGTGGCTGAATGGTGAGTGGTGAGGCTGTTTTAAAGAAGCTGTGGCTTGGTATGGGGCCAGCTGTGAAGCGGTATCTCTGGTCGTAATCTGTCCTCTCGCCGGCTAAATAGCTATCATTTGCAGAATGCTAGTGCGTTGTTGGTAACAAGAACCCAACCTGTAAGAAATCAAAGGAACATATGTACTCATTCACTAATTTTTTTCATTTAAAACCCACATTAAACTCTCAAAAATGGCATTCAAATATGAGAGCTCTCAGTGACAATTGGGTGAAATAGACAATTTTAGCATTTAGCTCCATAGGGCCCCACTCATTTTGCACTCCATTAATTGCCCCCAGTGGAATTCTGGTGGAACTGCAGCCAAAAAGCCGCTACAATGGGACTGAATGGCAAGTGGCAAGGCTGTCTTTATTAAAGAGGCTGTGGTACTGACTTTATAGTACCTGAACATCACAGTGTGTAGCATGTTACTTCCATGTCATCTGCTCAGGGAATTATTGATAAAGTCATTCATTGTGTGTTGTCTCGTCTGAATTTTTACGTCAGCCACCAAAGACTGAATCTCCTGGAGAACTCCATGGGGTAGTTTTGGACAGTCGTTGTGTGGATTAATGTACCAATATATTTATTGTCAACTTCTGCATCTGTATTTTGTCATCTGCCCGGTCACAGACCAATCAATGTCTGCAGGGTTTATAAGTGTCAGTTGAAACCTGGCCATCACTTCGCCAGGACCAATCAGGAGGCAGAACACAATGCGCGTTCATACACTATTAAAAAAAAGGAAGCAAAATTGTACCTAAAAAAATCTGCGAAAAAGCGAGGCCACAAAAGGTGAATTGTGTTATACCAAGGGACCACTGTATAGGTTCATATGAAACAGAACCTCCAAAAATGTGACTCATCACGACACTAGTTACCATACACACCTGTCAATCAAAGCCCATCATGGCAGATGACATATCATCATTCTAAAATCTTATAAACAAAACAAAAATTTTAACCTGTGCCACAAGTACAGTTATTAAAATGTCCAAACAAAACACAACCACAAAATAAAATAAAATGTTTAAAATATTCTTTAGAGAGAAGTTCAATACGAAATCTAAATGAGCTAGTGTTGCATCTAGTGGCTGTTAGTGGTATTACGTTTTATAATATTGGCCTCACTTTCAAGATGTGATTCTTGTCTCTTGGTAAAAACTATTCCTTTATATAAAAGTTAGTCTAGAGTCTATTATCATGGATGGAGGTAAAACCATTGTTAGCTTAGAAATGGAATTAGCTAAAGTCCGCATTGGGCACCCAAACAAAATTAAAACTCCACATAAGAACATCTGCAAATCTCACACAATGAACCTTTAAGAATGAAAATGACAAGTTTTCCCTTTTTATTGTAGCACAGATAAGGCATCACTCTCTTTGTGACCCCCATTTCCCTCTTGTGTATAAATGTATCCTGTGAGTGTGTGTTTAAATGCATCGCTCCCGTAACACGTCTTGTCCTAATCCTCATTTTAGGCTTGTTTCTGAAGAGCACTTCTTCTCAGTGTATGCAGGTACCATCTGCCTGCTCAGACACACCACCTCAGTTGAGCGTCTGTTCTAAGATGAGCGATGTGTGTGAGTGTGTGGGTGTGTATAGCTGTAAAGGGGGGGGGGGGGGGCGTTATTGCTTTCAGTAATCTCAGAGGTCATTCTGTACTCCTGAAGTGAAGGCATAGTCATCCTTATTGCTGTCTCTGTTTCTCACTTTCTTTCTCTCACCACATACACACACACGCATACACACACTTTCCGTCCAGTATGATAATGAGCATTTCACTGTATTGAAATCTGTATCAAAGAGCGACAGTCAGATCTTGGTTCATAACAGAGCCTTTGGTCTCAGAGTCCCCTCGCCCCTTCGTCCTCTTTTATCCACCTTTGTATCTTCTTTCTCCCGTGGTTCCACTTCAGTCTGTCACACCTGCATACCAGGCTTACTCAGATCCCCATTCCCCTGATTCCCACCTCCTCCTCCTCCTCCTCCTCCTCCTCCTCCTGCACTCCCACCTCCTCCACTGTTGCCCATTCCCCCCCTCTCGTCCTCGTCATCACTGTCCAGCTCCTCGCTCTTCCGTTTGCTGTAGCGCTCATACAACACCATGAGCACGCCCATCACCCAGGCAGACACAGTCCCAGCTGAGAAGATGACGAAGCCGATGGCGATGAAGAAGAGGTAGTCCCAGTAGCCCAGGCCTTGGTGGCAGTCTGCCCGCAGCTGCATACCGACCTCCGCCAACCGCTGGCCCGCCAGCTCTGAGGGACTCTGGCATACGGTCTGACCCTCGTCTGGAGGTGAAGAGATGGAAAAGGTCAGGAAGATAAAGAATGGAAAAGGTAAAGAGAGAGAAAAGACAGAGATTAACAAGTGGTGCCAGACAAACTACACCCCTTGCAAATGTTTTAGCTCTTAAAGGGGACTGTGTGTGATGAGACCCTTAATATATATATATATATATATATATATATATATATATATATATATATATATATATATATATATATATATATATATATATATATATATATATATATATATATATATATATATATAACATCCACTCTCCTTTTCTCTTGATCCATTTCTTGTCGGAGGGGGAAGAAAACACTCCATTTTGGATTTTCTACGGCTCGTATGTCACATGCATAGATCAATTTAAATACCCCACCCCGTCCCACCCACCCAGCTTAGCTAACCCCACCTACTGGTCACAGACACCTCTGCTCAGACTCTTAGATCTGACATTATTCTCCCCCCCTGTGTCCAAACTAAACCACAAAGAGCTGGTATGACTGCAGGTTTTTGTTCCAACCAATCAAGAGTAAACACTTTGACCTATCAACTCTCTGAAGACTGAGATCAATTAATTAATTGAGTCCAGTCTGGTGTGCTGCTGCTTGGTTGGAACAAAAACCTACAGCCACACCGGCCCTTTGGGAATAGTTTAGACCTACCTGATCTAAGATGAATAGATCAAAAGTTCTACCCAAAATTACATTTTGACCTTTGACCTAGAGTCTTCAAATGTGTCCTTCAAGGTTCTGATGTCAATGCACATCAACAGTGACAGAAGAAAGAAGCTATATGTAAAACTGAGTATACAGGAATGAAAAGGAAATTCCTGATTTTCCCTATCCCTGATTATTATGAAAACATATTTTTGATGACCTTGACCTGAACCTTTGAACTACATTCACCTAAAAGTAATATTATTTATTCTGGACCACCTTGCACCTTTCCTGAACATTTCCTGAAAATTGATGAGGTAGTTTTTGGGTGAAGTTACTGACAATTTACCAAATGACCCAAAAAAGAAATGAACCAAAAAACAATAGCCCTTGCCTCCCCTTCAGGGTGTGGGGTAATAAGCAAAAATATAAAACAAAGAATAATAATCAGTATATATAGTTAAAGATGAAGGGCAGGCAGGGAGAAAGGGAGAAAAAGTATATAAAAAAACTGTAATTACTCTAGAGAAATAGCTGTACAATGAACAAAGACACACACACACACACACACACACACACACAAACACACACACACACAAACAGGAGTTAACAATGCACTGATAACCTCTGTGATAAATGATCCCGAGAGACATTATAGATTTCCTCTGAGTAATGTAGGTCTTTGGTGTCTAGGACATAGCAACATTATTATTCTGCACACACACATACATGCACAGAAAGGTGACTAGGCCTGACTGCAAGCCTCTGACACATCAACCTCACCACCCCCTCATGCACATCATTATGCACCAGCAAATCACTGAGTAGCAGCAGAGAGATAAGGAGATGAGTGTTTTCCCTGACAAAACATCTGTGGCTCATAATGAGGAATATGATAATGAGCAGAAACAACACACACACACACACACACACACACACTGGCACAACAAGAACTTTGACTCAAGAAAATGTTTATTTATGGTGTTTGATGCTTCATTTTGTGTCTCCGCGCAGAGGTCAGGGGTCAGGGGTCAGTGAGAGTTTGATATCTTGCTGATCTCAGGAACATGACAGGCCCTTCTTCATTTTTCCATCATGCCACAATAACTTTCCAGAATTTGCATAAACATTTACCCTCACATATTGCATATTAATTCGTAGAAATGTGAAGCATTAACAAGAACATGGGAATGCGCTTCTTCTGTATGTATCTGATGGTGTGATCAGAGACAACACAAGCGTGGGATATGTGCGCTTTCCTATCAGTTCATCTGACTTCGACTCTCGTTACCAGCGCTGTTAATTCCCATGCTCCTCACCACTGGCTCTCTCTCCTTGCATACTTAATTGCAATTGTGCTGTCTCTAAAAAGGAAGGGTTTTTTTTTTTTTTTTTGGGGATTTGTGCAAATAATGAGAGAGATGAGAAAACTCAAAGACAGAAAGGCACGTCGCTGTCTGAGACGACGTATTTCAAGACTTAAGAAACAGAAGAAAGGGAGCGGTAGCGGCTCAAGAGTGAAGAGAATGGAAAACAAATGCACAGACTGAAGGAGTAATTTGGGAACAGTCGTATTCACACAGAGGGATAAAAGAACAGATGCAGTCAGACAGACCTCGAATGAGAGACAGAGGATGAGAGGATGGGAAAGAACAGAACTGTATCTGGCTACAGTCCTGTCTGCTGATGGATTACTGCTGTTAACAATGTTAATTAAACTGCACTCATCTACCAATAAAGCCAAAGGTCTGAACATGGAAATGAGCGATGGGGGGAAGATGGCGAGGATACTCTGATATGATCTATACTTCTCAGACTACTTGCCAGGACTTGGAGAGGATCAACATGGGACCGGCTAAAGACGACAGTAAAATGAAAATAAGTGTGTTAAACTGAATGTTCTTTGTATTTGTAGCACATCTCAGACTAGAAGTGTGCAGACTCTGCCAAGGCACATCAGCCTCTAAATGAGTGGTCCCTAACCTTTTTATAACTGTGGACCAGTCAATGCTTGGTAATTTGACCACAGACCAGTGTGTGTGTGTGTGTGTGTGTGTGTGTGTGTGGGGGGGGGTTTACATCGGTTGCCGCAAATTATACAGAGCAGGTTTGGTCTGTGGTAATCTCCTGTCCGAATAAATCCATATTTCAAATACAACTCCTGGGATTGTTTGTTAAAAGCTTTCCTTTTGTTGGAAGTTGAAGGCTCTTCTGTCTCTTCTGTCGGCCTTTTCCTTTTCAAAAGAAACTTTTCAAAGACATCTGTTTTTTTTACTTATTTTTCTAACACATGGGTTACATTTTTGGCGTTCAAGTGACAGAGATGTAACCGAGAGAATCCGCTCATTTTTTCAAAATAAAAGCTTGTTCACACTCAGATAGTGAATACAAGAGAAATAATTAATTCTTTATTAGGCAGCCAATTGGTCCACGGACCGGTACTGGTCTGTGGCACGGTGGTTGGGGAACACTGATATAAATGAGTGATAGGTTTCATTTCCACTTCCCACAACCAACCGAATGAAACACACACACACACACACACACACACACACACACTCACACAGAAACACACACACACACACACACACACACACACACATACACACACACAGAAACACACACACACATAGAAACACACACACACACACACAGAAACACACACACACACACACAAACACACACACACACACACACACACACACACACACACACACACACACACACACACACAGAAACACACCCACACACAGAAACACACACACACACACACAGAAACACACACACACACACAGAAACACACACACACACACACACACACACACACAGAAACACACACACACACACACACACACAGAAACACACACACACACACACACACACACACACACACACCTCCATCAATCCGCACCAACATTTAATCATTTATTCCTTCTAACAGTATGAACATTTCCTAAAAACTTCAGCCAAATGTGTCCGTAACTTTTTGAATTATCTTGCTAACAAACAGACAAACATTATTAACATCCTTGTGAAAAAATAAGTGATTTAATATGTTTATATGTACTTTAACCCAAACTAAAGCTGAAAACAAAAGAGTCCTGTGGTTACATTATTCCTACTGTATGTCCATTAGATTATTATTGATCAGAAGTAAATACCTGAAAAAGGCTCACACTGTCAGAAGTGAGGCCTAGGTGTATATCCCCAAACACCCCAGTCTTTAACCCCAGGTCATGACCTTTCATTTGATTTCACTTGATTTGAAGTTAATCAGGAAAATAGTTCTGGAGATTTGAACAAAAGAGTGTTTAGTGATTTTCAACATTTGATCACCCCCTTGTGGGAAATTTGCAAAATTTAAAATAATCTAAAATAGAATCAATTCTTTGTCTCCATGATATTCATTGATATGGAAAACATGGAATTTCTAAACTGAATATCTTTGAACATGAAGGATATCCAGCAGCGGCAGTTGGACCAAAAACTTTTGAGGATATAATTACATGTAATATGTTACAAGTTACATACAACTGTAATCTTTTACTGTTACTGGGGAGGAAAAGTTGTAGTTAAAAGAGTTATTTCATTAATATTATTGTATTCTCCATTGTTATTCAGTCCTTCCAGGATTTCGTTGGCCTATTTTAAGATTGTTGTGGCCTAAAATGTTTGATGTTACATGAGCTTTTCCGAAAAATTGCGATGAAAGTTGCGGTGCTTTTTAGGTTTTTGTTGCGGGAGGGAGTGAAAGTTGCGATAAATAGTTGTGATTTTCCCTTTTTATCATCAAAATTAATATTTAATATTCAGATATCAGTGGATGAGAGGTAGTTTACCAAAGTGTTGTGACGACATCAGCGAAAGAGAAAAAGGGTCAAGTCCATGTGTTTTTTTTTTATTCATACATTGAACCAAAGACAAGGACAATGGGGCACTGCACTCAAGTCAGAGACTTATTTTAACAGTGCCACACACACAAACAAATACAACAAATAAATAACAAATAAATAACAAATAATACTATATACTGTAGAACAGTACAAATAAATAAATAAATAACATGGGCCAGAAGTCCCACCACCACAATATTGTTGCTGTGGTTTTATGGATGCAGCATTCATTCATTCATTCATTCATTCATTCATTCATTCATTCATTCATTCATTCATTCATCCATTCATTCATTCCTTTTCTGAACCCACTTCATCCTCACTAGGGTCACTGGAGCCTATCCCAGCTACTTATGTGTGAAGGTAGACATGTTACCAGTTCATCACAGGGCTGACATATGGAAAAAATCACTCTCACAGTCACACTTATGGACAATTTATCATTAACCCATTAACCTATCAGGGCATGTGTTTGGATGGTGGGAGGAAGTACCTGGAGAAAGGTTCCATGCCCATCGACTGGTATTGGAATTACTGTAGAGCCACACAATATATTGTTTGAGCATCAACATTGCAATGTATGTGTGCAAATAGTCACATGACATTTTCTCATCTAATTTCAATAGAACCTGACACACACTGAGCACATTACAATCATTCTGAACCAGTTTGGAGTGAGTCACTGGTAACAAGACTGAAAAATGAGCAATGAACAAGAGACAAATCACCCAAAACCAGAAAGAAAAGCAACAGAGTCAAAGCATTTAAGAAAACTCTCAAAAAATTCACATAGCTTCCTCTTATGGATTTATGAAATAATAATAATGTTTTAGACTGATATCCCTAATACATTTGAAGTAAAGGACTTGCAAAATTTGGGATATTTTTTTTTATTATTGAACCTTTGGATTAATTTTCTGTTAATGATGTCAACCAGCCAGAGCTACAGTTACACTTTGGTATTGACCATCTACATACTAGTAATTTATTTTATGCTTTAAAAACAATTTATTTCATTCTTGAGCCTTGTTGAGCCGCATTTTGTAATAACAGTGCATTTTATAATAAACGTCCAAAATGTAATCACTTTTTCATTTTGTAATAAACTGCCCCAACACATTTTGTACTAAATTTTGCCGCATTATGTAATAATTTATTCCATTTTGCAGCAGCAGGTGCTTTGGTGGTGTGGTATTAAAACTCAAGGAGTTGTTTGGGAAACATTCTAAGTGGTTTATGGTTTGGTTGATAATTAGACATATTAGATATGGACAATTTCAAATTACGGATATACAGTATTTTGGAAATAGTAATGTTGTTGTTTGTTTAGCCTTTTGAAGCAATTTCATATTTGTTTAAAATGAGTCTTAGTGGATAAATGATCTGGTCACAGCAGTTCTATAAACAAGCAGAAGACACTTACGTTGTTTAAGGTAGAACTTATATTCATTGGTTCATTATTATTTTAAAATGGACACAAGCCTGCATGTGTTGGTTGCATTAATTGTTGTTAATGTTTAGAACTATTTTTGATGTGGTTTTGATTCAAATAAAAAAAAAATATACTGGAATTTACAGAATATTCTCTGTTAATGCAACCTTTGAATAGTGTACTGATAGTAATTGCTAAGTACTGGTACTAGGCAAATACAGTAATACTACTGTAATAATAGGCCTAGCTTTTAAAAATACTTTAAAGTCAAATAAAATACAATTAACAAACAAACTATGCTTTAGAATTGTTATCATGTAATGCACCATGTTATTACATTTTCTCGAGAATAAAAAAGTTGGAAGTGCATTTTGTAATAGTCTTCTCAAAATGTTACAAAATGCAGCAACATTTTAAAAAAAAATGCAGCTGTATTACAAAATGAAATTAAAAAGTTATTACATTTCGGATGTTTATTACAAAATGCACCATTATTACAAAATGCGTCTCAACAAGGCTGCTGTGATAGAAACTCCTTTAGTATCATTGGGGAAAATATGCCATGATTCTCTTCCAGTTGATTGTATTACAGTCTGTACAAGACGACGTTAGACTAGTACATACTGTAATCACTCCATCAGACATGACCCGGACAGGTTGTTTCCATACATGGATATTTGGGAATCTTTTCCATAATGACATGGAACAGCATCAGTTTCCACTATATTTATCTTTTCATTGGAAGTGAGAGGAGAGGGCTGCAGATTGATAGGGTGTGATTTCATATTCTGGTGATTTCAGATCCTGCAGCTTTAACCCTTTAAACTTCCACTTTTAAGCTGGAAGTAGTCACTCAAAAATCCTAATGAAACCACTGTCCCAAATGTCACATCACATAATGTAATGTAGTTTGACAACAGAGATTCTCACACATTGGAAAATATAAACCACTTTCAGATAAAATATCCACAGCAGGTACAATCACTCATTTGTTCAAAATACAAACAGCAAACAACTGATCTGAACCTTTATGTCTCATAATTATCCACAGAGGAACCATATACCAACAAACGCAGTCATAGTCCAACAAAAACATCTAAAACAAAAAAAAAAAATAGCCCAAATTTAGTGCAAAACTCATCAAATCATCAATAAATATAAAAAAAAATATTGTATCTATTGCATCATTTCACAGGAACTGCCTCCAATATCCCAGTTCTCATCTTAATGTTTTCATTTATAATATAAATAAAACTCATGTTAATCAAAATGGTTCAAGAACAGCATTCAAATTACTTTATTAAGAAATTTAGGCAAAATTGAGTGGAAGTTTAATGGGTTAATTAATGTAACACTTGAAGACAAAGAATGTGATCAGTTCAGAGTACTCTTATATAATTTACACTGCCTGGATTAAATGTATATTTTCCACATTTACAGCTGTGTTTATCTGTTGTAATATTTGTTAGAAATATTAAAGTAACCACATGTAATATTACTTTAAAACAAGTAAAAGTGCTTTTATTAGTTTTTAAGAGTCTTAATGATTGTGGCCCTGTTTATTTGTCAGATCTGCTTTGAACATATGAGCCATCTCAGACCCTCAGGTCCTCAGGTAGTAAGTTTTTAATTGTCCCTGGAGTAACCACTAAAACACATGGTGAGGCCTCATTCAGTTTTTATTTCCCCAAACTATGGAACAGTTAACCTGAGGACCTGAGGTCCGCAGCGAGTGTTCATATTTTTAAGGGTAAACAGAAAACCTACCATTTTAACTTGGCTTTTAGTTACATTTTACACTTAACAACATTTTACTCTGCTATTTTATTTATTTACTTTTATTTTATTACTATTTATTTATTTATTTCTATTCTTTTTAACTTTGTAAATCTTTTAACTTGTTCCTACAATTACAGGATAATGTGGGGTTCTGATGTAAAACACTGTGTTACATGCACCATGTATGAAAAGTACTATATAAATAAAGTTTGTTTGATTGATTGAAAATAGTTAAATAGATAAACTAGTTTAAACATACCCTTCTCATCACTGGAGTTAAAACTTCTCTATTTGTCAGTGCTGTTGTTTAACGAGCATATAGACGAAAAGTTTACAAGTGTCTGCAACAGTTTGATAAGGTTTGTGATCAATACAGTTTACCGACTGTCTCATCAGGGACTTTGTCTGAGACCTAAAGAGATGAGCTTTATTGATGCTGTTGTCACATCTGCTGGGGCTGACCAAATGACATTGACATCATGGTCTAACTTAATATGATGTGTGTGTGTGTGTGTGTGTGTGTGTGTGTGTATCTGTATTTCTATCTTCATGGGGACATTAATATGTTTACACAGTCACACCATAGGGACCTCTGACACTATGGGGACATAGTGTCAGACACACACACGCACACTCATTGAAATGTCTCATGAGGACCAAGTCACTAATCATCACTTGTAGGTAAAGTATCCATTAGGTATTTTTAAAAAAAAAACAAATAATTTTAAAAAATGTAAAAATCTAAAAAGGTATAATAAATAAATAAATAAATAATAAAATGTATTATTTTTATTTAAAATAAATAAATAAATATATATATATATATATATATATATATATATATATATATATATATATATATATATATATATATATATATCCTCAGATTCACACCTCTGCTTAGTTCTGAGATACACAAGAGAGGTAAAGGCCAGGAGTATAAACCAGGTGTTCTCCACCAACCCAGCTAAGGTCTACTCTCAATGGCAGGGGGGCAAGGTGACAACGGACCCACCTAGGGCTGAGACTGAGCAATACTGGAAGAGCATTTGGGAGAAGGAGGTAACACATAACACCAATGCCCAATGGCTGACAGACTTACAGGCAGAGCACAGCCAACTCCCAGAACAAGACCCAGTAGTCATCACACTAGCAGACATCCAAACCAGAGTGTCCAAAATGAAGAGCTGGACAGCACCAGGGCCCGACATGATTCATACCTACTGGCTTAAGAAACTGACAGCACTCCATGAACGCCTAGCAGCACAGATGAACCAGCTGCTGATATCGGGGAAACCACCCAGAGTGGCTAACCCAGGGCCGGACAGTCCTCATAATGAAGGACCCCCAGAAGGGAACAATACCATCTAACTACCGGCCTATAACCTGCCTCAGCACCACATGGAAGCTTCTATCAGGCATCATAGCGACTAAGATGAGTAGGCACATGGAGCAATACATGAGCAGAGCGCAGAAAGGAATAGGCAACAACACCAGGGGAGCCAAACACCAGCTACTGGTTGACAGGGCAATTGCCCGAGATTGCAAGACGAGGAACACCAACCTGTGCACTGCCTGGATTGACTACAAGAAAGCCTATGACTCAATGCCACATACATGGATACTGGAATGCTTAAAACTGTATAACATCAACAGGACACTAAGAGAGTTCATCCAGAACTCAATGACGCTGTGGAAGACAACTCTGGAGGCCAACTCAAAGCCAATTGCACAAGTGAGCATCAGATGCAGCATTTACCAAGGAGATGCTCTGTCCCCCCTGCTGTTCTGCATAGGCCTAAACCCCCTCAGCCAAATCATCTCAAAGAGTGGCTTCGGATACCAGTTCCGAAGTGGAACATCCATCAACCACCTCCTCTACATGGATGACATCAAGCTGTATGCCAAGAATGAGCGTGACATTGATTCCCTAATTCACCTCACCCGGATCTACAGCAAAGACATTGGGATGTCATTCGGACTAGATAAATGTGGGTGGATGATATCTAGAAGAGGAAAGGTGATCACAACTGAAGGGGTTGACCTACCTGAAGGGAATATCACAGATGTGCAGGAAAGTTACAAATACCTAGGGTTCCCACAGACAAATGGTAATCATGAGGAGGCAGCTCAGAAGTCAGCCACAGCCAAATACCTACAGAGGGTAAGACAGGTACTGAAAAGTCAGTTGAACGGCAAAAATAAGATCCAGACCATTAACACCTATGCCCTGCCAGCAATCAGATACCCAGCTGGGATAATATCCTGGCCACTGGAAGAGATACAAGCCACTGATATCAAGACAAGGAAACTCCTTACCATGCATGGAGGGTTCCACCCCAAATCCAGTGTCCTGAGGCTGTACACTAAGCGAAAGGAACGGGGCCGAGGACTAGTAAGTGTTAGAACTACTGTCCAGGAGGAAACGGCGAACCTCCTGGAATACATCAAGAAAATGGCTCCCAATGACCAACTGCTAAGTGAATGCCTCAGGCAACAAAAGCCCAGTAAGGTCGAGGAACCAGAGGGGCTATCATGGAAGGACAAACCCTTGCATGGCGTGTACCATCGGCAAATTGAGGAAGTGGCTGATATGGAAAAGACATACCAGTGGCTGGAAAAGGCTGGACTAAAGGACAGCACAGAGGCACTACCCATGGCCGCACAAGAACAAGCCCTGAACACCAGAGCAATAGAGGCCGGGGTCTACCACATCAGACAGGACCCCAGGTGTAGGCTGTGTAGAGAAGCCCCTGAAACAGTCCAGCACATCACAGCAGGGTGTAAGATGCTGGCAAGCAAGGCATACATGGAGAGGCATAACCAGGTAGCGGGCATACTGTACAGGAACATCTGTAAAGAGTATGGACTGGAGGTCCCAGGGTCAAGATGGGAGAACCCCCCAAAGGTGACAGAGAACAAACAGGCCAAGATCCTGTGGGACTTCCAGATCCAGACTGACAAGATGGTGATGGCCAATCAGCCTGACATAGTGGTGGTGGATAAACATGAGAAGACAGTGGTGGTGATAGATGTAGCAGTCCCCAGTGATAGCAACATCAGAAAGAAAGAACATGAGATGCTTGAGAAATACCAAGGGCTGAAAGAGGAGTTAGAGAAAATGTGGAGTGTGAAGGCAACAGTGGTACCAGTAGTGATCGGAGCATTAGGGGCAGTGACCCCCAAGCTGGGAGAATGGCTCCAGCAGATACCAGGAACAACATCAGAGATCTCTGTACAAAAGAGCGCATTGCTAGGAACAGCTAAGATCCTGCGCAGAACCCTCAGGCTCCCAGGCCTCTGGTAGAGGACCCGAGTCTGAAGGAGACACCGCCCACGTGGGGCGAGAGGAACATTTTTATATATATATATATATATATATATATATATATATATATATACACACACACATACATATACATATATATATATATATATATATATATATATATATATATATATATATATATATATATATATATATATATATATAAAGAAAACACTTAAACACATTTTTAAACATTTGAAAAATACATGTTTTTGCTTTGCACCTGTTTCCCTCATGCTTTATGGGGACTTCGCAAGGGATAATGTATTCCCCACGAGTTACTATCAGAAAAATATTCCCCGACTGGGTCGAACAGTTGTTCCGCCCCAAAGGGGAATATTTTTCGATAGTAACTTGTGGGAAATACATTATCCCGCTTATTCTACGGTTATTACAGCCTAAAGTGGCCAAACTACCTGCGGAGTGATATGGTAACATGAATCTGAAGTGACAAAACCCGTTGCCATGGGCAGCGGGCATCAATGGCGCAGCGGGCGTTAACGACGCAGCAGGCACTTATTGGGAAAAAAAACGCCCGCTGAAGGCTGCCAACATCAATTCAAAGTGAACAGATGTTGTCGCAACGTTCTAGAGGGCCGTAGAATAACAAGTATACACAAACACATGAATCTTTAATTTTATGACAGGATTTCATGTCACTGGTCTCACACAGACCATTTTACAGAACCCCACATTCCAACCATTGGACCATCAAGCAGCTCCCATGGTTGGCTTTGGTGCTTTAAGGAATTTAAGTGGCTGACACAATTTATCATGATACTTGGGTAAAATGGTTTTGGATGCATTTATTAATCAGCTATAACATTTTCTAAAAATGTTTGGATATTTTTTTTAATTAATTGTGTAGGCTATAAATGTACAAAATAATAATCTAACAGCAGCAGAACATTCATAAAAGCTGTGTTTATCATCCACTAAAAATCCATCTCTGCCATAATATAAAGGTCAAAGGTTATTTCATCTCATGGATCAACATTTCTTCCCAGTTCTCTGGTTGAATATATGACACGAGGGGGTGTTCATGTGCAGTTTTTGAGTTCATTACTAGTATTTACAATAATTCCCATAGCACTTGAAGGCAGCATCATAACACCCCAATGATTGATTATTCATGTGGTGTTTTCCTCAGACTCTGCTGAATTAAAGTACCATTAAAAATACTGAAACTAAACATGTTTAACAGCCTCGACACGAATAACTTTGTTACCTGTGACATTTAGAACATTTTATTCACCTGTTGAAAATGTCTGCATCACATTTAAGGTCATAAGAAAATCACCCAAACTTATAAGAACATGAGAATAGACTAATTTCTGGTTGACTACAAGCAGGGCTGGTTCTCGTCAATTTGATGCCCTAGGTGGGTACCCATCTTTCCTTTTTGTGGAATTAGAAATTAGCGTCTGTCAAAATTCTGAGATAAAAAGTCAAAATTCTGCAATAAAAAGGCTAAATTATCTGAAGAAAGTCAAAATTATGCAATTAAAAAGGCCAAATTATGAGATAAAAAGTCAAAATTATGAAATAAAAAGCCAAACTTATGAGATAAAAAAGTCAAAATTATGCGAAAAAAGTCAAAATTATGCGAAAAAAGTCAAAATTATGAAATAAAAAGCCAAACTTATGAGATAAAAAAGTCAAAATTATGCGAAAAAAGGCAAAATTATGCGAAAAAAGTCAAAATTATGAGATAAAAAGTCAAAATTATGAAATAAAAAGCCAAACTTATGAGATAAAAACTCAAAATGATAAGATATCAGATATTATTAGATATCAGATACCTAAATTCCCAGTCACTAAGCACAACCAGAATTAATCCATATATAAGGTGCACTGTGAGAAAATTAAAGTCTTTTATGTGTGCCTTACAGTCCAGAAAATATGGTACTTTAATATTCAAATTCTGTAGGACTTGGTGCCCTAGGCGACCGCCTAGTCTGCATATGCCTAACGCTGGCCCTGACTACAGGGCTTAAGGTAGTTCTTAAATCCTCCAATGAGATGCCACCTGTCCCCAAATAATGAGGAAGTATTTACTCCGAAATGAACTAAATATAGATAAAAACAACTTCAGTACATAAATATTTAAATGATGTGAAGCGTGGGCAGTGCTCCTGCGTCACCTCTGCTACAGGCTGACAATATTTCATGAATCCTGTGTGTTCCAGTAGGATGGGAGTCAACGTTTTTATTCAGTAAAGTGATTTTCACACTACAGGGACAAAAGTCAACAGGATCAGGAACTGTAATAGAGCTAACCATTTTTATATACAGTGTAAATATGCAGCACTAATACAAATAAAAGCTCTTGTGAAAAATTGTCTTCAGGTTACATCATCCTGGATTACACTTTGTTTAATTTTTGGCAGCTGCTTACAGTAGACAATCTGTTGAAAAATACACATTATTCAGGTAACATTTATAAGATGCATCTTAAGATCTGTGAGAAACAAGAACAAATATTTCATGAAATGTTACTGATTGTGGAGCAAAATAAATCCATTTTTACTCAGCATACTGGAGCTTTGCGTTTGTTAATGAAATGACATTTCTCATGCAAAGAATCTGATGTTTAAGACTCCCTTTGCAACAGGGGAACAGTGATAGGATAAGAATTTATTTTTTATTCACTCGGGGGAACGGTGTTTTACTGTGACTGAATGTGGAAATCTACTCCTTAACCTGCAGATATGAGATTCAAACAACATAAGTTTGATTTTATTGTGCATGTGACTGTTTCACTTAAGAGAATGCATTCTGATGTCACCTC
Source organism: Siphamia tubifer (assembly GCA_020466265.1). Taxonomy (NCBI): domain Eukaryota; kingdom Metazoa; phylum Chordata; class Actinopteri; order Kurtiformes; family Apogonidae; genus Siphamia; species Siphamia tubifer. The sequence goes on along the minus strand of CM035786.1, from coordinate 41,169,585 downwards.
TGGTAATCCCAACAGTTTGATTAGTATCTGTAATTTAATGACGAAATGGGTCTCAGTAACTTTAATGGATTAGATTTGCATTTAATTAGTAATGTAATATATAATTGCATAATGCTGTTACATCTAAGTACTCCCTAACACTGTGTTTGCTTGTGTCTGCAGTTGTAGCTTTGGCAGAATTAACCAATGAGGTCAGAGGTTACCAGGTTAATGTTAACACTGTGGAGTCTGTGGACGTGTTTAATTCAGTTTAAATGCATTTAATTTAAATGTTAGTATAGAACATGGTTATTTACTACATTTAACAGTTTATATGTTCATTCTAAATTGTGAAAATGTTTGTTCAAAATGTTTTTGGTGAAAAACATGTTTTAAATTTAATTAAAAAAAATCCTGCTTTAGATTTCCTGGTGTTTATTTGATTTTAGGTTTCAGGTGTTAAAATAGCATGTCAAATAAAAACAAATAACTGTATAGTAACATAGGTGAGGCTGTGATGAAAAAAAAACAAAAACAGAATAAGTGAAGATTTTTTCACTTCACTTTTTTTTTGATGAGTGATATGAAGACAAAATCTAAGTACAATCCGGTAAATAAACCTAAGTTTTAAACATAATGTGAGTTATTCCAGTACTTAGTCTTATTCTATTTCCACTCAGAGTAAACAGACAAACTGAGGACGAACTAGATGATATTGTCTCAGTCAGAAACAAATGCCGTCCCAAACCCCTACAACCTCTTCCCTCTATTTTTGTTTTCATCCCTGCCTGTTTTTGGAGCGTATCACTCCTCATGTCTGTCCGTCCGTCCGTCATTCTCCGTCACCATCTGTGGCGGTCTGTCTTGGCAGATCCACTCTGTCTCATTATCCTGCCAAACTTGCCTGCAGCCAGGTGTGAGCAGTGTTACTTGTGTGAGTTTGCAGTCATCTTACTGTGTATTATTTTATACAACACATGGTTCGTGGCTCAAACACTGAGGTACAGTCAGTAACTGTAGATACACACAAACCTGTCCCTCAGGATATTTGTGTGTTCTCTCTCTCACTGTTTCCTGCTCCTTGTAATAATTTAGACTCTGTTTGCAGTTCTTGGCTGCATTTAGCTGCTGTCTGGTCGCCTCTCAAAGCAAAGCCTGATGAAAGCTCAAAAAAACATCTAATGCAACATTCAACCAGAGTTTGGCAAGTGGCAGATGGAGTTATGTGTTTGAAAGCCAGGGACAAAATGAGGGGGGGAAAAAAACTCATCTCTCACCCAAAAATGATCACTCCTTTTGTTGTCTTGGATTGTTTATAAACCAGTATCCGCTTGTTTAGAGCTTAGTTTCCTTTTCAGGAAAATACTACAGAATGAAGTGGTGCAATAACTGCACTGAAAAAGAAGCAGGAAGTAAAGCACTGTAAAGCTCAGTGTGTCATTTCATTTGTTTTAAGTCTCCAAACTAGCACAACAAAAAAGATGTTTAGTAAAGTTACACTATGGAGTACAGTAGTCTAGAAGGGTTATGTAGCTGTGGTCCTGGAGAGGCACTGTTCTGCATGTTTTACATGTTTCCAACTGACAATTATTCTGCAGCGGTAGACAGACAGACAGACAGACAGACAGACAGACAGACAGACAGACAGATAGAAAATAGATAGATAGATAGATATATAGATAGATAGATAGACAGACAGACAGACAGACAGACAGACAGACAGACAGATAGATAGATAGATAGATAGATAGATAGATAGATAGATAGATAGATAGATAGATAGATAGATAGATAGATAGATAGATAGATAGATAGATAGAAAGACAGACAGACAGACAGACAGACAGACAGACAGACAGACAGACAGATAGATAGACAGATAGATAGATAGATAGATAGATAGATAGATAGATAGATAGATAGATAGATAGATAGATAGATAGATAGATAGATAGATAGATAGATAGATAGATAGATAGATAGATAGATAGATAGATAGATAGATAGATAGATAGATAGAAAGACAGACAGACAGACAGACAGACAGACAGACAGACAGACAGACAGATAGATAGATAGATAGATAGATAGATAGATAGATAGATAGATAGATAGATAGATAGATAGATAGATAGATAGATAGATAGATAGATAGATAGATAGATAGATAGATAGATAGATTGATAGATAGATAGATAGCACAACAAACCCCACCCCCTTGTATTTATTTTATCTGATTTGTGCTATCTATGATTGTGAAAACACAATTTTGGTGATGTGACTGTGACCTTTGACCTACATTCACCAAAATTGAATGGGCTCCATTCTGGACTACTTTGTGTCTTTCCTGAAATTTTCATGGAAGTTGGTCCAGTAGTTTTTGCATAAACCTGCTTACAAACAAACAAACAAACAAACAAAAAAAACAAACAAACAGACAGACAGACAAACAAAAAACCCCACACAAACCAACTCTCTCCCTTTCGGGGGCAGGGTATTAGATTAGATGTATATAGTGCTTTTCTATGGAGTGCATACTGTTAAGAGCACAAGATCTAATTCTATAAATGTTCCTTTCATTGTTTTACAGACATTACAGATTAATATTCTGCTCAGATGTCCATATTCCAGTAGTTTATAACTAACATCATAACATTATTTTTGTGCAATCCCAGCAAAGAAACTAACATCTTCCTCTCTCAGACAGTAATAAGTACTTTTAGGATGCTTCAAGTAACTATTATTTAACAAAACAATGTTGGAAGTGAATGATTTTTTTAAATTCTTCTCTTTTTTTTTTAAACTCGCATGTATTCTGTGAAAAATGTGTTCAGTTTCATCATCTAAACCCGCTTTATCCTCACTAGGGTCATGGGGGTCACTAGGGGCCTAATCCAGCTACAATGGGTGAAGGCGGGGTACACCCTGTATGAGTCTCCAGTTCATCTCAGGGCTGAACATATATAGACAAACAATCACTCTGACATTCACACCTATGGACAATTTAGATTAACCAATGAACCTATCAGTGCATGTGTTTGGATGGTGGGAGGAAAATGGAGAAAACCCACGCAGACACATTGAGAACATGCAAACTCCACACAGAAAGGTCTGGTGTTTAATGAACAAATGAACAAAATAACAATAAGCATGTGTACAGTTTGAAGGCATTGTGTAAATCTCTTTGTTTTTTTCTGTCAACATAGTTACAAAGAGGTAAAAAAAACAAATCATCACTTATGAACAGGTTTTCCATTTTAGTGAGGTGAAATATTTTGGATTATGGACTTTGTGTGTATGTGTCAAAAATGTTAGTTCTACAAAATGTCTGTGTTAGTGTGGACGGGGCATATCAAACACAAAACACTTAACATTAAATAACTACACGTATCTAATGATGAGAGAAATTCATATAAAATTGCTACATATAGAAACAGTCACTTGTTGACTTAGATAAGCCACTGGTTATGCACTGCTCAATGATACAGAAATGACTAAATTAGCTTTCTAATGGATCGCTGTGTTAAAAATAGCATGGAGATACTGGAAACAATTAGCATAGTGGCTCAAATTCTGTTACATTACTGTCATTGTGCTCTGTGGCATTTTATCAACTGTGATATTTCCCTGTCAAGATAATATGATGCCATTAAATTGTGACCTAATGAAATATCATGTTACATTCAGTAACTTCATGAAAATTAATTAAAGATAAATATTGTTGGAAATTTGAGACAGGACATAATTATTTACACATCTCAAAATCCAAAATTACAACCGTTGCTTAACATTATGCATCTTAAATCTGTGATCAGGACCAATAACAAGGTTAAGACAAGGATATTTCTTACTCTTACAGCTTTTCTGTATATATATATATATATATATATATATATATATATATATATATGAAGAGAGAGAAAGTGAATTGATGATTGTACCCTACAATCACAGATAAGTAAAAAATAATTTGATTATTAGAGGAGAACACAGGAAAAGGCGGCAGCCAGGATGATTCACTCGCTGTTCACTTTCTTGTTACCGTCTGTTTCCCTGTCACTCAGTATTTTCTCGCACATCCCATCACTCAAGCTAGAAAACCACTCAGACATTATCCTGGCATGATGCCCTTGACATTTTCAATGTTTGCCCCTGTTTTACATCAGCCCGATTTCTCTCACAGAATTGTGTGTCTTCATTATTGGATGCCTTCATGCTTCAATTAAAAGGTATTAAGTTGACAACAGATGTATGATGAGGTTTGGTTTTTCTGCTATTCACATTTCCTGCTGTTGGATCCATGTCTAAATTAAAAGTGCGGGCATTTAGTTTTCTATGACTCATTCATAGGTGCAATTTAATATAAAAGCATGGCATGTTTTTTTTTTCTCTGGAGACATTGAGTAACGTATAGGTATGTGCTTGAGCTAAAACTGACTCTAATTTGTACTTGTCTTGGTGTTTCTCTGGTTTATTATGTCTACAGAGATATAAAACATTTAAAACGTCTCACATGCAGCACTCATACAGTCATTTTGAAGATACCCTGGGACTTAGAGCACAGAACATTTTCAGGTTACAAAGTGTGTGTATGCATGTTTGTGTGCGAATGTGTAAGTGTTTGTGCGAAAGATGAGACAGAGATGAAGATGCTGAAGATGTCCTCTTTGTTCTCACTTGGAAACTTCAGAGTGCAGTCTAATGCCTGCAGTTTCAGGACGGTGACTGCAGCTACCAACTATTCATGCTTTTTTTGCATGCCTGCTGCACTGCAGTTTCCAGTTCTGTTCTTTTGCAAATCAGCACTGGCTAGAAAAACCCTGCAGTACAGGATGGATACTGATCGCTACTGCTCTGGCCGCTAATGGTAAAGACACTATGATCTGAACATCTACCCTTGGTGCACAAAATGAAGAAAATTAAACTCCTTATTGGGTTTAAAATGTCTTATTTTAAGTAAAAGTATCTGCCAGTCCAGTAAGAAAATTGCACTTCTCAAGTTTTCTCATTGTACATATATTGCTATTATGAAATTTAAATTGTAAGCAGACTATACTTCATATGTATGTATATATGTATACATTTTGTTTGTCTATATATTCTTTTGTCTGCAAATTTACACAAAAACTAAAACTAAATTTCTATGACAATTTCAGGAAGGTGCCAGGTGGTCCAGAATAGATTTCATTAAATTTTGGTGAATGTAGGTCAAAGGTCAAGGTCACCAAAATGTCTTTACCCAATATGAAAATAGCCGGCTGTTGGCCTAAAGGCCTTGTGTCCTCCATCGCACAAGTGACAAAAAAACCTGTGTTAAAAGTACAAGTCATCATCAACTCGAGCAAGGCCTTCATGAGAGGCAGGTGTGGTGTGAATTAGAGCTGCGATGGTGGAGAAATAGGTCAAATCAGGCAAATGTTTACAAGGGGTGAGGTTTGTTGTGCCTGGCATCACATGTTTGCCAATTCCACCAAACATTGTAAAATAAATGTTAATTAACAGCTTTTTTTTAATATACTTGACATAATAAAGTATGTTGTAAAACAGTAGATTAAGTAACTTTAACTTAAAAAGAATAGTTCATTGTTATGTATTCAAGCTACATTACACAAATGGGATATGGTCAAGTATAATTAAATTAATTAACACATAAAGACAATGCAAAGATACTAAGGAAAACTAACTGTATGCCATTATTTTCATATGAATTGATTGAGGTTAGTTTGTCTTATTTAAAATTCCTAATGATTTTAAATATAAAACTCACAAAAATTCAGAAATCAACTTCATTGTTGACAAACAATTAAAAAAATGTGCCGTGAAAACCATTATTTAACAATTTAACAAACATAAAAATGTAACAGCTCCAAATCTAACCTGCTAAACAATGTAGTATTTAAGGCAACAGTTTTTAATACACTCTGAAGTATACACAATATAAATCAGTCGAAGTGTTAATTCTGAATGTACTATATTAGTATATAGTAAACCTGAATAAGTTTGCAGAACTTAAGACAATCGATTGCCTCAATTTTAGGTTGGAGAAACTCAAAAATTTCCAGAACTTAAAATTAAGATGCTTATTAAAGTATATTGAATTAAAACATTACTTATTAACTTAGTATTCTAATGTTCTGTCAGTCCTACTGGGAGATTAAGTCAGAGTTCAGTGTCTTTGCCCAAGGATGTATTTAATCCTACCCCCATTCTCATCATCAAATAACTTAACATATTAATATTTTAAATTCTCACTCCTGCCTTCAACTCTCAGTAAGAACAAATGAACTAAACCAATTTAGAATTAACTCATGTGGACAGACAGAGCCAGGACATGAACCTCTGACCCTTCAGTCATTGGACGACCTGCTCTACCAACTGAACCACAGCCGCCCCTGAATACAATGACTGTTTTGTGATTGTAATTATTTTGTGTGATAGATATTGGTGATTATTTGGAGTGATCTGAAATTGTATTTCAGCATCTACTACATCAGTTAAGTTTTTTTTTTTTTAATCATCCTTATTTGAAATTATAGAAATAATAATACAATATCATGACTTAATTCCACTCAGTTGAACCTCATCTATGTTTTTAAGTTATGTTCACTTATATCCACAATAGTTCCCCTTAATAAAAAAAATATTATTTGGAAGTACTTAAAAAGAAGAACATGTTCCAGCAACTTAATACATTTAAGTTAATAGTATTTTTTCTGAAACTTTGAGTATTCACAACTGAATATATTTAATTATTCTGAACATTTGGGTTTACAGTACACAGCAGGAGCATATCTACTGAGCATTTGTCTTAACCTTAAACCCCGTGAGTTTTACACTTAACTTTTGCATTTAAACAGAAAAGAAACTATAGAGAACAAATGAGCAGCTGCCAAAACCACAGCTTAACTGAACAGTTGAAATAAATCACACACAAAAACTAATCAGCACAGGCAGCCTCCAGGTCACACTGAAGGCAGCTGAACACAGCTTGTATTTATTCCAGCAGTTTGTTTTGGAGCACCTGGATTTTGTTTGACAGGTGCTTTGGATCCAGTTCCATCAGAGTCTTTGTCTGAACTCAAAAGTATATACATACATATACATATACATATACATACACATATACATACACATATACATACACATATACATACACATACACATACATATACATATACATACACATACGTATACATATACATATACATACACATACATATACATATACACATACATATACATATACATATACATATACATATACATATACATATACATATACATATACATATACATATACATATACATACAACCATTCATGTGGTAAATATAGAGTGACTGATTTTTGGGTGGTGGTAAGACACTGGAATTGGGTTCATCTCATCATTGTCAATTTAAACTATATATCACATGTTGGTTGATTTGGGCGGCACCGTGATGCAGTGGTTAGCACTCGTGTCTCACAGCAAAAAGGACCCTGGTTCAATTCCCACACCAGACCTTTCTGTGTGGAGTTTGCATGTTCTCCTTGTGTCCGGGTGGGTTTTCTCCAGGTACTCCAGTTTCCTCCCACCATCCAAACACATGCACTGATGGATTAAATGGTTAACCCTTGTGCGGTCCTTCGTAAAAGGCACACTGGCTGTGTCCTACAATCGGGTCTTAAAAACCCAGATTCCAAAGTTCAGTTCCATAGACTCATCACCCCACCCCCCAAGGATATATTACTGTTTACAGTAGTAAGCAATGGCATCCTACAGTACGTATAAAAAGGTACATTTGTGAGCCACCGGGTCTCTTTGACCCGAAGGACCGCACAAGGGTTAATATAAAATTGTTCATAGGTGTGAATGTGAGAGTGATTGTTTGTCTATATATGTTCAGCCCTGTGATGAACTGGAGACTCATACAGGGTGTACCCTGCCTTCACACTTTGTAGCTGGATTAGGCCCCCACAGACCCCTGAGACCCTAGTGAGAATAAAGCAGGTTCAGATGACGAGATGACATGTTGGTTGATTTGATAGTGTGAACAATTGTGGCCAAGAATCCATTAGATGTGTGGATAAAATAAATCCTTACACCTCTGTTGCACAGACGCCAGCTCAAAATTGCATCACACAAACAACATGCAATTTCTGTGACTGCTGGGTTTTATCTCCACTTGTACACAGTTGTAGAATTTAGTGTCATGGTGTCCACCTTCAAAGTCTGTGTTCAGCACATTAAGGATTTGTCGAGGTTGATTGGACAGGATGGAGCAAAACTAAATCCATGACTTTGACCCCAAACACTGTTTTCATAAGAACTGTGAAATAGAAGAATGAAGTGTACTACACTTGCAGACCTGTCAAACTGGGTTTCTGCAAAATAAAAGTGATATTTTTATAGTTTCAACAAAGTCCGACTGAACAGTCCTGTCTCACTACATGTTATAATTGTCATAAAATATTGAACAGTTCTCAATAGATGCTTGTTTAACCCTTACATAGTGTTGGTATGGTCTGGGTTCCCTTCTAATAAGAATCTACACCATATTTTGAACTACATATCTTTTTAAAACTTCTTCATAACGACCATTGTCGTGCATTGAGAAATTCAGTATGAAATGTGGTTAGAACATCAATCACATCCTCCACAACAAAATGACTGTGTGCATTCAAAGCAGTAGTGTGAAAACTCATGTGTGTGCCTTGCATTTGGGTTTCCTACATTTGCAGCAGGTTGTACCAGTCCTACCGTCTTATTTTGTCTTTCTTTTCTGTCCCCTTCTGTTGTTTCCTTGTGAGGACGTCCTCATCAGGGACTGCTGTCCTTATTAGTGCAGCAGAAGATCTCGCACTCATTTCAAGGCACCCTCTGACCTGATATGACCTCTGACCTGACTTCTCTTTCATATGTTTACTATGTATGATCACTGTACAGCTGTTTTCCCCAAGATTCTACAAAAAATAACAGGTACACGCTCCTATGCAAACCATATTTTCTCACAGAAAATATGGTGGGAAAATGGAAAGTTCTCGAGACAGGGTACCCACCACCCACCCACCCCCAAGAATATGACATGTACAGTTACACATTGTCAAGTGTCCCTCTACTCCCACCCGTTACCGTGATTTAACTCACTCTGGGAAGTTTAAAAGACATTTAAATGAATATGGGTCAATTTTGACCTGGAACAGCCTTAAGCCGTGTTTCCATTAGTATTGCTTCTACCCAATTCTCATCGCTTTGGTGCATTTCCACTATGAAAAACGACCTAGATTTTTGGTATCTACTACACTGAGGTTCCTAGCGATAGTACTGTATAACATGATGTGTAAACAACGTAAACACTGATTGGTGGCGTTTTCTCTGCATCAATGTGTTATCAATGTGGGACCCGTCATTTTTAAAGAAGTTCAGAGTTACAGTAAACAGTGTTAAAGTCAATTCAGTCTGTAATACACCGTGGTCAGTCGTGGAGGTTGAGATATTTCTGTCTTTGGTGGCTGACGAAAAAAATATGATAGTATCTATCTAGAAACACTCTCTAAGTGGACAAAAAATTGTAGCACCCGTGTAAAATGATATCATTTTTGTGTATTTTGGATCACTTCAGGAAATATCACACAATTTCAGGCCAAAAAAAAAAGACATTTGGGTTATTTTTATTGCTGTAAAATGTTAAAATTGGTCAAGTTTCACCCAAACAGTATGTAAGAGTTAAGGAAGATGGACTCTGTGTTTCTTGTTGGCTTTGTAGTGTCAGTTCATGAAACAAAAGAAGGGAATGTATGATCACCCCAAGGCCAAGTACAGTATTTATTTATGGCAGCAAACACACAGAATGGATGGGAATGTACATCAGGATTCACCAGATCCAGAATTTCCAAATTACCTGTGTTATTTTTAATGAACTGTGTGTCTTATCGAACCCTTGGGCACCAGAGTTTTAATTCTTCCACTAATATGTGCCTGTTGCTGTGAACAAACTAGAAGTACCTGTTCTGAGAACAGGGTCAAAGGTGGGACGTTTGGCCTCAGTAAAACCACCAATCACAGATGAATTAAAATCAGGATGAGGATAAACTTTATTGTCCCCGTGGGAAATTTGTTTTGGACAACAGTGCCACATATTGCTGCATTCTCATTCAAGCACATACATTCTCAAACCAACTCAATCACAAAGTTTTAAAATCAACATAATCACAATGCACAAAATGTTTTTCCATTACACTTATGAGCTACATTTCTATATCAAAATGTCTGAAAAACTACCTCATGAGAGTGTGATCTTTGACAGTTTTTGTGACATTTCAGTATTTTATTAACAGTTATATATTACACAATTTACATTTTGAACATTTCTGAGGGTAATGGAACTCAGCTAATGCTGTTTATCAATATTATTCAAAAGAAAATGTGTATGTAAGCAAAGAAGAAATTCATGTTTGTTTTTTTTAAAAGCTCCAGGTTGCCATGTTATAGCATCTCCATGTCAAATTATCATCTAGATTGCATCCAAGCTCATTACTGACATCAACAGAGAACAGCTACTATGACTACAGAAGTAAAATGCCATTGGGAAATATTCCCGCATGAAGTTCATTCTTTGTTTTCATCCATCCCATTTCATCTTCTCTGCTGCTCACACACATTACAGAGCAATGAGCAGTGGAATAATAATCATCTGCTAGGCTTTTATGGAGTACACTGTGAATGCAAACACATCTGGAGACGCCTGCAGTCGGCAGCAGGTCAAAATGATGTGCAGTTCAATCCATGAATTTCCACTTGCATGTTTACAGGATGTTCACATGAAAAAAATGCACAAGAAGATAAGAGCTGTGAGGTATTAACCTGCAGGGCAGAAAGTCAATCCTGTGAATGAGGAACTGAGCTATTTATAAGCAGATTAATTATACCAATGCATATGGAAATCAGTTTATCCTCATATAGAAGGGGAGGTGGAGCTGTGGAAGCTACAGACACAAAGAACCTTTTTAATGGGAGAGAATTAAACGGCTACAACTTGTGTCTGTTTATATCTGTGTACACAACCGCACCGGACGCTCAGTCATCCGTGTATCATTCATTCATTTTTCAAAATAAAACCAAAAATATGACAATGACAAAACAACTCATTTCGTCATTAATTGTTTCCAAAACCAAAATTAAAAAAATGGATAGTGATGCATACTTTCCAGTTTTCCTTTTGGTGTTTAAATGAATAATAGAAAAAATGGATTACATCCATTTCCTGTTTTATCCCATCTTGACCTGAAGCAAATTGAGTAAACCAGAAATTAATCTTAATAACCAAAAGAAACATGTCCACCGGACTTGAAGATCATTATGGAATGATATGACACCAATTTTCTACGTGATCATATCTTCAGGTCTTAGGCTACATTTATACAGAGATGATGAAAACAGAAGATGCAAACATGGGGTTTCGTCTTTATGTTTAGACGAGAGTATTCAGCAGTAAATCCTTGTTTATATGAAGTTGTAATTGTCTAACCGTCTCTGTTGGACTATGGCAGTGGTTCTCAAATCCAGTCCTCGTGGCCCAGTGTCCTGCATGTTTAAGATATCTCCCTCTTCTATCACACCTAAGTTCACTTAATGATAAGCACTTCAGAAGCCTGATAATGATGTAATGGCTTCCAGTGTGATGTAAGAGAGTGATATTTATATATATATATATATATATATATATATATATATATATATATATATATATATATATATATATATATATATATTTATTATTTTTTTATATATAAATATATAAATAAATACATTTTATTTAGTATTTATAAAAGAATTTATTTTTAAAAAGTATTTAAATTATTTTTAAATTATTTATTTATGTTTTATTATTTTTAGTTTAAAAGGGAGATATTTCTTGAGTATTTTTTTTATTTAAAAATATAGATTTTTTATTTTTTAAATTTATTTAATTTTTTTAAATATATTTTTTTCCTAAATTAAAAAACAAATTATTTGTATTTATTTAAATGGTTTTTTTTATTTACAAAAGGGAGAGGGGCATTTTTTTTAAATATTTATTTTTTAAATTAAAGTTTTTATTTTATTTATTTAATTGAATTTTTTTTATTAAATTATTTTCATTAATTTTATTTTTAATTAATTACTTCAATAAAAAAGAAGAAGAAAAGTTATATATGTAAAACATGCAGGACACTGGACCGGATTTGAGAAGCACTGGAATGGTATGTGTGTAATGTCTGTACAATAACTGAAACGACTCCTGTACATTTACTAGAGCTGTTAATGCTAATGCTAATGCTAATGGTAGTGCAGGTGGAAGATCTGTGGGATCCAGGTTGTCCCACATGTTTGTTGCTTTACCTGCTTGGCGTTTGAATGTAACGTGAAAGTGTATGTGACATGAACATGTGTGACATAAAGACGCACGCAACGTGAACATGTGACGTGAACATGCGTCTTCAATATGCCCCACTCTGGAAAGAGTCTTCAGATTTGTGCGTATTCACACCCTGATGGCACTGGCTTTGTGTAAACAAAAGGCACTTCTGATAAAATATGATGTCATATTTAGCCGCAATCATCCTGGTGTAAATGGCCCCTTATGGTGACCCTCTTAGTTTCCTGAAAAAGGATCTTTGTCACTGCGGGTCACGGTAATTTCTGGTTTCCTCAACTTTGCTTCAGGTAAAAATTGGATAAAATGGAAAACAACCGTTATCTGTTTTTTTCCATTATCCAATTAAATACAAAAAAGGAAAACTGAAAAACGGCATCATTATCTTTTTTCTTTTTCATTTTGGTTTTGGAAACAAATAACGAAGAAACAACTTGTTGGTTTGTTGTCTTATTTTTGGTTTTATTTTGAAAAAGATATGAACAACTGATCCAAGGATTCTCAGTGTCCACCCTTCAGACAGATGACTTTGACTGAAGCCTTTTCAGCACGATGCACAGGTCTCAAACACTGGATAATTTTCTGTTCTGTAGTCGTCTTATCGTCTGACCTCTCTCATGGGTGCAGGCCAGTGGAATGAGTGTTGGACGTGTTGTTTATAAATGCACTGACCAAACAATGACAGTCCAGGAGGAGCAGCCGGTAAGTGACTGTGAAGTTAACTACCACGATGGTGGACGAAGATGATGATGACCTGATGCTAAAAAAGAACAGCGCTTTGGCAAGATGGTGTTTTACAAACAATGGTGCTGCCATAAAAGATGTGAACACCTAAGGCAATGTTTTTTAACCTTGGCGTATTGGCGCATTGAAATGGGGTCACTAGAAATTTCTAGTAATTACCTTCACCAAGGAGGTATTAAATATCAGTCTGTTTGTTTGTGTGACTGTTAACAGGATTCGGCAAAAAGTTCTGAATGGATTTTGATAATATTTTCAGGATGTGTTGGGAGTGTCAGTAGGAACAAATTACTACATTTTGGTGGTGACCCAGGAGAGATTCTGGATTCTGGATCACTTTGAAATTTAATCTCCATTTACCTCAATGTAAAATTCCAAAGTGATCCAGAATCCAGAATCTCTTCTGGATCACCACTCAAATTAAGTCATTTGTTGGTTGTGAAATTCCCAACACATTCTGAAAATTGTAGCAAAATCCGTTCAGAACTTTTTGCGTAATCCTGCTGACAGACAGACTGACAAACAAATAAACAGACTTGAATTTAATACCTCCTTGGTGGACCTCTCTTCATTCGAAAGGAGGAGGTCTGCCTTGGCGGAGGTTTGCGCTCTCAGAGTGCTTTTCTAGTTTGTAATAATCTGGACTCTTAGTGTCTTATTTTGTACTCATTGTTAGTGTCTGGGCTTTTATTTTATCATGTTGGTTCATGTTCACTTCACCTGGTTTTACTTCTTGTCACTGTCCCACCCCTTTAATTAAGCCTCACGTGTTACACCTGTTTTGTGTCCTATTTAAACTCCTTGTGTGTCTTTGTCTGGTGCGAGTTTGTCTGCCACCCACAGAGCAAATGAGCGGTCTTCATACTGTGTTGTCCATGCCTGTGTTTGGCTGTTTCTGGTTTCATGGCCCTCGTCTTATGTCAATCCTCTGTCTGCTTCGTTGCCTGGTTTTTGCCTCAAGTTACAGAGTCCTACACCAAGGGTTTGCCTTGCTCTCTTCGGCATGTTGTGATTTCTGGATCCACACTTTGACCTACATTTTTTGGACTGTCCTTGTGCAAATTTTCTGGGTATCTGGTTTTGATCTCTGCCTATCTTTTGCCCTGATGATGTACGATTACGGCAGCAACTGGGGGGCAGTTGCTGCCGTAATCGTACGTCACCTGGCGATCTTCAGAACAGCACTGCCTCCATCAGCACATTACTATCTTGTCAATAAACATCTTAAAAGTGTAATTATGCTTCTGAGTTTTGCATCTGGGTCCATCTCGTTTCTGAAACCTTATCATAGTTCATAAAACAAACTGAAAAAAATACCTTTTTAATATATACATATATATTGAGTTGAGAGAGACAATAGTACATAAAAGACATGACAAACCGTGTAGCTGAAACTGAAGCACTGTGGGAGTGTTTATGCTTGAAATGTTCATTGTGGTCAGTTTCAGATGCTGCAGCTCTTTCATAATTGATAGTTTAAGTTATTGTTTGTTCAGTATTAATTGTCAGCCTTGTAAACAGCTGGACTGACTGTACATATCTTGACCAAGGAAAGTAAAATTCTCACTTTGCACAAAAATCTACAATGTTTAAGATTTTTCAAGATTTTAGAAGTGCATTGTCATTTTATTTTATTTAGTTTCATTTATTTATTTATTGTATTTTTTTTTTTTTACATAGAACATCCTCAAATGTACTGGTAATTACTTTTTATGTATGTATTTTCTGTATGTGTGGATTTGGATTTAGATTTTTCTGCCAGGATTAGGGTAATGTTATTTCTTTGTTCATTTGCTCAATAAAAATGAAGACAGGAAAAACAAACTAGACTGAATTCTAATTATGGATTATATAAGCAGTATTTGTGTCTGTATGAAAAACAAAAGGGCAGCCACAGACAGTATGAAATGTATAATACAGGTGGAACTATAGAAGTGCATGGACTGAATATTAAATATCTTTGAAAATAGCCAATGGTTGAGTGAATCATACATAGTTGTCAAAAATGTGCCTATACCTCTACCATTTCCTGTTGTTTCTAATTTTAAATTAATTGAAACGCAGTGAATTTCAATGCCAAAACTGAACCCAGTCTCATTAAGGCCAACTCTGCTTTGGTGCCAAAAGTGGTCACATTAGCCAGGTCCAGTTATATTCATTTTATAAGTGTATGATCATTTAAAAAATGCAGTTGTCTGTGATTTGAAGCATTTGTAATGTTAATTTTACTTTGCCCCGAATATATCGATATTGTCCGATATGCTTCTTTTTCCTTGCTGTGATTTACTGACAGGTGAAGTTCACGGCTTTCTGACATTTGTTATCAGTTGACAGAGAAAAACATCAGAATTGGCTCCAAGGGCGATTATGGCTCAAAATGACAAAACTTTTTTTAATGGGAAGTGCCTTTCATTTACATGAGAATCGCGTTTTTACTGGTTGAATATGCATTTCAGAGTGGAAATCTTGAAAACTATCCCCTATTGTGTTTCCATCTCACAGTTGAAAATGTAAAACTATTGTGCCCTACTCATGTTGTATATGAGTCATACTGGCTTCAACTGTTTTAACATTAAAGTTAATGTTTAATATATAAGTATAAAGTGAATTCATTAATTACTTATTATAGTTATTGATTAAAACAGGTATTGTTCCATGAACATGGCACATATATCTGCATATTGACATTGGCACGACTCCCAAACAATGTCGTTTTGTAATTTTGTATCCTGGCATGATTATCCAGTCCAATTCAACACACTCTTGCGTCCCAGTATGCAGCGAGATTTGTTAATGACAACGCTCGTGAAAATGCAGATAAAAAGGATAAGACAACACACCAGTTTTGCATCTTCTCTTGTGATCGCCACTGTATAAACGTAGCCCAAATATCATCTTAGAAATATCGATGGCCTGTATCGGTCATCAGGTAAAGCTAATGCAAAATAAATGTTTACAAAATTTTATATTAAACTGACATTTGTAGGTTAAATTAACATTAGAACAGAGATTTGATATTTTCCAATTTTGCTGAAAGCATTGAAACGCTTTTGAGCCCAGCCCACATAAGTGCACCATGTCAAGTTTCACCATTTTAAACATCCCTTGACCTGCAATCACTGTAATTTGACTGATGTGAATTTTCTCACTGCAAACCTTGATCGTTGATCAGCATTTAGGCAGCTCAACGCATCATACTGGGGTTGGCAAACACTAAGAATAGATTGACCTTTTCTCTATCACATCCACTAGGACTGAATAACATACGCCTGCACACTCTTTCCTCTAAAATACAGCATTAGTCAGATTACCACCATCCTCTTTACCATCATTTCTTCATATGATCCCTTCTTCCTCCTGGCGAAGGATGAGTGGGGAGGGAGTGAAGGTCAGATAGCAACAGCTCCGTCTCTCTCTCTCTCTCTCTCTCTCTCTCTCTCTCTCTCGTCTTCCCTCTATCTCTTCATCTTATCAGTCCTGCTCTTTTTATCACCTCCCACTTTTCATTCCCACTCTGGCATGTTAACATTTCTAGCTTTACGTGTCCCCTTTAGCCTTTTTCACTCTATTTCCCTCTTATGTTCCATCCATTTCTCTTCTAGTTTTGTTCTGTCATCTTCACACTCTCCCCACTGTTTTTTTTTTTCCTCCACTTGTCTTGACTTGTGTATCGGTTTGCCCCACAGACACACACACACACACACACACACATAAGTCACATACACAAATTCACCAAACTGAACACCCTCCCTCCCCTCTGTGCCTCAGGTGATCACATCACAAACACACCCACCCACACACACACACATCATACCAATCTTACTTTCAAGTCGACATGGCAAAATACACAGAGACATAAAAATATATACTGGCTACACTACACAAGTAGGCCAGTTAAATTCGATATGCTTCTCCACACCAGATGGGACTGAGAATCGTTCCAGCTGATAAATAATGTATGGTCTACCTGTATTAAACTGAATCGATGCCTCCTTGTCATAATGAATGTTTTAATGACTGACTGACAGATTTGGGGCACAGGCGATCGGTAACTCCTCTGTAACCTGTCTGTATTTTCTGTTATAATGTCCATCTTAATTTGTTTTCCCATTTTTCTTCACTAATAATTTTGCCCTTTGTTCTTTTCTTTTGTCTTTTCCATTAATATCTTCTCTTCCTTCTTTTCTCAGATCTCAAGTAATCTAAGATTCACTTTCATTAAAGAAAAATCAAGTTCAATTGACTAAGAAAGCTTTTATTTCTTTCTTCTTTCCTTTCTCTGAATCCACAGACCTCTGATTCTCTTTCTCTTTCGATGAATATTTAACTCTTGCCCCGTGCATGGCCCTCTGCCTTGGCTTCTTGCCTTGCGTTTGCGAGTGGTCCAGGGAACAAAGAACGGACAGCCAGAAATACTTTCCCCAGCACTGGACCTACAACACCTCTAACGCTTCCAGCACTGGACGAGCCACATATGGTACATTCTGTGTATTTAGCCAAAGCATGGGTCAAAATGGATCAAGAGTGAGGACAACGGGTCATTTGACATACTCAAGTGTTATTATAAACAAGAAAATAAAGAGTAAATAGAAAAAGAGATGATCAGGAACAGGGAAATCCTGTTTTTACATCACATTATAGGACACAACAATGGACAATATGCATGGAAAACATAGAAATGATTTGAATGATCTTAAAGTTCAGTAACTAAATTACACTTGTAATGTGGTTAAAACTAACCCAAATCAGTATGAAGAAAATGAATAAACATGTAACATGATGGTTACTATCATTCATATTTTTGGAAAAGTTAGAGCAAACTTTTGTATAAATAAGAAAGACAAAAGAAAACATCAATGTGCAATAGCCATAAACAGCAACTTGCAATAATGTAAAATGTGCAATAACTACTGTTCTTATCTGTCATTGTCCTCTGCACCTTAAATAAACTATAAACCTGAATAAATGAGCAAAACTAAAACAAAATTTTAAGGCAATCGATTGCCTCAATTATTTTAACTTAAAAAATACAATTTTCTAGGACTTAAAATTAAGATGGCATGCAACTTAAACCTTCTGATAACAGGTGAATTAAAAGTGCTCATTTAGCTCAACTCAAATATGTGCAGTTAATTTGACTCATCGTTTGTGTCTTGCCCAAGGACACTTCGACAAATGAACCACATCAGCCCCTGAATAAAATTACTGTGTTTTGTGATTGCAAGTTTTTTGGTGTGATAGATACTTATATTTCATTATCTACTACATCAGTTAATTTTTTTTTTCAACCATCCTTATTTTAAACAACAGAAATAACAGTACAATATCATTCTCAGCATTTAATGACTTAATTCCACTCAGTTGTACCTCATCTATGTTGTTAAGTTATGTTCACTTATATCCACAATAGTTCCCCTTAATAAAAAAAAAAAATAGTTGGAAGTACTTAAAAAGAAGAACATGTTACAGCAACTTAATACATTTGAGTTAGTAGTACTATTGAGTATTCACAACTGAATATATTTAATTATTCTGAACATTTAGGTTTATAGTAGCCTATATAATGTATGATTTGACTGAGAGGTCCACAGTGTGGGTTTCTTTTTAATGTTTTTACTATTTAATACTATTTAAATACATTACATTATACTGCAGGAGAACAAATTTCAGACAGCCCATGCATTTGTGAAATATTGCATAAAGAACCACTGTAAAGTCATTGAACTCTGCACAGTATTGTTCCATTTTCCACACACCATCTGAGCATGTTCTGTTTTATTGAAGTCAAAGAGTCATAAAGTGTTAGTTTCCTCCACAGTTTGTCTTTTTTTTTTTTTTTTTTGGTCTATTAGCAACATAATCTGGTGGGGTCTTTCTGAGTGCCTTTCTATTTTTCTTTTTTTTCTCCTTTTTTTTTAATCAATGAAGATGAAAAAATGCAGCCACATGTTTTTGAAATGCAAAGAAGATCTTTCCACAAATATTTCATGATAATATTTTCTACATTTTTTTCCCACCGCTGTATATTTTTACTCAATAAGTACCATTTCTACAGAATATTGTTGTGTATGCTCTGTATATACAATGACAATAAAATTAATCTTGAATAATGAAAACTGAATTAAACTTATTTTTTCATGGATGCTGATCACAACAAATGCCATTACAGACATATCTGATTATGTATAATCTTACAGCATACATTTAACTAACCTACTAACATAAGCCACATGTTCTCACTCCTTTTGCTAAATGTTTAACCATGATCAACCATTAGTTATGCTCATTTAGTGCTTTAGAGCCTCGATTGCCTATAACATCTGTTTTCTGCAGCTGGAATCCAGGTCGAGAGGAGTAATGATGAACCAAAACAGTAACATTCATGCTGTAAAAACCAGAATCATAGGTTGAAATATGATAAAATATGTACTTTACAGCTGTGAGGATTTGCAGAGTCAAGTGAAGAAGGGAAAGGGGATAATAAGAGCAATAAGCATTGTATATACTGCTAAATACAATATTTAATTGCACTTGAAATAATTGTTATACAAATATCCCACTCAAATGCTATAGTCAGGGTTTTATTTTTTGTTTTTACTCTTGTAGCACAGCAAGACACATACCCCTTAAAGGTGTCATTCTGCTGAAAACCACTTTTCCACGCTCCTTTTGGAATCTGATGGGTCACCCCGACTTACCGACACATGCTGCTTTTGAAAGTGGTTTGTCACCTCCACTGGCTGCATACTGCATTCACAGAAAACAACAAGAGGAACGAGGGGCGCAGACGACAAATGGACTTTAGCGTCACCCATGTGGGGTTAAGCCCGTCCTCCATTGCAGCGAATCTGAAGTAGCATTAGCATTAGCATCTACAGGAGAAGATGGTGCCACAGTAGCTGCTGCACAAACTTGAAACAAATGGAGGATCAAACTGGTTCATGTGCTCTCTGTGGAAATAAAGCCTTGGTTTTTTCCCTGCACGTTTTTAGAACAAGCAACGGCACGAAACCTAGTTGGATGCTACTCTGGTAAAGGTAAACACATACAGAGAGCAAGAGGGTAGGGGGGGTGTTCATTCACGTATTCTGAGTGAATCAGAGACACCTTGTCACCACATCATGGACATGTATGAGGAAGTACCGGTAAAGTCTATTGTTTGACTTCAAGTCATTTTTCTACTGTGAAAAAACAGCTGGAAACAAAACAATCCAGACCAACACACAATGTATTCAATAACAATGGAGAACACAGTAATATTAATGAAATAACCATGGAATGACAGCTTTCAAGCCTCAACTAAAATGTATTTTTGTCCTTTTCCTACATGGGGGGGTAAGACACTGCACTATGAAAAAAATGTGGCTTGAAGAAAAATACAACAAAACACCACTCCTCTGCAACATCAATGCAACATGCAACAATTAGTCCCAGACACAACAAACCCCGCCCCTCGCACATATTGTAGCTCATCTTGACATCGATCCAGATGATGTCATCATGTGTATGCATATGGTGATACATAAACATACAACATTACAAGTAAATAGGGAACACGTTTAAATTCATAAAGAATTGAACTTTGACTTAGTTTTCCCAAAATGTAGTGACATCTATTCTGTCTCACTAGCAATCTATAAACAGAGGTGGAAAGTAACTAAGTAAAAGTACTTTATTACTGTACTTAAGTAGATTTTTTTAGGTATCTGTACTTTACTTGAGTATTTATTTTTCTGGCAACTTTTTACTTTTACTCCCTACATTTTTGCCTCAATATCTGTACTTTACACTCTTTACATTCTCAGAATAGACTCTTTACTTTTTGAAACTAAACAGATGTGACAGTACGGAAAATTTGTCATTTCAGAGGAAAAATCAGTGGAGGAGAGAAACTATGATTTGATATATTATAGTTATATGACTTTTTATCTCACAATTTTGACTTTTTATCTCATCATTTTAACATTTCATCTTAAAATTATGCATTTTATATCATATTTATAACTTAAAAACATCTCATGATGACTTTTCATGTCTATTGCGACTTTTTTTTTCTCCTAAAATTCCTGCCCATATCCAGAAAAGTAAGTAACCATGACTTGATCAAAAACATTGTCGACTCAGTCACTCACTTTTAAATGCTTTATTTGAGATAGTTTTGAAAATTTTCAGATTTTTCCTGGTTAAATAAGTATTATTGCATTCATGGAAAAAAAAAGCATTTTTACTTTTTACTTTTGTACTTCATTCCATGGTAAATGGACAAATGGACTGTACTTATACACCACTTGGTGCCCAAAGGGGTTTACAATTCCTCACATTCACCTATTCACACATACACTCATGCACCAGTATCATTGGACGACCTGCTCTACCAACTGAGCCACAGCCGCCCATACAATTGAGAAGTTGTACTTTTGTACTATTACTTAAGTAGAGGAGTTGAATCAGTACTTCTACTTTTAACAGAGTATTTCTCCACACAAGTAGCTGTACTTCTACTTAAGTACAGAATGGGAGTATTTTTACCACCTCTGTCTATAAACTCAGTTTGGTATGAATTCAACCAATAATTTTGCTGCTACAGTGTTAACAACCAACTAATCATTCAATTAACTAAATAAACAAACAAACAAACAAGTGGTACCAGGCACAACACACTCACAAATGTTTTACCTGTTTTGCCTGATCTCTTATCATTCGCTAAAATTTAATGGGACCACCTTCCTGAGAATTTCATGGAAATCAGTTCAGTAGTTTTTGCATAAAGTTACTGACAAACAAACAAACAAATGGGGAAAAATCAAGTGGTTCCCGCCACAACAAACCCCTTGCACACATTATACCTGATTTATCCTACCGTATCTCTTATCATTGTGAAAACACATCCTTAGTGACTGTGACCTTGACCTTTGACCTACAGTACATTCACCAAAATTTAATGGGATCTATTCTGGATCACCTCACATATTTTCTGACAATTTCATGAAAATTGTTCCAGTAGTTTTCACTGCTTAAGATACAAACAGACAGACAGACAAACAAACATATAAACCAACTCGAAACAATATCCCTCTTCTTTAGGGGGTGGAGTGAAGAAAAAAAAAAAAAAACAGAAAAAAAAAAATCCTGCAAGAATGTTCTTTAATTCTCTTAAGATAATCCATTATGGTATGGTAAACTTAAACCTCAGTCAACATGAAATGTCCCAGAGTGAGTTCATATGTAAAGAGGACACACATGTAAACACATACACACTCATATGCACCTGATTCATAGAAACACTAAGAGATAGCGACAACTGGAATCTCTGTACATTACACTCAGAACCCTGCAGTCAGATCTGAGGGCATTCATGGAAACATAACACACAACATGCCCTAACACACACACACACACACACACACACACACACACACACACACACACACACACACACACACACACACACACACACACACACACACACACACACACACACACACACACACACTGGTTTCCATGTCTCATGAGGGATATGTTTGGAATAATTACTTGTAGGTAAAGTAGCCATTGGGTAGTGAGCATTAACACATCTCTTTTTTTATATAAAAAAACATTTTTTTTAAAATAAGTAAATATATAAAATCAAATAAAAAACATTAATAAAAAAATAATAAAGTAAATAATATATTTTTTAAAAAGTAGACAGATCTTCAAACCTTTGAAAAATACATGTCTGGCTTTACACCTGTTTCCCTCATGCTTTATGGGGACTTAATGTATTTATAGAGCCATATCATATGCATACATTTACATACTCATCACCTGAACCTTCTTTATCCTCACTAGGGTCGTGGGGGTCATTGGGGGCCTAATTCAGCTACAATGGGTAAAGGCGGGGTACACCCTGTATGAGTCTCCAGTTCATCTCAGGGCTGAACATATATAGACAAACAATCACTCTCACATTCACACCTATGGATGATTTAGATTAACTAATTAACCTATCAGTGCATGTGTTTGGATGGTGGGAGGAAACTGGAGAAAACCCACGCAGACACGAGGAGAACATGTGAACTCCACACAGAAAGGTCTGGTGTGGGAATCCAACCAGGTGCTAACCACTGCACCAACATGCTGCCCATAGAAAAATACATTTGCACACTTCACACATATTTTTACATATATTTACTAGTGGTAACCAACATTTATATTTAACCCTCATAGGACCTGAATTTTGGACCCCATGGTGCGACTGTGTAGATTAATATCCCCAGAAAGATAGGAATACACACACACACACTTGTTTCCATGGTGCATGAGGACCAAGTTTTAGCCATTGGGTAGTGAACATAAACACATCTTTTAAATAAAAAAAGATGTAATATGTAATAAAAAATTAAATAAAATCAAATAGAAAATTTGATATTTTTGTAAAAATTCTAAGTACAATAATAAATGAAAAACAAAATTAAAAAGTGTAAAAAAACCAAATGAAATAAATCAAATTAAAAATAATAATTCAAAAATAATAATAGTAATAATAACTATTCAGCACATCTCCAACCCTTTGGAAATTACATGTTTCCCTCATGCTTTATGGGGACTTCTGAAAAAATTAAATAAAATAAATATTCTTCACACAGATTTATATTTTACTAGTGGGGACCTATATTTATATTTAACGCTTGTGGGGACCTGAATTTTGGTCCCCATAGTGCCAGAGGTCACTGTGGGGTGACTGTGTCAACATACTGTATCAATGTCCCCATAAAGATAGGAATACAACCACACACACACACACTTGACCACACAATCCTTATTGAACTGGTAAATTAACACACTATTTCACACTGTCGTACACTGTGAGCACTCCTGTCCAAACTCATTTTTGTGGCATATGAACTAATATTTGTGTTCATGGTGACAAAACAACACTACTGTCACATCGCTGTGGGTGTGTTGTGTTAGTCACTTAAGACTCAAAAGCACTTATGACAAAATATTCATTTCGTTGTGTTCCTGTTGAGGTTTGGAGAGCGGAGTGTGTACAGTAAGTGTGTGTGTGTGTGTGTGTGTGTGTGTTATTTCATGAGAGTGTGATGTGAAAGTGACGGTGAATAAGAAGCGTCCTCCCTTTAAGTGGCCTTCATCTCCTCACTTCACCTCTCACTTGTCTCCTAATATCATCCTCCAGTCTCACAGGCCCTGGCTTTACACTTTTCCCTCACCACATTGACTCAGACACACTTAAGTTGAATGAGTCACACACATACACACACACACACACACACACACACACACACACACACACACACACACACACACACACTGTCCTTAGAATGAGAGCAATAGGAGTCCAGCTTTTTTGAGCACAATCATTAACCATCTGGACTAAAGGGCCAAAGCATACGGTGGGGGGGGGGGGGGCAACACACACACACACACACAAGTGTATGCAGCCAGTGTGTGTGTGTGTGTGCAGGTGAAACAGGCGAGCTAGAGCTAGTACAAAAGGACACCTCCATCCTCTCACCATTATCTCTGCCTTCAGGACTCAGACTGACAATGCACTAAGATCAATGGGCTGCACCTGGACTGTTTAGACCGCTATAATAAGCAAGGCCACATTGTTAACAGGCCTATTCTGCTTTACCTGCTTATAAACTCTGCTCAATTAACATTTACAAGCCCAGATCGTGGAGCCTCTCCTTACTGAGAAGGTCACGAAACCCCATTCTTGTTGATTTCTCAGGACACTCTAATTCAATCCCTCACTATTTAAGGATAGGACAGATAAGGTGGTTGCTCCTTTCTAAGTAACTGTAACACAAGTGTGAGGATTTGTTGGGGTAAACTTGAGACATTATTGAGACGTGAAGGGCAGTTTGAGGAGGTTGTATTACAGTGAAGAGAGGAGCGAAATCCTCAGATTGCTCTGACTCTGAGGTCAAACCATTAGCTGTGGAGTCTGAGTGACTGAGTGTATGTTTGGGTGTGTGTGTGTGTGTGTGTGTGTGTGTGTGTCCAAGAGAGAAAGGGAAAATAGAGAGTGTATGTCTGAATGCACACACCAGGAGAGAGAGAGAGAGAGAGAGAGAGAGAGAGAGAGAGAGAGAGAGAGAGAGAGACTAGACATATGTGCATTAGTGCAACAATTGACGACTATTAAAGTGAAAAATTCTGTTGTTTTTTTTTTTTTTTACAAGGCTTCCAGTCAATGGAATAAGTTACCCTTAGACATCAAACAGATAAAATCTTATATTTATTTATTTATTTATTAAACAGCAACACTCAAACTGGAGCTACTGAAGGAAATGCAGTAATGCAAATGATTGTTTTGACCCTCGCAATCCAAGTTGCTGCAAAGGTCAAAATTAAAATATTTTAAGGCTTATGTGTTAAAATGAAATGTTCAGCTTGATAACAACAATGGACTGTAAATGTGTGTGTGTGTGTTTTAACGTATGTATTTGATGAACTGTATTTGTATCGTGAAGGACCCCAGTAAGAGTAGCACCCACTACATTGGAAGCTAATGGGGATTTATATAAGCAATAACCACTATATAAATGATCACATTTGGCACCAATAAATGATCAGAACTTGGATCATCTTTGTCACAGAATAATATTTAGTTTACTTGACTGCTAGAGGACCTGACGTCCACAGAGAGGAGACATCAACAGCATGAGACTGAACTATGACCTCACACAAGAACATGGATCTGTGGTCATCAGGGTTTCACAAAACAATATGAAACCAATGAACCATTTCACAGAGGAAGAGTTTATTCAGCGTACATGATGGACAGACACACAGACAGCCTCTTGGCATCTGACTCATAATGTATAATTCTTCATATTCCATCTTATAGAGTTGTTTATACAAGTATATTTATGTAAATATCAGACTAACACTGGAACCAAGGCAGACGTACTAATGCTTTAGTACTAATGCTTTAGTTCTCCAGAGACCTTAGTGTAGTGGTAAAAAAAAAAAAACACTTTTTGACTTTCTTTAAAATACTAAAACTGTTAAAGAACACATTAAACAAAAATACTACAGATCTAAGGGGAATTCTCTGTGTTCTACCACCAGAAAAATTAAAAAAAAAAAAAAAAAAGTGACCTGCCTCCTGAACTCCTCCCTCATCCCCCAGGCTCACCCACTCACCTTGGAACTTGAAGCCCTCTATCTGCACCCACAGACACAGGTCCTCTGTGTCACAGTCACACCTCCACGGGTTCCCACTGAGCCCCAGGGAGCGCAGAGCCGGCAAGGCGATCAGGCTGCTGATGTTGAGGACGGTCAGGTTGTTCCGGCTCACATCCAACACCTGCAGAGCCATGTTCTCAGAGAAGGCATCTGGATGAATCTCACTTAGACCCGGGTTATCCGTCAGCCGGAGCATCACCAGAGATGAAAGGGGCCCGAAAGTCCGGTCCTCGATCTGCAGCAGAGTGTTGAAGGACAGGTCCAGATAGGCGAGTTTCCTTAAGTTCCCGAAGGTGGACTCGGAGATCTCGGTCAAAGAGTTGTTGCTGCAATCCAGGTAGACCAGATCGGACAGGTAGTTGAGTTGCAGCGCAGGAAGATCTCCAATCCGGTTGTTGGAGATGATGAGCTGCCGGGTGGCAAGGGGCAGGTCATTGGGGAACAGGGTGAGATCCTGCCCTGCGCACTGGACCACCAACTGGTCATCACACACACATCTGTCTGGACACCCGGCTGTGAGAGCCGGTGAGGGGGCCACCCCCATCACGAAGAGAAAGAGGAAGAGGAGCCGAAGGGACTGTGCGCTGGGCTCGGGCAAGAGACGCATGACGAGGCCGCCCACAGCGTCATGAACTCGGGCTGAGCTGGACCAGGACTCCCCACCCGCGCACCCCGGGCATCCTGCATGGGTCTGAGGGGCGGTGAGAGAGGCGAGATGGCTGCTCTGGGTGACTGGCTGGTGCTGCCTGAATGCCTGGCTGCTGTTTATATCCAGCCTCTCTTTCTCTCGGTCTCTCTCTCTCTCTCAGAAAGACTATCGGTCAGTCACTCACGCGCACTCTGGCGCGCCACGCACGTCGCCACGAGACATGATTTCAGAAGGTCACCGAGAGACGCGTGTCGCTCTGCGGGTGAGAACCGTGCAGCTTACCGGACTTTGTCCCGGCTAAGGTGACCACAGCTGACCAATGGATGTTCACCCACACCGCCGTGGTGACTCATCTTTGTGCAATAGTTGTCTCCAGCAGAGTGCATTGTTCTGTTAGTTTCCAAACAAATGCCATGACTTGCGCAAATTAGGTGAAGACTCTCCAAAATCTGGCGCAGACTTACACCGCCAACATGTGACCTTGGTTGTGTTGGAGTGAATGATGGAAGTCGGTGTGTAAAGTGTCCGGCGGGTGAGTGTGGTTCAGTGGGAGCGCAGTGGAAAGTGCGTCCTTCCTCTCCTGGACTCAGCTCTGACTGGCGCTCTGTGCTGCGCTCTACTGATGCTCTCCCTCCCTCTCCCCCCTCCCCTCTCCCCCCTCTTACCTCTCTCTCTCTCTCTCTCCCCTCTCCACTTCTCTCCACCCGCTCTCACGCTGCAGATCATAATGAATGCGTGTCGGGAAGGCTGTGATTTGGCAGTGACGTCACCAGGTGATGCCCTTTACCCTCTCTATGCAGATTGTTGACCAGGGGTGTCAAACTCAGGGGTCACACTCAGACCACTCAGACCATCAACCAATAAAGACCCAGTGTGAATATTTATTTATTTATTCTGTCACTCATTTGTTATAACATAATTACAATTAAATTACACTTTTTATGTATACATCAAGTATTTATATATATATATATATATATATATATATATATATATATATATATATATATATATATATATATATATATATATATATATATATATATATATATATATATATATATATACATATATATATATATATATATATATATATACATATATATATATATATAAATTCACCGATCATGTAGATGTTGATAAAAGCTCATAATAAAGTTAAATATTATTACATCAGAAACAGAGAAAACTGAAGAAATGTGGACTTTTTTATAACTTAGATATCAATAACTGAACATAAATCCAATTGTCTCCAGCCACTGTTATTGATCCAATTCCATGGGTTTTATTGGTGAAGCTGTAGAACAGGGGTAGACAATTCCCTCTTCCAGCACCTGGTCCAATTAATGATCAGCTCATCACCAAGCTCTGCAGAAGTCTGATAATGATGTAATGGCTTCCAAGTGTGCTGGAAGAGAGAAACATCCAAAACATGCAGGATACCAGCCCTTGACGACCAGAATTAAATACCCCTGCATGTGTCATAGTTATCATATCTGATGACTATGAAAATATGACAAACTGTATTTTACACCAATTATTAGGCATTGATAGGATTACTGGATCAACAGACATTAAACTGTTAAGATCAGTGAATAACATTGTTTCAAGGTGGATGTTTGAGTTTTTATAGGTTAAGATGTTAGCAGTAAAATTACATTATGAAAATGTTTACATCTATAAAGTTTAATTAAAAATGTGAATAATAATAACCTCCTGAAATCTGACAAGAAAAATAAGTGCAATTTTAATAATATTATGCATCAGTTTATCATTTTCACATGTGCATTACAACTTACAGGTCACAGTAGATCTACAAATACACAAAAGATTTAGTAACAGACAGAATATTATTAAAACTGTGTTTGTTTTTCTTAAGACATTTCAGCTTGTTCATATTTATTCAGGTTATTCAAATTTTTTGTGAAAGGACAGTTTATAAATGAAAACTTGTTCATGTAATTTACTTTTTGCACTAAAATAAAGAGGAAACTATGGAGTTATCATTATTTATATGTGATTTTCATAGCATTTTACTGCTCTGACCCACATGAGATAATAATGGTCTGTCTGGAATGAGAACTAAAATGATTTTAACATCCTTGATTGTTAATATCACCACTTCTTTGTTACATTTAGTGTAATTTTTACATCCCAGGCGTCAGCGTGGACCCTTTGGCAGTCCGGGTTTGGTCCTCAAGCCTCATATTTGGAGCCTATACTGTAGACCCTCTCCTCTTTTGTGTCTGTGTGGTCCATCATAAGCTGCCTTCTTACCCGTGCAGGCCTTATCACATGTGGACCAGTGGCTAATTTCTCCTGGCGGCTTGTTGACAACATAATGCATTCATATCAAATTGGATTGTGTGCTCAGTTATTAATTTTTTGGTGCACTCTAATTTTAATTTGGAAGACAGTGAAGTCTGTGTGTTACTTAGAAGGAGATTGACAGTGCATTTACCACTTCTTGTATTTCATGAGTTATTTTAGTACTCTGAATAAAATATAAATTGTGTCTGGGTTTTGCTCAGAGTTGCTATCACAACAGAAAATGAGTCAGCAGTGTCAACATGATGTGTTTAAGACCCCGTTTTTCCTCTTTTCACGCAGAGGTCATTCTAAAACCCTTAAGTCTTCAGATCAGGGATCACCAACCCTGGTCATTCAGCTCCACTGTCCTGTATGTTTCAGATACAGCCCTCTTCCAACTCACCTGATTCAAATACATATCATACTCAAACTCTGGAGAAGCCTGATAAAGACTGATGGTGTGCTGCAAGAGGGAAACATCTAAAACATGCAGGATAGTACATGTCAAGGACCAGGGTTGGTGACCCCTGCTTTAGATTATCAGATGTTGTGAAATCGTTCTAGATCATCATACTCTTTTAAACATTTCTAGTATTCTTCCTTTGTAGTAGCAGATCAGTAAAGCTGTAAGAGGAAGAGAATTGCATTGGTAGGAGATTAAAGTGCATGAAAAATGAAAAATTCACTTTAAAGTAAAAGTACTTCCCTGTTTTATATATATATATATATATATATATATATATATATATATATTATATATACTATATATATATATATATATATATATATATATATATATATATATATATATATATATATATATATAGATGCAGTAATCTTTACATGTGTTCTTTTTAAGAAAGCCATTCTCAAATCTGTAAATGTGGGCTATAATAATGCATTTCGTATGCTCTTTGGTGTTAACCGCAGGGGTGTTAGTGCTGCTTTCATCTCTGTGAATTAATCTACCTTCAGTATTATGCTGAGGAAACAACTGTTTGGTTTTAAAACACAGAATTGAATCATCTGTCAACACTCTGATTGAGAAAATAATCAATTCTGATGTATATATTGGATCCAAAACATGGCTATACTGGTACAAGAGTTTGTATGTGCAGCAGTTTTATTGTTTTTAAGCCAACTGATGGTCTTCTGTGATTTCTTTTTTATACAGTACTTTTTCACGCTTGTTTTTTACTTTTGTATTTATTATACATATATGGACATGTAGTAGGTTGGTGCACTGTCTGAATTTATATATATATATATTATATATATATATATATATATATATATACCTTTATCTCTTTTGACAATATTCAAACTAAATATCTAAGGACGAAAACATAGTCTTCAGGTTAAGTACCTCCAATTTATAAGCAACCAGTAGTTTTGTTGTTGTTGTTTGTTTTTTTTTTACAATATTAAGAGTAATGGGAGGCTTTTGAAACATTTGCAGTAATTTAGTGGGAGCAGAAGATAAAGGACCAGGGTAAAAAAAAAAAAAAACAACAACAACCCAAAACATTACAGTACAGTGGCCTCCATTGCAGACCTGTTCTGGTCAGGCATGAATCTGTCAGATGTATTATTACTGAAGAAAGCTTCACTGGAGTCTGGAGAAAAATGAGCTCATTTGATCAGTCTCAGTTTCTGTCAGGCTGGCTGTCACCTCTGTCATGGCTTTGCTACCATAATGGCCCTGCTGGATCGTATTTGCAGATAACCATGGGGTAAAGTCTGGCGATCAGAATCCTTAATGTAACTCTCCTCCCTGATGGCTCCACACGGTGTCAGCTTCCAGAAACATTTGTGTACAGTAAATCCATGGGCATACATGAGCTTATACAGCTGTGATGTGTGTTGTGGATACATGATATTTGGAGGTCTGCTGTTGTATTGACATGTGTGTGAAGCATGTGGGTACTATGTATGTCATACATGTGTGCATGGATGCTTTCTGCCTTTGTCCTTTACTGCTGTTGAATGTGCATGGTGCGTGAGCAATGAAACATCTTTATTTTTTAATAAGGCTATGTGCAGTGTCAGCTGTCAGCAGCCAGACGACCAGTCTGATCCCCAGTCTGAATGAATGGCCACCTCTGCCTTAGAACTGTCACTCACTTTTGACTCATTATTTTGCATTTTTGCATCTGTTTTTTGTGGTTTGAGCTAAAAATTGAAGTGTAAAAAAGAACGTGAACTGAAGAATATAAGATCTGGTGTTTACTGCTCTGTGTGGCTGTAACTCTTGCTTCCCTTCTTCACCCTGTGGCAGAGTATGCTCATAACTCTCCTCTGATCTTGCTCCACTATCTTTCAGGCTGTAAGTCTCAGGGCCTTTTTTTCCAGCACATAAAAAACTCCATCATTCTAATGTAATTGAACTAAGAGTAAGATCGTCTATCAGTCACTGTGACTGCCTCTGTGCTGGCCCTGGGTATCTTTGTGTGTTGTGTTCAGAAGAGGAAAAACATATGCATGTCACCTTTGATAGATTATCTATACTGTCATTATTTATTGTAGAACAACATACGAACAGAAGCATTTTAACTTTCGGTAAAATGTCTACTGGCAGTGTTTCAAAAAGCCACAGAACTAATGAAATCTTCACCACTAGCAAAAAAAAACAAAACAAAAACCCAACAAAACAAAACATTTTCATTAGATTTTATTATTCCTTTAAAAGCCCTTGAATTTAGTCTCAAATAAACCATTATATGAGACAATATACATCTTTAAAGAGGGCCAACAGTGTCTACTTTGAAGAAGATTTATTAGTTAGTTTAAGGAAATATTTTTCATCCATTCTGAGTGCTTATTTGCTGCTTCACTGGGTATTTATGGCAGCAAGACAATATTTATGATAGGACTTGAACTACACTTGTGCCTATGTTATTCACAGCAATGGAATTTTTAGAGTAAATGCATGAGTTTATCATATGAATTTAAAAGTCTGTGGGAAAGATGAATAACCTATTTGGTTTAAAGGAGTTTTGGGACAATACAAAAGGCATGTTAGAGACTTCAAGTTGTCTAGAAATGGTCTCAGTGTTGCACATGATCAAGTACTGGGTGAAGATTAGTGGTAGGTGAAGATGATTGTTGTCACTACAACTGGGGTGATGAGAGTCAATACAATACAATACAATACAATACAATACAATACAATACAATACAATACAATACAATACAATACAATACAATACAATACAATACAATACAATTTAATGAAATTCACAAAACTGTTGGATCAGCACAGTGGGCTTCTGCACTTTCATGGACTAAATAACACACAATCCTAACAAATCCTCACACATACACAATGGTCAATTCACCCATAAAGACCCAATGCTCCTCTTGTGGCAGTTCCCAAATTAAATTTTCTCTGTATTTAACCTTTCTTAAGTGATTTTTCACAACTTATCATTTTACTATGCTCTGTATGTTGCATTTTTTTCAGTGAAAATAATTTTTTTTTCTGTATTTCATCTACTGATCATGTACTTTAATAATTATTCTGAGATTACATTTGAAGGTTATTATATCAAAAACAGAGGAAAGTTAAGAAAAAAGGACTTTTTGGGTAAAATCATCAATCATTGAATGTAAAAAGCAACTCTTTCCATCCACTGTTATTTATCAAATGACATGGGTTTTACTGGTGAATCAATGTTGTTGAAGATGACAGTGTTTCCACGGTAACGACGGAGCCTCTGAAATGTCCAAATGAGTCATATGATGAAAAGATGATGAATTACATTTTGCACAAATTATTTCAACACATTGATAGAATAATTGGTTTTAAAGTTATTCAGTGTTCAGCATTCAAGGTTCAAGGTTACTTTAGTTATACCCATGGGCTAGATTTGTTTTGCAGACAAGAGTATTTGCATTGGCACTGTGACAAAACACACATTGAACCTATTAGGCAGGTACTTGATCAAGTGTCAAGACAAAAAGTGCTCAGTGTTCCATCATTCATCAATATAGAAGCACGGAAGAGTAAAAGGATAAAATAAATAAAATAATACAAATACAAAAGGGTCATTCCATGTTAAAGCATTCAGAGAAACAGGGGGGGGTGTCAAGATAACTCAAAAACCTATAAACAGATTTTGATGAAATTTTCAGGATGTGTTGGGAGTGTCACGAGGAACAAATGGTTCCATTTTGGTGGTGATTCTGAAGAGATCCTGGATTCTGATTCACTTTGACATTTTACATTGTGGTAAATGGAGAATACATTTCAAATATATTACCCCCCCCACACCCAGATCACCACCAAAATGGAATCATTTCCAGATCTCCCCATTACCAACCTACCCTGTAAATTTCATCAAGTTCTGTCCATAACCTTTTGAGTTATCTTGTTAACTAACTAACTAACTAACTAACTAACTAACTAACTAACTAACTAACTAACTAACTAACTAACTGACAGACAGACAAAAACATAACCTCCTTGGGGGACGTAATAAACTCCTCACATGAGTTAACAGATGTACCTGACAGACACTGTTTTACACTATATTTAAAGTATGTAACAAAACATCAGATGTAAAGGTCAAATGCAGCGCTGGATAAGATCAGTGTGGTGTCAGAGTCCTGACAGACAGATCCAGTAACAGGACTCCCTCACTCACTTACTCACTCTCTCAATCTTGTGGCCTGTCATCAGCATATGTGCCCAAAATCAACCCTAAGCTTTGACAAGTCTCAGTCTGGAAGGATGTCTCCACATTGCTCTGCCACCTTGACTACTCCTGTCACTCCAGCCCCCCCCTCCCGCTCTCTCTCTGGGAACAAAAGACAAAAGAGGAGGGAGAGAACAGTCATTTCTTTTCAGGAGAACTCATGCTGAACCACAGCTGTGCATCCCTGACAGTGTGGATGCACAGGACACAGGAAGGACTGGTCAACAAGTGGCTGACCAGGGGTGTCAAACTCTGGTCCTGGAGGGTCGGTGTCCTGTATGTTTTAAATCCTGGAAGCCATTACATCATCACCAGGCTTCTGCAGAAGCCTGGTGATGAGCTGATCAGTAAATAACAAAAACATGCAGGACCCACCTCTGTTTTATATGTCCCCTCTTCCATCACACCTGGGCGTCATATCATTATTAGGCTTCTACTCTTAAGTGTCAGCGCTGGCATGTTCTGAACTGATGGTTTAGTATCAACTGTTTTATTATTTATTATCTCCGCCAGGGAGGTTATGTTTTTGCCAGCTGTTTGTTTGTCTGTTTGTTTGTCTGTGTTCAAGATAACTCGAAAACTTATGGACGGATTTTGATGAAATTTTCAGGATATGTTGGAAATGTGAACAAGAAGAACTGATTTAATTTTGGTGGTGATCCAGGGGGGTGTCTACCTTTTCTAGTTTATTTATATTTTACTGTGTTTTACTGAGATTTGTTCATGGAACAGGTGTCAAAAGGCATGTCAAACATTTTTTAAACTTCAAACTTTCAAAATTAGTTCTCTTTTTTTCTTCTTTTTAAGCATTTTTTTGTTCCATTGGCAGATCTTTTCCCCCTTAATTCAACTAAAAATATATTGTATTAATGTATTATTTTCTTGTTTTTACAGGGGCATTTTTCCAGTGATTTCAAATTGTTCCCTTTTTTTTTTTTTTTTTGCAAAAGTATCATTTGATAATATAAACATTTTCACATTATTTTCCTTTTTTCACTAAAATAAAGACCAAATCTGGAGTTTTCATTCTTTATATATATATAAAGAATGAAAATATATATAAAGAGAGAGAGAGAAAGAGAGAGAGAGAGAGAGAGATTATGATCATATTTTCCTGGTCTGAGATCTAATTGTTCTGCATGTGGAACATGGATTCAAATTAATTTTACACCATTGATTGTTAATATTTTCAGTGGATTTTTTGCATTTCACAAATTCGTCCTACAAGCTGGATTGGACCCTTTGGTGAGCTGGATTTGGCCCCCAGACCGTATGTTTGACACCACTAGTGTACAGACCATTGCAGCAACTGGACAGAGAATGAAGCCCCTGTTAACCCTATAATACAAGGCTGACCCCTGCAGGATGGGCGGGGGACTTCTGTGTGACTGGTATTTAAGGAAGATGTGCTGTTTTTATGACGTTTGTGACGTAAATGATGTTATATACTGGGATTAAGCACTGGGATGGTTGCTTTTAAAATATAATTTCTTATAGGTTATATATTACCCTGTTAGGTATCAAATAAAAAGATAATACAGAAACCTGAAGATAAACAGTGTGGTCCATAAAGGTTGAATAATTGTGTTTTCAGATAAATGTGTCTTTTTTATTCTTACTTTTTTATATCAATAATCACATTTGACCACATACAATTATTAGAGAGTGAGTCCTAGTTACACTTTACCAATAGTAAATCACATTTTCACTATAATTTTATGACAAAAGTGAAACATTTCAACTTAATGGATAAATGAAACAGATTCACACAGTCTTGTAAAATATTCTACATGTAATGGTGTTGCATATTTGTCCCATTAGCTTTGCTGAACTGTGGCTTTCCTGCTGAATAATATCATACAAATCATATCCAATCCAATCCAATCCAATTTATTTATAGACAGGGTAAGATTTAGAGGGGGGTGTTTTTACCCTCATTCCAACATGAATAACATAAATGAGGCTGAAATCACTACATGAACATTTGATATCTACAGTTTTCTCTGATGGTTCAGTTCATGTGGCCTTTTCTCTTTTCCTTGGGGGGGGGGGGGGGGGGGGTAAAAACAGAAGCAGCTTTTCACTGATTCTGCTGCATGTAAGGCAGGGGTCTCAAACTCATAACTTTTAGGGGCTACATTCAGCCCAATTTGATCCCAAGTGGGCCGGACCAGTAAAATAATAGCATAATAACCTAGGGGAAAAAAAGACAATTCCAAATTTTAGTTTTAATGCAAACAAACCCCATTACCTTATGAAAATACTTACTTTAAAAGAAAAGGAAAAAGAAAAACAAGAAAGGAAGAAGAAAATTTCATATCTAGAAAAAAAAATACATGCAATTCTAACAATTTATCATTTAGTCCCATGCATTATGGAGCAGATCTACTACTTTAGAAATTTCAGGATGTTCATATTTGTTTAAGTTTTTCCACATTTTCTTGTTAAAGGATAGTTTTATAAGTATAAATATTTTCCTAATTCAATGCTATTTTTTGCACTAAAACAAAGACAGTAATTTGAAGTTGTCATTATTTATGGGCATAATGTAAATTATTGTCACCTCAATGTGAGAAGAAAATATGGAGTCATTGTTTTTTGTAGGTTATTCTGCTAAAATCTGACTCCAGATAATATTGGTCTATTTGTGGAACCAGAACTAAAATGAGTTCCACAGGCCCCACAAGGATGATATTTTTGCAAATCCATGGGGCCGCATTGGAACCTTTGGTGGTTTGTTTGAGACCCCTGATGTAAGGGCATGGTACGGAGGTGTTTGTGATCATCATGGTTCAATTCTGTCTCCTGTTGTCGACAGGTCAAACTGAGCGTGTGTTCAAACACATGCACTGATAGGTTCATCAGATGATCTAAATTACTCATAGGTGTGAATGTGAGAGTGGTCTCCACATGGTCAGCTATGTGATGAATCAGGGTGACCCCCGCCTTCACCCTTAATTAGGTGGGATAGATAGGCTCCATTTGACCCGAGTGAGGACAAAGTGGATTCAGAAAATGGATGGATTACACACTTCGCCGGGTGAAATGTAAACAGCTTTTCTTCGTGGTGTTAACAAACAGTCATCAACCAGTAAGTAATGACAAATGTTGCCGTTGTTAAACTATGTCTTGTTTTGTGACATATACCCTAAGCCAGTGGTTCTCAAACTTTTTTCAGTGATGTTCCCCCTGAGGAACATATTCTTAGTCGTCTCCCATGACATGGACAAAACATTTTTGTAAGAAAAAAGAGGTACAGTGCCTATAAAATCAGTGTCTGATTTTAAAAAATCCAAACTTATATCAGTTTTTTATCTCATAATTCTGACTTTTTTTATCTCATAATTCTGACTTTTTTTATCTCATAATTATGACTTTTTTTATCTCATAATTCTGACTTTTTTTTTAACTCATAATTCAGACTTTTTTATCTCATAATTCAGACTTTTTTATCTCATAATTCTGACTTTTTTATCTCATAATTCAGACTTTTTTTTAACTCATAATTCAGACTTTTTTATCTCATAATTCAGACTTTTTTTATCTCATAATTCAGACTTTTTTTTATCTCATAATTCAGACTTTTTTTTAACTTATAATTCAGACTTTTTTTATCTCATAATTCAGACTTTTTTTATCTCATAATTCTGACTTTTTTTTAACTCATAATTCAGACTTTTTTATCTCATAATTCAGACTTTTTTTTATCTCATAATTCAGACTTTTTTTATTTCATAATTTTGACTTATGAATTGAATAAATGTTTAATTGAGAAAAAACACATTTTTATTATTATTTTTCGGCCATATATTACTTTTTTAATATAAAAATGTAACCATTAATCAATAATTGTTTGTTAATATTCCGATGATAGATTCAGAATATTTTGCTCCCACATTTTAAATGGCTGTGACGCCCCTGCAAACTATATACACTTTGAGAGAAAAAAAAAGGTGGGATATACTCAGAGCCCACCCCTTATGAAAATCCTAAAGTACATTTACACATTTATTTATTTATTATAGAGACTGAAAATGAGGGCAGGACTTTATCTTTTAGTGCAGTATGAGTCCTGTTTAGAGATAGTTTAGTGTGTTTTAGTGCAGTATGAGTCCTGTTTAGAGATAGTTTAGTGTGTTTTAGTGCAGTATGAGTCCTGTTTAGAGATAGTTTAGTGTGTTTTAGTGCAGTATGGGTCCTGTTTAGAGATAGTTTAGTGTGTTTTAGTGCAGTATGAGTCCTGTTCAGGGATAGTTTAGTGTGTTTTAGTGCAGTATGAGTCCTGTTTAGAGATAGTTTAGTGTGTTTTAGTGCAGTATGAGTCCTGTTTAGAGATAGTTTAGTGTGTTTTAGTGCAGTATGAGTCCTGTTTAGAGATAGTTTAGTGTGTTTTAGTGCAGTATGAGTCCTGTTTAGAGATAGTTTAGTGTGTTTTAGTGCAGTATGGGTCCTGTTTAGAGATAGTTTAGTGTGTTTTAGTGCAGTATGAGTCCTGTTTAGAGCTAGTTTAGTGTGTTTTAGTGCAGTATAAGTCC
Organism: Siphamia tubifer; assembly: GCA_020466265.1. Classification (NCBI taxonomy): domain Eukaryota; kingdom Metazoa; phylum Chordata; class Actinopteri; order Kurtiformes; family Apogonidae; genus Siphamia; species Siphamia tubifer. The sequence continues at coordinate 41,131,081 of CM035786.1, read as the reverse complement.
TGTTTAGAGATAGTTTAGTGTGTTTTAGTGCAGTATGAGTCCTGTTTAGAGATAGGTTGGTGGTGTCAGTCAAAGTCCATGGGCTCAGGTTCTGTCACTCACAGCCTCATACATAAACAGTGAGTGTCATATACCGTCAGTTCTCCATCTCAAGCCACGTACACATGAGGTGGAACAAACACCTGCCAGACAGATCAGAAAACCCTTCTCATCAAACCTGTGAGGTAACATTTCACTCCACTGCAATACAAGCCACAAACAAACCCAAATCTCATAGTTTCTCTGTTTACGTCTAGAGCTACATGTCATCAGATTGAATATTTAAAGTCAATGCATTTCACTTTGATTGATTGATTTGTTTATTTCGAGCATTTACATAATACATATACTTACAGACAGACATACAGACATACATACAGACCAAAATATAATAACTTTCTTTACACCCAAAAAGGAGTGGGAAGAAAAAAACAATGACTTTCTTTGTTTCTTTGTTTCTTTGTTTCTTTCTTTCTTTCTTTCTTTCTTTCTTTCTTTGTTTCTTTCTTTCTTTCTTTCTTTCTTTCTTTCTTTCTTTCTTTCTTCACTCAGTAGATTATGATTATGATTATTTATTTATTTACAGTGATCACCTGCTCTCAGACAGGTGCACAGGACACTTTAACCATAACTGTGAATCCACTCATTCTTAGACTTGACATCAGCTCCATCCTCCCTTCATTAAACCACTTAATCATCCTGGAGCATATGCATCCAACATCTCTCAGCACTTAAATAAGTTTACATGTCAGTTAGAAATAAATATAATTCACTGCCGAGACTTACTGGCATCCACATTAATTAGGAACAATAATCAAAGTCATGCAGCAGTAAAATGGACAAAACAAACAAGGTTGGAAGTTATCTGATCAATATAAATTAAGGTATGTGTATAATCTTTGATAATCATATCATATATTATAGATCAAATGCAGAGACATGCCTCTTTTTGTGCAAACAGTTGTGCCATCAGAGCCACTGTCTGGCTGAGTAATTGCATAACCCGTAAAGACCTGCTCAATAATGCATGGTCAGACTAGACAGGGGCCGCCTGACGGAAAACCTTACCTCAACACCTGCTTTGTCTGGCTGCTTTAGCTGGACGCCGGTGCACCAAGATGGAAGACTGTGTGTGTAAGGGGATGATTTGCTAGATTTATGAGATCCCAAAACTGGAAAATCACTCCTAGGATGAGTCTGTGTTAAAGGAGCAACATGCAGTTTGATCAGATAACATACAAAAGTATAAATAACTATACTATACTACTACTCTAAACACCTTTTTCTTATCTTTGTGAAAATACATTTTTGGTGATCTTTGACCTTGACCTTTGAATTGCATTCACTAAAATTTAATGGGTTCTATTCTGACTATGTATTCAAATTGATTCATATGAATTAAATCTGAAAGGAAGTGATGCAAATATATTATTACAAATGTTAAACTTAATCAGTTGATGTATTTGTATCTGCCGCCACTGCTACCACGTACACAATAACAATAACACTAGTAAATTAAACTACTGACATTAATATTATTATTTATTTCTGTGCTGCTGCTGTTGTTATTATTATGACAGTAATTATTATTTCCCCTCTTTCTTCCTTTCTCCCCTTTTCCCGTTCACCCCTAATCATTACATATTGTTTAGTTAATTTACATTCAGTATCTTTTCATTGTAACATGATGTTGTCAGTATCATTGTGTATCATATGTATCAGTATCATGTGTTGTTGTTTTTCTGTCCACAATGTCTTATTATTTTTCACTAATAAAAAATGATAATAATGGGATCTATTCTGGACCAGTGAATATCTTTTTGTGTGAACATACCCACATGGAAAATATAAGTTTTATAAATTCCATGTTTTTTCATATCAATAAATATCATGGAGAGGAAGAATTGATTAGATTTTGGACGATTTACCCACAAGGGGGAGCTCAAAGTTTAAAATCACTAAACACTCTTTTATTAATATCTCTAGAAACTATTTGTCAAATTCACTTCAAATCAAGTGCAAGTGAAAGGTCATGACCTGGGAATGCCTCACACCATGACATCATTAAGGATTGGGGGCATTCAGGACCCTAGCTGTCCTTTCCTATGGAATAAGACTCTTTTACTTCATATTTAAACAAATGGTTCCAGGTACAACAAAGTCCACCTCATATATTGTAGTCCAAGGGTCTGCAGCCCTGGTCCCTGTGAGCTACTATCCTGGATGTTTTCACTATCCCAACACACCTGATTCAAATGATAAGCCTGTCATAACTGCAGAAGACTGATAATGAGCACGAGGGAAACATTTAAAACATCTGGAATAGTGACTCCCGAGGACTAGGTTTGCTGACCCCTGTAGTTTATTTTGACACTGATCCAGCTGATGTCATCATGTCTATGCATGTGCTGATATCAGAACATCAACTGCCTCAATATATATATATATATATATATATATATATATATATATACCGTATATATATATATATATATATATATATATATATATGCATGTGTGTGTGTGTAAAGACTGAAATAGATTTAAAGATAAGATGGAAAAAAAAAAGTCATGAAAAAACCTTACCTACTTTTCCCAAAATGTAACTATGTCTATTCTGGGTTAATCTTTGTATCATTCGTTCATTAGTTTTTCAAAATGAAACCAAAAATAAGACAATGAAAAAACAAAATCTTGTTGTTTCAAAAACCAAAATGAAAAAATGGATAACGATCCGTTTTTCATATTTCTTTTTTGTGTTTAAATGAATAATGGAGAAAACGTTTCCCATTTTATCTAATTTTCCAAGTTGAATAAACCACAAATGATCGTGACCTACAGTGACAAAGATAGAAACCTATGTCCTACTAAGAGGGTCATCCTAAGACCTGTAGATATGACCATGGAGAAAATTAGTGTCATATTCCAAGTATTTTCTTTTCATAATAACACACAAAGAAATATTTATATTTATATTATATGTATATCTTGTATATCCGTACACCTTGTACTTACCTTATGTATTGATGACAGGATAACAGTTTCCAGTTGTGCATCTAACAAATGTCTTTTACACCTGAGTTGATGTTGAGCACAGACATTTCCTAGTATCTCTGAACACCTCACTGTGTTAGAAATCTCAGTATGTGTTTTTCCATTGTCAAACAGATGTTTAATCATACCATAATGATCTTCAAGTCCGGTGGACATGTTTCTTTCGATTGTTAATATTCATTTCTGGTTTATTCAACTGGCTTCGGGTCAAAATTGGATAAAACGGGAAACGGCCGTTATCCGTTTTTTCCATTATTCATTTAAACGAAAAATTAAAAATTGATCGTTATCAGTTTTTACATTTGGGTTTTGGAAACAAATAATGAAGAACCGAGTTGTTTTTTCGTTGTCTTATTTTTTGTTTTATTTTAAAAAAAGAATGAACGAATGATACACAGATTATTCTGGGTCATTGGTAAAATATAAACTAGATTTGTACAAATTCACTCCAAGTGTTTTGCTGCTATAAACAGGTGTAACCTCTTCCCAATTATAAGTCAATAGGGGAAAAAAGATTAAAAAAAAAAGAAGTGAAACTTTTATTTACTTTTCCCAAAATGCAATGGGGTGGGGGTGTATGCAATAATAAAACCACAGAAGAATGATCTGACATGTGTTTTTAGCAGAGGTGGTCAAAGTATTAATATTCTGTACCTAAGTAGAAGTACAGCTACTTGTGTGAAAAAAATACTCTGGTAAAAGTTAAAGTACTGATTCAAGTCTTCTACTTAAGTAAAAGTATAAAAGTACAAGTTCTCAATTGTAATAAAGTACAAAAGTAAAAAAGTAAAAGTGTTTTTTTGTTTTTGTTGTCATGAACGCAATAATGCTTCAGAAAATACAATCAGAAAAGTTTCAAAAGTATCTAAAATAAATCCTTTAAAGGTGAGTTACTGTGTAGATAATGTGTTTGATTGAGTCACAGTTACTCAGTTTTGTGGATATGGGCAGGACATTTAGGAAAAATGGGGGAAGAAAAGTGACAATTGAGATAAAAACTCATGAGATAAAAAAAACCCGTTATAAATATGAGATAAAAATGCAGAATTTTAAGATAAAAAGTCAAAATGATGAAATAAAATGTCAAAATTAGGAGATAAAAAGTCCAAATTATGAGATAATAGTCGTATACAGTAACTATATAATATATAAAGTCACAGTTTCTATCCTCCACTGATTTTCTCTCTAAAGCAACTTATTTTTCATACTGTCACATCTGTTTAGTTTGTAAAAATAATGAGTCTATTCTGAGAATGTAAATAATATAAAGCAAAGATATTTATACAAAAATGTAGGGAGTAAAAGTAAAAAGTTGCCAGAAAAATAAATACTCAAGTAAAGTAGAAATACCTAAAAAATCTACTTAAGTACAGTAATGAAGTACTTTTACTTAGTTACTTTCCACCTCTGTTTATAGATTGCTCATGAGACACTAAATTTTGGGAAAACTAAGTCAAAGTTCAATCTTGTATGAATTTAAACGTGTTCCCTATTTACTTCTAATGGTTACTTCTAACTTCTAAACTAGCTCGTGCTAAACTTGTCACCTTAGTCCCTCCTACTTTTACAGGAAGAACCTGCAGAAACTTCCTGGACCAGATCTGTGCTTCTTCTTCTTCTTCTTCCTGCATTTTCCAACAAACTCCAGTAAATCTGCAAACATGACAGCTGTGTTTGGCGGTGGTCTGTGTTTGTCGTCTCGGTGGTTGGGTGTGTGTGTGTCCACGGGTCTTCGGCTGATCCACCGGAGAGGAGCACAACTCCTGGCCGGCGGCAGTGGTCCTGTTAGCGGGCCCAGTGTCACACAGAGCCGCCGGCAGCACACGGAGGCAGAGGCAGGTCCTGTGGAGGTGGATGTGAGGCGGTTAGAAGGAGAAGACCACGGTAATAATAATAATAATAATAACACAATAATACACATGGTTTAAGGGTTACAGTAAAGTGTTTTTTTTTTACTTTGAGGTTGGGACACGAGGTCACCTGGAATACAAATGGGCTAATCTGAAATGTCTAGTAATTTCTAAAAATAAAACTTAAAAGATATATGGTGAGATGAGAAAGACAATTACAACACAAACTGAGTGTGAAACTGAAGCACTGTGGTACTGAGGGCTGTACGATATTACAAAAAAACTGTCACTGCAATATATATATTTAACCATCCGATATATATATTACAATATGAAAACATTTCTCAGGAGTCTATAACAGCTGTGACAGATTAGTGGTTGACACAGAACATAAGTTTCAGTGTCATTAAATAAAATTAGTAGCTAAAAATACATACAAATAAATTAATAAGAATTTAAAATACAAATAAAATAAAGGCGAATTAATGAATAAATAAATCTTTTTTAGTTTAATAATAATAATAATATATATATATATATATATATATAATATATAAAACTAGAAAAGTACTCTGAGAGCGCAGACCTCCCCCCTCTGAATGAAAGAAGGTTCACCAAGGAAGTTAATGTTTTGCCAGAGTTTGTCTTTCTGTTAGTTAGCAAAATGACTCAAAAAGTTATGGACAAATCTTGATGAAAATTTCATGACGTGTTGTGGGGTGTGAGTAGATTTTGGTGATGATTCAGATGAGATTCTGGATCACTTTGAAATTTTACTTAAATGGAGAATAAATTTGAAATTGATTCAGAATCCAGGATCTTTTGAAGATCATCACCAAAATCTAATCATTTGTTCCTTTTGACACCTCCAGCACGTCCATATCTTTTTGAGTTATCTTGCTAACTAACAGACAAACAAACTCTGGTAAAAACATAACTAGACTGTGTGTATGACTATTGCACACACATACATTGTGATATCAATGCTCAAATAATATATTGCACAGCTCTAGTGGTTCTGTTTATCTGTCAAATGTTCACTGTGGTCAGTTTCAGATGCTGCAGCTCTTTCACAATTAATACTTTGTGTTATTATTTGTTCAGTATTAATTGTCAGCCTTTTAAATACAACCTGAACTGACTGTACATATCCTGACCAAGGAAAATCAAATTTTCACTTTGTACAGTAATCTACACCTGGCTTTTCTGCCTCCGTCCACAATAATATACATTATATAGACTAAATAATTGTCTAAAATGAATGTTTGTTTGCAACATAGTATAGTAAACTGGGGTAATATCTGGGGTCACCAGAAATTTGTGATGTTAAAATGGGGTCATGATGAGCTAAAAAAGGTTGGAAATCACTGCATTATACCACTGCACTGAGCCTGCAGATGTCAAGTACAAATAGTAAAATAATAATGTGTTAAATGGATGATTCCCACAGGTTCATTACTGTTTCTTCTTTCTCCAGGGATAGTAGAGGTGCTGATGTGCAGACACAAAGTAAGAAATGCCCTGGGCCATGTATTTGTGTCTCAGGTTAGTATTCATTTCCATCACACTCATGTGCAGACACAGTTCGTATTCTGAATGTGAATCGAATCAACATCAATAAATGAGTGTAAATGTTATGCACTGAATAATAGACGGGAACATTAGAGAGAACATGAATTAGAACATGTCATGATAGAACAGTGAGTCAAGCATCATGGAATGTTACTGTTAATGCAAACAATGAACCCTAACTATGGGTTTGAATATTAAACAACAAAAACAATGATATGAGTCACCATTTTAGTGGAAAGTATTCAGAGTTGCATTTTACTCCTTGTTGCACCACTAGGCTTCATCTAACCCTCAAAGAACAAAATCATCTACTGATTTAAAAGATTTAATGAATTTTCAATCACAAATTGTATCAATGCATTGAAATAATTCAGGTAAAATCCAGATTCTCAGCTTTTAACCATCATCAGATTTAACCCATGTGGACGTTCAGAGTGAATATGGAAACACTATCATCTTTTACATCAAACTCATGTAGTTTGACTCATGACAGTGGTAGTAGACAGTTATTTTTATATTCCGTTAATTGTATATTTTACTGAAAAATCATTTGTTTCAAAAACTAAATTAAAAATATTTTTATTTTCATTAGCCTTTGAAGGGAGATAAAGAATGGAGTCACAATTCTGTGACCCCTTTCTTTACATTCTTTATACTCTTTATATTACGTAATCAAATTTTAATGTATTTCTGATTTACTCTATTTAAATTGTATAATGTATGTATAATCAGTTTATCTTGTACTTTTCTTGTAATTTTATAGTTTTGGTGTAATCGAATTATAATGTATTTTTTATTTCACCCTGTCTTAAAAATGTACTTTAATTTTTAATCAATGTGAAGCACTTTGGGCTACAGTGTTTGTATGAAAGGTGCTATACAAATAAAGATAATAATAATAATAATAATAATAATAATAATAATAATAATAATAATAATAATAATAATAATAATAATAATAATAATAATAATAATAATAATAATAATAATGATGATGATGATTATTATTATTATTCCGTTTTCTTTGTGGCAATGGGGTCAAACTTTAGTTCAGGGGCCACATTCTTCCCAATATTTAATTTGTTTCATTTCAGATGTTTATTTTGCATGAATGACAAACATACAAATGAAAAGGATTGGTTTGAAGCCAAGGCTTATTATGAACCAACCCGTTACAACTAATACATTTACAAGTAAACATAGTATTTGGAAAAAATCACCTACATTAACTAAAAAAAAATAAATGAGTGATGAGAATGAGGGAAAAAAACAACAAAAAAACACAAATATGAAAGAACTTATTAACTTAATCTTTCTATAAATACACTTAATATGATCTCAAATGGGTTAAGTCAGTAAAATTATAAAATTGAAGAAGTACAATAGCATGAATAACTTGAAATGTTTAAAGAAAAATAAGTGCAATTTAAACAATATTCTACTTCAGTTTATCATTTCCACATGCACATTACATTTACACGAAGCATTCAGCGAATATTGATATAATTACATTTGTTTTTCTTAAGACATTTCAGGTCTTCAATATTTGATCAGGCTATTCAAAATTTTAGTAAAATTATAGTTTGTTGATGTAAACATTTCCATGTAATTTTACCATTTTACACTATTGTCATTATTTATAGGTTATTATGATAATATTTTACTGGTCTGAAGCTAATATTTTTTCAACGTGGTGTCGGCTTAACTCGACTTTTTCTTTTTGCATTTCCATTACATTAAAGGACCTGGAATCTGGTACGCATGATAGTTTTTTTTGGGGTATGTGAACCTCTGAAGTTCCAAAATGGGGGAAGATACTAAAATGTGTTGTGTAAAGTAGTGATCAACCGATTTGAATTTTTTGGGGCAGATACTAATTTAATATTTCTAAACCGACACAGATTTATTTTCTCTGTCAAATACTAAAAAAATTGAGAAAATATTATTTACTTACAATTAGAAAATAAAAATGGTGACAGTTAACCTAATAAATATGATAAAACATCCTCTTTTTTTTTTCTCCTTTTTTCTTTTTTCCTTCTGTTTTTGTCCTTTGTATTTTGTTGTTCTTTATTGCCTTTTTCTTCTTTTCTTTTTCACCCTTTTTTGTTACTTCCCCCTTGTTTTTCTTCTTTTGTCCTTATTTTTTCACCTCCCCTTTCTTTTCTTTTTTCCTTTTTTTCTCCTTTTTTTCCTTTTCCTTTTTCTCTTTTTCTTTCACTAGTCAGTCAATGACAGGGAAAAAGAGCATATTGGCCAATGCAACAGGCTGCTACTGATACAAAAGGAAAAAAAAACATAAATATTAGCTTGATTAGTCAGAGTTGTCTCTGCATCATTGTATTTTCCAAGTGTGTCTATCCTTGGTCACCGATAAAAAAATTCAGTGTGACAAGAAAAAACGCAATGAGCAAGTTTATCATCAACTCTGTGAGCAGACATCCAGGACGTTCTGCCTCATGTCACTATGACATCCTGGTACTTTAATGTCAGTAGGATCCTGTCATTGAAACGCTCTCCACGAACAGTACCTGGTACCTGAGTTGAGTCGACCTAGTTCCACATAGTGGAAATGTGACGTAATTGATCTGTATGTGGAACATGATCTTTTTTTAAAGTTTTAGTTATTGTTCACATTTTCAGTGTATTTTTTGCATTTTACAAATTCATCCCACAGGCTGAATCAGGCACTTTGGTAGACAGGCCAGATTTGGACCCTAGGCCGCATGTTTAACTCCTGTGTTCTAACTGTTGAATTTACCACTAAATATAGCCTAAATTAAATATCCTAAATACCTGATATTCATTAAAAATGCTAAATGCAGAAGATAATATTATAATAAATGTTGATAAATCACTCAGTAAAGATCAAATGTAAGTAAGAATGTATTTGAAGTGACCACAGAAATAGTTATAAGCCTTAAAGGGTTAAACTTCACTCATTTCTTCCCCATTCACTTGGCCATATGGTTGTACTGCAATTTCAGTAACATTTCTATTAGTTCCTCACCCTACTTCAACTCTTCCTCTTTCTGAGCTCTACTTGAGTGAATCAACCACAGAGTGGACGCTTGACCATTTGACCCCCGGTGCCTTCTGTTGAAAATGTTGAAGTTTTCCCAAGTTGCCCAAGTCACTGCTGCTGTGTGTGTGTGTGTGTGTGTGTGTGTGTGTGTGTGTGTGTGTGTGTATGTAGAAATGAGGAACTGAAAAATACTTTAAGTGCCAGTAAGATAAAAAAAATGCTCTATAATTGAATCCATTTACAGTAGTATTCTGAGACAGTGAGTTTGTTTCATGTTTGCAGATGAGGGAGCTGGTGTCCAGTCTGGTCAATGACTCAGTGGTGCGAGTGGTCGTCTTCAGAAGTTTAGTGCCAGGAGTTTTTTGTGCAGGTTAGTGTTTTTACATCTGAGGCCAGACAGTTATCTGTATTCCTGATCAAAGCCTGTCCAAATGATGTGTGATGGTGTATGGTTTTATTTTTGTAATTTTTCTTTGAACTTTTTCACAGATACATGACTCAAACAGATTTCAGCACCATCCATTGATTGGAAGAAAAGTATATATATATATATATATATATATATATATATCCAAAATTAAATTACCGGTAGTCCAAAATTAAATTTTGGACTAATTTGGACTAACTAAATCCAAAATTAAATTAGTCTGTGTCTGATGTCTGTGTGGGCGGCACGGTGGTGCAGTGGTTAGCACTCGTGCCTCACAGCAAGAAGGACCCTGGTTCGAATCACCCACCAGACCTTTCTGTGTGGAGTTTGCATGTCCTCCCCGTGTCCGCGTGGGTTTTCGCCGGGCACTCCGGTTTCCTCCCACCATCCAAAGACATGCACTGATAGGTTAATTGGTTAATCTAAAATTGTCCATAGGTGTGAATGTGAGAGTGATTGTTTGTCTATGTATGTTCAGCCCTGCGATGAACTGGCGTCTCATACAGGGTGTACCCCGCCTTCGCCCATTGTAGCTGGATTAGGCCCCCAGTGACCCCCGCGACCCTAGTGAGGATAAAGTGGGTTCAGATAATGAATGAATGTATCTGATGTTCAGGTGCCGACTTAAAAGAGCGATCTATGATGGACAACACTGAGTCTGATCTGTTTGTTCACAGCCTGCGAAGCCTCATGACTCAGATTGGTAAGATGAAAACATCAAAGGTTCATAAAGTTGAGAGACTGAGACGCAGGTGTATGAATAAAACAGTGGACATGTGACCTCTCCTGACCTCTGCCCGCAGCACTGTTGCCAGTACCAACCATCGCTGCGATGGATGGCGTAGCCCTGGGAGGAGGACTGGAGCTGGCTTTGGCCTGTGACCTCCGCACTGCTGGTGAGTGACCTCTGACCCTTCACCTACTAACCAAAACCAGTGGAGTCATCATGGTGGTATACATTTATAACTTTCCTTTCCATCATTTATGGGATACTAATGAGTTTGGAAGGGAGATGTCATATTGTGTTCACGGCTGTTGTCAGTCCAGTCATATTACATCAGTGTTGGGAAGGATCGCAGCATCAGCTTTCATTTCTCTGTACTGATGGGCACTTCCTCTCTTCACTTTACACATACTCATGTATTTAATTATGCAATTTTAAAAATTTTGTTCTCATTTTTAAAGCTTTAAATGGCCAATCCCGTGTCTACATTTTAGAGTTGTTAAAATTGCCCAACTCTCCACAGGCTCTTGGATTCACATTCGGTGCCAGCTGGTTATCCCCCACACTCACTTCAAAAATAGAGGGGATTGAGTGTTCCAAGCTGTGGCTCCAAGACTTTGAAATACCTGCCACTCACACTTCACTCAAATAAGTCTTTTAAGAATGGACCAAGGGTCCAACAGCATATTTAAATACATTATTTGACATTCGTCTGATCTGTCAAAGTCACTCAAGGTCAAAGGTCATGGCACCAAATGAAAGCCCACATGTGACTTTGTATCTATTGTCTTTATAATTATATCAACATCTCCAACTGTTTTCAAGTTATCGCCCTTCTAAATCTGCCCCATTATAAACCAATGTGGATTTGGTGGATCTGTATGGTGGATCCCTTAAAATCATGATGAAAGATTTCATTTTATGTTTTCTTATTTTTTAGAAACATTTGCTCATAAAAATGTCTCGCATCCTGAACCTATTTCAAGACAATGCAAACATGTCAATGAAGTACAGTAATGTCCTCTAGCTGCCAATTTGTTGATATTTTGGAGTTATCGTTAGTTCTTTTGATGAATTTGGGCTAATGAGAGGTGCTGAGGTCACACACTTCTGCCCAGCTGTTCGTGTTTTTAAATCTGCATCCAATTGTTCCGATCATTTCTGGCTGCTCTGCGATTGGCTGAGCTCTGACGGGGTAGGTGAGCAGGTGTTTGTCTCTACTGCTTTGACAGAGGCATCAGTCAGAGTTAACGCCCCGCACAGCTTAATGGCATGCAGCAGACCTTCAACTGTCCTCTGTGTATATGTGTGTGTGTGTGTGTGTGTTTCAGCGTACTCTGCACAGATGGGTTTGATTGAGACGACACGGGGTCTGCTCCCAGGGGCCGGTAAGAAAACCAGAGGTCACACATGCACACCCAAATGCCCTTGCACAGTCCTGGGTGTAGTAGTATTGAGATAAATGGTCTGCAGGAGGGTGACCTTGGAGTGCTTTGTCCTGCAGGTGGCAGTCAGCGTCTGCCACGGATGGTCGGCATCACTCTGGCCAAAGAGCTCATCTTCACAGGTGGAATCGCCAACACAGTGACATGTTATCACAGGCGTCGTATAGGACGCTTATCCTTTGGTGAGGATTTGTGTATCACTCTGTCTCTGTCTGTTATCAGGTAGGCGTGTGGGAGGGCAGACAGCTCTGGAGATAGGGCTGGTAAACAGAGCTGTAGAACAGAACCAGACAGGAGACGCTGCCTACAGAGAGGCACTCAGCCTGGCCAGAGACATACTGCCCCAGGTTAGAATATAAAAACACTTTTTCTCTCTGCTACAGCCCACATACTGATGCATTTTCCCTCCTCCTCCTCCAGTTCCTCCAGGCAGGGACCAACTCTCTTACTTCTCCCTCTAAAATTTTCCCCCATTTTTCTACAACCCATTTGCATTTGCTTCCAACGTTGCGTTCATGTGCTATGGGAACTGTGGGAAATACTACTTACAAACACATAAATGCCCACTCATGTTGTATTTCCCACTGGAGAACTGAGAAATTAATTCCAAACATGAGTTGGTAAGGAGAAAAATAACCTTTGAATTAGTGATCAACTGATGGATTTTTTTTGTGGCCGACACCAGTACAATTTTTTATTTTTATTTTTTTACATGAGCCTCAGCTAGATGACCAATACAGGTATTGGTCATCTAGCTGAGGCTCATGGTCATCAGGTATGATATTTCTAAGCAGATATTTTGAGCCGAGAGTGATTTTTGTTTTTGTTTGTCAAATGCAGTGCTGGGTAATTTACTGTGAAAAAGTTATTAATTAATTACAAGTACTAGTTACTTCCCCAAAAAAGTAATTGCGTTACTAACTGCGTTACTCCACTAGCAAAGTAATTAGTTACCAGGAAAAGTATTTTTGCATAATTTTTTTTTTTTGCTTGAAAATGTCAAAGAAACCAAACAGTTTAACAGAACAGTTAAACACTGTGTCCATCCTTGTTCTGTGATGTTACTTTGGATGTGATTTAAGATGCTTCTTTAATTAATCTATGTGGCTCATCTCACGCTAGGTTAGAATGTTTGGTCAAAACGTAAACAAAACACAAAGCTAGAACTTCTATAGCACCCTACAGACTGGGACAGTAAGTTTCCACCATGAAACCCAAAGGTGCGGTGGATAAGTTGTGTTATCCATCTGACAGGTTAACTGAAAATGACATGACGGGTGGGCTACGGCAAAAGGAGTTTATGCAAAACTAACACAGGCTGGTAGAAATCTTTAAGGTTTTTTTACACCATATTTAGCAGCAGAATTCACTGGAATATCGAAAATTTTCTCTATGTGTGATGGTTTAAAATGAGCTTTTAACATTACATCACTTGTGTGTATGTGTGTGTGTGTGTGTGTGTGTGAGCTGACAAAGCAACTGTTTTCTTTTCTCAGTGATTGACTTCAACCAGTTAATGAGGCTCAGTGATTGGGCAAGATTTTTTAATATATTTCGTCATCCCTAGTCCACGTATAGTCTTGTTATTTCCTCCTCTGCTGACGCTTGTTCTGGCGCTTTTTGTTAGTGATGTTGCCATAGCAACTGACACCATATAATGTAATGACGTCATCGAAAGGTTCCTATGGGGCCATTTCTGTATGAAGACACACGTCTGAGAGGACAGAGCTAACTCATGGCCTGGTCAAAAGTAGTCCCCCCCCCCCCCCCCCCCCCAAAATGTCCCAAAAGTTCCGACAGTGGTAAAATGCCTGTAATGCGTCACATTATTTCCAGAGTAACGGTAACGGTGCTACAGTTATGGATGAAGTAATAAAGTAATTACTCCGTTACTTAGCTGGTGATTTTGCACATTTATAGTATTTGCAATTTGCAAAAACAAACAAGTTGGCATGTTGTCCTTGCAGGTGGGGGTTCTCTCCAGGTTACTCTAGCTTCCAAAAACATGCATTAATAGGTTAATTGGTTATTGGTCATAGGTGTGAATGTGAGACTGACTGGTTGTTCATCTTTATATCTGAAGATGAATGAATAAAAGGACAAAAAAATGCTATAGTAGATTAATTAACACGTCCAAATCTGTTTAAACCAAGAACCAGGCCACGATAAATTGTGTCTCAGCTGTTTTTTTCATTTTTCTACAGCAACAAAAGCACTTGAATTCAGCACACTGGTAATTTGTAATTCCTAAGTGGAAACGATCTTCCCCCCAGTAGCCCGTGAAGGCAGCAGCTTTATTCATTATTTCTCTCTGTTCCTTCGTTTCTTGCAGTTTTCTTCCCAGCTTCCCTTCTCCTCCCTCCGTCACCATCTCTCCCTCCTCTCTTCCCTCTCTTGGGGCTTCTGTCGTTCCATATTTCTTTCACTTCAGTTCAGATGCCTGTAGTCGGCAGAGCCAGAGTGGCAGTCAAGTGGAGAAATGGACCACAAATAGCACAACAGACATTGATGTTGCTGGTGTGAATGAGTGAGTGAATGGAAGTGAAGTAGGTGATAATAGGTGGTGTAAAGCTGTGGATGTGTGTGGGATATGCTTGGCTTTATAGAATCTATTCAAGTAAACATTCAGTGTGTAAGATTGTAGGGGGTTTAGGATTCATTTTAGAAATGGATGAAACATTTCCAATTGAATGTATGTTGGATTAATGATCATTTTTGTGTTTTTGTTATCTTAGAATGAACATAAGGACTATGTTTCTATAGTAGTGATGTCTCTTTTTTTTGTCTTTTGTCATGATGACATCCAATAAAAAGCATTATCATCAGGTGCTGTGTGTATGTGTGGACCACAGCAAGGATTCATTAACCTCAAAAAATGAAGAGCAGCTTGTAGCAGCCCATAATGCAATAATTTCTTTAAGTTGTAATAAAGCCTGAAAATGTCATAAAATTAGCACTTATGTCGATCAACAATATAATAAAACCCAATATGTAATCATTTCATCAATAATGTAATAAAATATCCTGACTAATATTGTAATAACATTTCTCATCTCATTGTTTGAACCCACTTACTAGGGTTACTGGGGTCACCTAATGAAGGCGGGGTACACCCTGTATGAGTCTCCAGTTCATCTCAGGGCTGAACATATATATATAGACAAACAATCACTCTCACATTCACACCTATGGGTGATTTAGATTAACCAATTAACCTACCAGTGCATGTGTTTTGGATGGTGGGAGGAAACTGGAGTACCTGGAGACACGAGGAGAACATGCAAACTCCACACAGAAAGGTCTGGTGTGGGAATTGAACCAGGGATCTTATGTCTGTGAGGCACTAGTGATAACCACTGCACCACTGTGCCACCCTTGTAATAACATTTCTACCAAAATGTACATTATTGGGGATTTACTACATTTTTAGGTGGGTCTTTTTTCCCTCCAAAATTGACAATGTAAAACTTGACAGATAATTATATATATATATATATATATGTTCATTTTCAGTCCAGAGTTCTACATCATCACTCTCCCTCCTATAAGCCACAGCGGCCCCCTTTAATGCAGTAGTCATTCTGTTGTTTTAAATGTAGTATTTACAACATACTCAGATTCTCAAAACACAAAATGTAGAACTGTGTATTACATTATCTTTCAAGTTTTACACTGTCATTTTTAGAAAAAAAGTGCAATAATCCATTACATGTTAAAAAAAAAATACAGTATCAGTCAGGATATTGTATTCCATTATTGGTGAAGTTATTACATTATTGAGTTTTATGACATTTTTGATTGAGTTAAGTGCATATTTTATTACATTTTTAGGAAATTCTTACATTATAGGGTGCTACACAGCTCCGGCATGACTCTTTATTTGTGACCACCATATGGGAGGGTGAAGCTGATTCAGATGATTAAATGCATGGTTCTCAGCTAAGTTAGAACCCTTAGAGGAAGCACACAAGCACTTGTTTCCTAGTGGGAGTTGGAAACCTTATGACCTTATGATTAAATGTCTTATTAACCCTTTGATGCATACTGGTCACGACAGTGGACAGTTATTCTACAGTTGTTCTCTTGTATATTCATGGATTTTGTTGTTTCAGTTCCATATCAGTCAGTTCATACCATTACTGTAACTTAGCTGTTCTTAATACAAACATATTTCACTGGTAAATCAGTTGCTTGTTGTTATGAAACTGTAATTAATAGTCTCGTTAAACAACAATTGCATTTAATTTTACTTATTTTATAGAGTTCTGATATTATGTTTTAAATACACCTTTCTTTGCTTCAAAGCTTAGACACATGTTTTACAGATGAGTGGACATTTTTTTAACTCCGAAAAAAAAAATAGGTTAATTAAAACGATTTCAATCACATTGCTTTTTTTCATACCTAAAAAGGAATAAAAACATTTAGGTTCTTATAATTCATGCATCAAAGGGTTAAAGGTTTGTTCAGCTGGGACACCAACTCACAGTAATTGTACGAGTACAGTGGTCAAGATAGGCCCAAAAAGCAGCATATGCACAATTCTTAAACATAAATGTAAAATCTACAGCAGATTTATTACTATATTATTGCACAAACTGCACATTTTAGTGTGCACTGTAAGAAGAACATGTGAAGATTGTTATTTCTGTTGTTGATTTATTCAGCTTATACACAGTCAGAAATGGGAGACTACTTGAGTTCCACTGAGCACTCAATAACTGGTCTGCATGACTAACCTCAGCGCTCCCTAGTGGTAGTATTTAGTGTTAGCACCCACTGGCCTGGCTGTAAGTTTGCATTTCATCCAGTTTGTTCATCCTAACTTATCCATCATTCATTCATTTTATTTATTTATTTGTATGTATTAAGCAGAAAAAAAATTAGGTACTTTTTTTGTACAAGAAACTAATGGCAACACAGAAACATTAATAAAGATAATCAAGGAGTTTTAGTAATTGCCATGTGCACTGATAACAAAATAAGTACAATATGTGCTGCTCAAAAATATGCATATTTGTTTTGACCAAGCTACTTTTTTCTTTTTTTTTTCTCTCTTTTCTTTATTTCTGCATACTAAAGCATACAATCGCAGAAGTCATAAAAAAAAAAAACCTCCCACAATCCATCTCTGCTAGGAAGAAGCATGAAACCCTCAACAGGTTTATACGAGACCTCCACCTACAACACATTCTGATGATTTTAAATTTCCATTAGCAATTTACTTTGTCAAATAAATGCCAGGTTGCCAGTGTATCCAAAAGGATCCTCTAATAAAACTTAGTCTCCAGCTCCTTCATGTTAATTTATGTCTTTTTTTTTTTTTTCAGGCTCCTCTAGCTGTGCGAATGGCAAAAGAAGCAATGAACAGAGGTGTTGAGGTGACTCGTGATTCTTATTTTACAAATTTTTTTCCTTCCAATTAACACTTTTAAGTAGCCACTGAAATCTATTTCTTCTAGGTTGACATCACCTCAGCAATGGCAATAGAAAGAATGTGTTATGCCCGGGTAAGAGCAGAAAATCATATTAGGAGAGCATCTTATTTGCAGAGCATGAAATTTAAGTAACATTTAATTTTGTAAGACTGTTGGCTCACCACTTGCTGTCTTTCTAGGTCATCCCAACACGGGACAGACAAGAGGGTATGGCAGCCTTTATAGAAAAAAGACCCCCACGGTACACAGGAGAGTAAACAGACTTATTGAATGTGTCTGCCACATGTACACTACTCTCTGTAACCCTGTCTGATACACAATTAACACCCATTGATTTTCTGTGTTCAATCCAGCCAGCGTCAATACAATGGTAAAGTTCAGTAAACTCATTCCTGACTGTGTGCTTTTGTGAGTCGAAACCAGAGATGTCAAACATGCGGTCCGGGGGCCAAATCCGGCCCTTCAAAGAGTCCAGTCTGGCCCCTGGCATGAGTTTGTGAAATGCAAAAATGACACTGAAGATATAAATCATTTTAGTTCAGCTTCCACATTTAATTCCAATTTAATCTCAAGTGGGTCAGGTTAGTAAAATGCTCACATAATATTGTATAAATACTCACAACTCTAAATGTTTCTCTTTGTAAATAAATGTAAAAATGATTTTATTGTAATTATAGTAAAATTATTATTTCACAAAAATACAAGTAACCTGAACAAATTAACATTTTTGAAATGTCTGAAGGGTAAGTTTACCAATATTCCACCTGTTATTAAATGTTTTATGTATGTTTTGTTGATCTACTGTGATCTGTAAATGATAATTTACATGTGTAAATGATAAAACTGCACATAGTTTTCTTAATAAATTTCTGTTTATTCATATTATTTACATTATTTTAAAGGATGTAAACATTTTATCACATAATTTTACTTTTTTCGCTCTAAAACAGAGGAAAGTTTGGAGTTGACATTATTATTATTATGATTTTTTTTTACATTACTGTTATTATTTCACTGGTCCGGCCCTCTACAGATCAAATTTGGATTAATGTGGCTCCTGAAGTGAAATGACTTTGACACCTCTATTCTAAACTAATAACTCATTTGAACTTGATCCATAACGCTATATAAATTTACAATAAACATGTACACTGAGAATTACTTTCACCCCTGTTGTTACTTCAGGGACTGATCAAGCAGAAACACCACACCTTTCATATTCAACAGTCTCTGTCATGTAAGCAGAGGAACTTAAATGCATGTATTATACATATTTGAATAGGTATTTGTAAGCACCTTGACATTATATATAATAGAATTTGAGGAGATAAAATATTTAATTGAAAAATGTAAAATTGCTGCTCGGTAACATTGACATAAATTTTTTTAAGCTTTATGCAAATATTCAAAATGTGGTAATTGGCAGAAAGTGACAAAACATTTTAGATATTATGTTCAACTATGCTTTATAGACATTTTGGAATAAAATATCTGTTTTATTGGCATGAGAATGTGGTAACACTTGAATGACTACCATTGTATCTATCACCCATAATTGACTTTTTAATTTTTGGGGGTTTAAAAAAGCCAGATATAATATAATTACACTTTATTTAATGTAATTAACACTAACACAATATTAATTACAACTTATGTTCCATGCTTATATAGGTAAATTACAAATAAAGAGTAATTTTTCAGTAATAGTTCACAGATTTCAGAAACGCCATCACTCAGAATTTAATTTCTCAGATAGTCCTTTTGTTAATCTAATGTAGCCTGGCAGGTTTGGAAACTCCTGGACTGTGTAAGTGGAATCTTTAGCCAAAAAAAAAATGTTAAAATGTACAAATTTTAATGTTCACTTTTTCCTTGCTTGGATCCTTTATTAACGTATATATTTCATGTCTGACAAGCAATAGGAAGAACTGAATGAAAGATCAACACAACTTCCTGTCCAGTTCATGGGAATGTACATTCTTTATTTTTCAAACTTGAAAACATGACTCTCAGCAGCAACATGGCACAGTCATAGGAGACACAACAGTTGACTTTTATTCTTTTTTTCCCATATAATTCATTAAACTGGCCTTCATCCAAAATGATGTTCAGGGGCTCACATACACAATTGGGTCTGTCCTGAGCAACAGAAAAAAGATTAAATGCAGGTTTCTGTTCATGTGCTTCTCTTTGCACAGTAAAGCCAGCAGATGAGGTGAAAGGGTGGACACTTTAGCTATTTCAGAGTATCATATATTATCTTGACCACTATGAACAAGTTATTTACACACATTTTGTCAGTTATTCATGCTGAATCTAAAATCCACTTTGCCTGCACAATACTTGTACCATCAGTGTTGCACAATTCACAGCAACAACATTTACACTTGCATAGAGTAGCGACGTGGGGCCTTGACAAGAATCAATTTTGGTAAAAGCAAGTAGAATCCTATTGTCACAATGGTTAGACGGTGGCTTCTCTGACAAGTATGTGCAATAATAGCATTCTGTAGGTTACATATTTCAATCTCAGTTGTTTCATAACAGTTACATTTTTGATAATATTCCTCTCTCAGTATAAATGCTCCATCAGACAAGCAGAAGGAAAACAATGTGTAATATAATATGCATGCAGCCAGTTCTACTAGGCCTAAACAGATACTTTTGTCCATTCGTTTTCTGTTATTTACATGTAACATACACTCTTAAAATGCTGATAATTGTACAGACGTACATACATGCTCATACTGAAGTGCTTTCTTTGACACCTAACTCATTGGGAAGCACAGTGAACATAATTTATATACACACACTTTGATCAAAGAGAAAACAGATGAGACTCAATACACATATACTTTTAAGTCCATCTTGACTATGACTCCCATCTTTATTGCCATTTGTGTCGAGAAAGGCCACTTGCACTTCCCAGACTTATTCTATGAATTGAACTAGTTAACCCAGTTCTCTTCTGGATCCTCTGAAGTACAGCACAAATCCAATATGACTTAATGAGGGCTGACAAACCTTTAGCAAAGAGAGAACCTCTTCATAATTTAGGTTTCCATCTGTAACATTTGGTACTTTTGAACCCACCGAATACACCCGAGGAAAGTGTCCTGTCACATCAAATCAAAGGCATTAGCTGATAAAAAAGTCTAAATGAAGAGAAGAGCAACAGTAGTATTGCAGAGCCACAGGCGTGGAGTTTCAGTGACCAGAACACTGCTCTAAACAAACAAGCAGGCATTCTTAAAATGAACTGTACAAGCATTCAGACAAACCCCAGCATGCTTGAGCTAACAGCAGCAACATGCATATAGATAATGAGCCGTTTAACCAATTTGGACAACCAGAAGCATGAAACCTAACAATCAAGTTTGAGCTTATGAGTGTTTAGGGTTCAGACCCCAACTGAGATTTCCAAATGTGTGCACTGATGTTTTTTTGGTAGGAAAGTCATACCCATACCAGACTGAGATATGTCCAAACCATCTTATGTTCTCATAACTGCATTTTTTCATCATGATTAGCACACATAAAAGTAGATTTATTTGAAACAAATGAAAATAAATAAAGATGTAGTGTGTGCAAAGAGCTGCGCAGCTTCTGTCCTTTGTTGTATATAATTTACAGATTCTTGATCGAGTGCATGGAGTAAGTAACACACACAAAAGAAGAACCCATGTGTAGTGGCACCCAGGTTAGTCCTCTGTCTTGTTTTCTGAAAGAGAAAATGGAAGATGTAAAATAGGACTTTTAATATAGATCTAATCTGATCTGCCTGTTGTCACTATGGCCTCTACCCCCCCCTGGCTGTATCATCTCTAAACTTGGTATTTTAGCTCTTCACCATCCAGTGATGTATATACAAATTAAACTTGTCTTCACCTCTGAGAGGTTATTGTGTTGGTGGGCGGCGGCTTATGTGTGTGTTTGCTGGCTGGCCGGTGCGTGCTCGGTGGCGCTGGAGGCTGTCCAGAATGCTTTCAGCCAGCATTTTGACGTCTTTGTGGGTCTGTGGGTGTGCATGAACATGCTCAAGCTGCTGCAGGCCGCCCTCCTCCAACAGCATACTGCAGTATCGAGAGGCTACAGACACACAACAATATGCCAAATCATGACTTAAGGTGTCAGGAAAATTAAGCGACAACACAAATTCATATACCTTGTTACTAACTCTTCCTGGAGCACATGCTAGAAGAAGTCACTACAAACAAAACAAGATGGCAACAAAAGAAGCTTTAGGTTTGAAATTGCCTTGTATCTTCAGTTTGTGAAGGACACGTAGGACATTACTTTGAAATGTCAACATAAATTAACATACATAGACTACAATAGACTTCCTGTACTAAACAGACAGTTGGCTCAGGCAAAATCGTGCAGGTTCAATTAAAAAAAAAAACAACAACATTTTGATACATTTACATGCAAAGTATTTTGCATAAAATATAAGTAATAGCCTGGTGTATGTGCTGCATATACACCACTTCCACCCTGATGTAAGTAGTTTCACTGATTATGGTAGAAACCTAGTACTGCAGCAGTTACTCTGATAATGGTCTGAATACACTATGTGTTCACTGGTCATGTCATGTTCAGCTGGGCTAGGATATAGTGACAGTATAACATTATATGATTCAGATAATTCTATGAATCCCCATACCATCATGCCCTATGAATGCAGGAACTGCCAATGTGAAGATACTCTGGGTATGCTCTTTAATTTGTAGGTGTGCAATGCTTACCGTTCTTACTGCAGACATGCTGCATGGCCCAGGCTGCCCACAGCTGGACACCAGGGGTGTGGAAACACTCCAGCAGAGGAAAGAAGGGGTTAAATGACCTACAGGACAGAAAGAACAGTAGTAGATTTTTTTCTACAACTCCTGGCTAATAAAACTAATTAAACTGAAAATATTTTTTCAACTCCTACAGACCTACTGTAAAGGTCATTAATAAGAAATATGGGCTAACTTTCATACTATTATACTATAAAGCAACTGTTCTAGAACTCAGCATAAACTCTCGAGTCTTGTTTCTTGTAAAAAGACTGGATCTCACCTGTAGGCCACCATTTCACATTCTGGTGTGGGCCACTTTGTAATGACATCATGCTATAGGGAAAGAGAATCCAACAAACTTTAATACACCTTTTCATAATAATTTCATATAAACTCCGGAATAATTTTGCTCGTTCTTACCAATTGCTCAAGGAGTGATGATCGAAGACTCGGGCTGAGTGTCCAGGCCTCTTCCCCTCTAGATGTCAAATGCGCCAGGATGCCTGCTGCAAAGTAGCTGACCTCCACTTCTGGACTGTGCAGCAGATTGCTAATGTGGTTCAGGAACCCCTGCACCATGAGCTCTCCATGCAGCTCTCCAACTTCTGCTATGTTATTCTTCATAACAAAAGATGGACAAGGAACAATGACGTCCTACTATGTTAAATGTGTTAAAACTTCAGATTTTTGTTTCAGGATGTTTTATTATAAACAATTTTGCCTTGAAATATTTAAAGTATTTAAAATTCTGAAAATGAGTTAACTCACCAGCAAGCCCAGAACTTTCTGCTGAATCGAAGACTCATTGGGGAAGGACTGTAGAGAGTGGTTGGGGGGCGGGGGGGTATGGATACAAAACAAGTGAGTCATTCTACCACACGGCCATACATACTTTTGCAGAACAATATGTGATGTGTGAAGTTGGAAGATTAGGTAATATGGGAATTAACCTGGAGATGTTTAGTATACTGTGGTGACATATTGTTTATTTGCTTTTCTACATGGATGTTGCATGTACCTCTAGAACTTTAATGAACAGGTCCAGGCCCTGGTTTTCAATAAAGTGGCGGCAGGTTGTTGGAGATTCGTCAGTGAGATTCCACAGTGCACTTAGTGTAAACTTGAGTGTCGCGTCCACCACACCCTGAGATGCCTTCTGAAGCACTATGTGAAGCAGTTGCTGCAGGAGGAAGAGGCCATAAGCAGTATAACTATTTGCTTTTCTGGTGACTTAGTAATGGAAAAGGAGCAATGAGATGAAGGAACTTTACCTTTACTATAAACAGCTCTGCTCCCAGCTGAGCTGTCTGCTCTGTGGACAACTTGAAAGGACAAACATTTTCTTGTTAACATCCAAGAATAATCCAACACATACACCAGTTGTGTAGAACAACATATACCTTTGCAGCAAGTATGGAAATGATAGCTACAGCCATCCTCTGCATGTTCTGGTCTTCATGGTTGCAGAGCCACTGCATCACAAGTTTGGCAGCTTCAAACCTTAAACAGGCACAGGAAGCAGAAACATTTCTACTGTAAACAATGACAATTATAATCAGGTTATCACCCACTGGTGACATTCAATCAATGACAAGTGTAAGTTATTGTTTTAAAATCTACATTACAACCAAATGTTAGAGTACAATTCAATTCAAAATGCTGAAGTACCTATAAAAAAATTGTTACCTGTTGAAGGGGACTTCTTGCAAAATGCGATCACTGCACAGTGAGAGTAGGCAATTTTTCTGCAGCTGAAGAAAGAAAACTATTAGTGATTACATTAGTGATGACTGAACAAACCCTTCCTCTTATTACTTCTATGAGTTTGTTTGGGTTTTTTGGGGGGTATTTGTTTTACATGTCAGTACAATACAGACACATTGTCACATTTCTGGTTTGGAGTTTCTGCAAAACTCAAAAAAACAAAAAGGGAAGCTGCTTGTTTTTTTCTGCTTATTGTCTGTGTAATACAAAAGTTGCCACGTTGCCACAATTTCCTGTTGTGGGGACACTGCACATCAGGTGTGAGGAGCAGCCAGCTTATTTTGAGTTCATCTGTAGCATCTACACGAGTCAACAGCTTCCTATCTATATGTTACAGATAATGTTTAAGCATTAACTACAATTGCAAATACTGAGACCATGGGGTAGTTAATGGCAATGGATAGAATTATTCTTTACACTGAAGCTCCAAGATAAACACAATGACAGCTGAAACACTGTCCATCAGTGTCAAACATAATAAAGTTTTTCTAATATTTCTGAGTTATCTAAATTGCTACACAACCTAATGTCCTAACAACTTATGATAACTTGATCATAACCAACCTATGGTGTAATTCAACTACATTTATAGAAAATTAATGTCTAGTAACTCAGCTATTTAATATATGTCCTCCTTTCTGCCAGAAAGAAATCAAACCTTTTCAGATGTAATTTATCTTAAAGACGTCTGTTACTCTTATTGACTGTGACCGACATACTTTCCATATTTTCTCTACAAAGGAAAACCAAAATGAGGCTACCTGTTGGTGATTTGGGAAAGTCCGCATGGCCTCCAGTAGAAGCTGAGTAACGGTGCTTAACAGTCGCACTGGCATTCCTGCTGCCAAGTCCTGTTTTGTAAGGTTGAACACACAGGCACTGGCAGCCAGTTGGACATTCAGGGTGGCAGGGTGATTCCTCATGCCCAAAACAACAAGCTAGAAAACCCAAAGAGAGGAGAGAAATAGTATGATAAGTGAGATGGATAACAAACTTGTTGAGTAGTTTGGAGTAAGAGGACATAATTATCCCTTAGAGGTTTCTGAGACTTTCTCATGTTTATATGATGTTTATATGTGTGGTTTATACTGAAGTCATGAAACGGTATCATAACAGATTATTTTCTTTTAATAATAATAATAATACCAATAACAATAAAAATACTAATTCATTATATTTACATTATACGATTCAAGTGTTACACAAACTATTTAACATTAAAAGAGTTAATCCTAGCATTAAAAAGAAAGAAGAAATGATGAAGATACAATAGCATGATAACCCAATACATTAAACAAAACGAAACCCAAGCAACAGTAAGATGATAGATTTAAAAACACTACAAGAAAAGCAAAGACTGCGTTTCATATGGGAAAGAGGCTACACATTATTCATGGAATCTGGAAAGTGATAGAACTCAAAAATAAAACTATGTAGGCGAACCTTGAGGATGTCAGGTCTTGGTTTCTCCATGACATGTGTCAAGCTGAACAGATGAAACAGAGCTTCTCTCACAAAACCTTCCCTCTCACTGTAGCGACGCAGAGCCTCACAGATCTGGGTCTCATTGGCTTCTCCAGTTACCTGTTCACATACAAACATAGTTTTGCACAAGTCCAACTCTGTATGCAGTTAATTGATTGTAGTGTGCAGTTATACTTACTTTTAGATTTCCTTCTCCAGAGAGGAAGTCAGAGAACCCTGCATCTGTGGCCAAAAGTCCCACAAATGTCATCCCTGGTCTCTCCTCGACAAATGCCTTGACAGCTGCATCTGTCACCTGTAATATCCACACAAATATGAATCAGCAACTGTGCATCATAGTAATTATTTGGTTTAGGAGCAAGCTTGTGTGTGTGCTCAAAGAGATGAAGGAGGCATTCGATATAGCTCAAGCTATGATCCAACTTTTTATTATTATTTATCATTTTTAGTTATTTATTTTAAATATCCAGCATGTTATGAAATTTAGAAAAGGATCTGTGGGATGGGGTTGGTTACGGTTAAGTGTTTTGTGTTATTTATTTTTTTTATTGTTGTATGTGTATAGAGTGTATAGTGTTGTACATGTGGTTAGACAAATATCTATTATTTATTTTTGTGAGTTATATCTCTATTAATGCCTTGGCACATGTACTGTATGTATGCATATTTAAATATTTTGTCTCCAGTGACAGACATATCATTTTGCACCTGTACCACCATTAAAAAAATTCTGCTTAAATGTAGTTAAATCCTCATAGATTAACACATACCTGTTTCCTCCCTGAAACATCCAGAGAGACAAGAGCAGGCAGGATCCCTGGGTGTCCAAGCAGCTGACGAGCCACATCAGACGTAAATTGCTTATCATCACTGATGTCCAGATGCTGATTTAAGCATATAATTACAGAAAGCCACTTTTAGTACAACACAAATGAGTTTTATAACAGTTGATATACAAGTCAGGTATCCACATGAATAACAAAGACCCTTTGCAAGAACTCAGTAGAGATATCAGTCTAAATTTAGTGCCAGGGACTTTTATTACCTCCACCAAGGAGGTTATGTTTTCGCTGGAGTTTGTTTGTCTGTCTGCAACATTATTCAAAAAGTTATGGATGGATTTTGATAGAATTTTCAGGATGTGTTGGGAGTGTCACAAGGAACAAGTAAGTAAATTTTGGTAGTGATCTGGAAGAGATCCTGGATGGATTCTGGATCACTTTGAAATGTATTCTCTATTTACTATAAAATTTCCAAGTGATCCAGAATCCAGGATCTCTTCCGGATCATCACCAAAATTATATTACTTGTTCCTTGTGACACTCTCAACACATCCTAAATATTGTATCAAAATCCATCCATAACTTTTTGAGCAATGTTGCTGACAATCAGACAGACAGACAAACTCCAGCAAAAACATAACCTCCTTGGTGGACCTCTCTTCATTCCGAAGGGGGGTGGTCTGCCTTGGTGGAGGTTTGCACTATCAGAGTGCTTTTCTAGTTTCTAAAAATGTTTCTGCTCAGTCAGGACATAGGACCTCTTGACAAGTGAGGAACTTAGAGGGTGAGGTTTGTGGTGTTGATCACTTCAATTGTCAATACTCACAGCTTTTGTTTTGTTTTTTATAGTTTTACATTGCACAACACATTTTCTTAACATGTGATTAATCATGTGACAGATGGACTGCTGATGAAGTCAATACATACTTAGCATGCATGCTAATCTACATGCAAAACTTCTGTGCTAATTTACCTCAAGGAAACTCAGCTTCAACTAACCTGCAACACGTCCAACTGGCCAATGACCCCCAGTAGCTGGCCAGTGCTCATCTCTAGTCTTTTCAGCTGATGTAGAGTTAGTGAGCGCAATCGCTTCTTCAGGCCCAGTAGAGGGCTCAGGTTGGTGACAGAAGTGTTGGAAAGGTCAAGGCTCTCCAGACGAGGCAGGGAACATACGTCAACCAATCCAGAGTCATAGAAATCTACATTGGCTAGGGAGAGAGAACGTAGAGCCTGGAGGGAGCTGAAGCGATACCGTATTGGCTCTTCCAGGGAAGACATGGTGAGACCCGTTAAGACAAGTCGTTGGAGAGACTCCTGTGTGAACATTTTATTGGAGAATTAAATGTGTTAATTAATTTAAGAATTGTAATTTAACAGCATGTATTTAAATCATAACACATGTTCGTTTTACCTGACAATACTTATTGGTGGCCAGTCCCTGAAGAATATCAGGGATGGTGAGGTCTGCGTTCACCCTGGCTACATCCAACTCCAACAATCTGTGAGGACAGAGGGCTCTCTGAAAGGCCTCTGCAGAGATACGTGCTGTACGTATGCATGCTCTCCTCAGCCGTAGGTATTCACAGTTTCGAAATATACCCACTGTACTGTCATTCAGCAGACCTGTGGACCAAAGCACAACATATTGGACTTTACCTTAAAGATTGCTGGAGGAGTGGACAAGATTAAGCCTCACACAATTCTTTTACTTTCTGTTTACTGAGGGTGTGGTTCAGAATGGATATGATTAGATTAAGTTAAGATTGAAGACCAAACATATTACCAAGTTGTTGAATTTAAACATAGATCTACATTTATATATGTCATACATGTTTACATCAAATGTTTCAATTCAGCTATTCTTTTACCTTCAGTGGCCATCTTAGCCAGCAGCTGGTCTGCAAGTTCCTGTGGGAAGAGTACAGCTTCTCTGAAGCACAGAGAGCCATCAGGGCGCTTCACACAGAAACACTCCAGGTTCTGGCTGACATAAGTCAAGCACAGGTCTGTCAGAGCCGCTGGGGACGCCTCATCCTGAAGATGAATAACATTGTCTGCTAAGTTAAATAAATATATAGTACGTGGCTTATCTACGTAACTAAGTAAGAGTACTTCAATGAATAAAACACATTATAAATCCACTTACCGTGTTGAGAAAACTAGCGGCCATGGCCATAGTTAAAAACAGCTGAAGTTTTAGCTTATGCAAATGAAGATTGTATATTTCTCCACGCAACACTGCCTTTCTGCGTTATTGTCCTCGAGGAACTAAATTTTTCCCGATGTAAGTTTGCACTGGTCAACTGTCTGATAGTTCGGTGTTACACTAATCCCTTTGACAAACGATGAGGAAAGAGTGACGGGCGAGCACCAACGGTCAGTAGCTGTGAACAAGCTAGCTAGCTCACTTGTTGTTGCCTCCGTTCAGGAAAATCGCTTTCCCTACAAATGTGTTGAGAGCTGTCGGCCGTGCCGGAATTCATGTTGAAAATATATCGACCAATCACTGTAGCAAACACCACTCTTGATTTAGGAACCGCATTGAGAGTATAGTTTTTCCTTGAGTACAGTTATGTCTATTTTAGACTGGACTGGCCAGACACACAGTAAACAAAGGTCATCACCCTGGAAGTACATTAGTGAAGGGGGCGGGGCTACGGAAGCCAGTCGGAAAGAGCTTTGAATCCCGGAAGTATCTGAGAGGGACACGCATGGACATCTGTGTGGATGGTATTTTAGCTCATAGTTACTGGGACATATTTATGAGTAATAATAGTATGCGCTAGAATAGTGGAACGACATACAATCGCGCATTTTATGGCATTTAGGAAACCTGCAACTTCAGCGTTTCGTAATTCAGCTCAGTAAGTAATTATCTAAACAGCAAGGTCATAAGTAGCACTGATCTGATGTGGTGGGACTGACTCTTGTAACACGCGAATTAGTATTAACGTTAAAACGGCTGAATTGCCCATTTTAAAACATGGCCGGACTCATAAACTTTGAAGACGAAAACGAAGTGAAGGAGTTTTTGGAAAACTTGGGGATTGAATATAGCTTCCAGTGCTACAAAGAGAAGGACCCTGAAGGTAAAGACCTGCGCTGTTCACAGATCAGTGGTGCTGAAACACTACACACATTTCATTCTGTCTTTCTTGTCCCACGTCTTTTCTTAGGATGCCAAAGGCTTGCTGACTATCTGGAAGGGGTGAAGAAAAACTATGAAGCCACAGCACAAGTGCTCAAACATAACTGTGAAACATATGGACACGGTGAAAGCTGCTATAAAATGGGATCATACTATATCACAGGCAAAGGTATGGGTGTGCACTATATGAATAGCAACAATTGTAGACATAGTGTGAGAACCTGAAGAATAGAAATATCAACTTCTTTGTTTAACCCATAAAGAACTGACAATACTGTTGTCAGTGCCCAAATGATTTCTTCTCTCTATGGGACTTTTCACAGGTGGTTTATCACCATTTATCAAAATATAGTCCTCTCTTGCATTTTTCCAGTGTATTTTCTTGTATGTTGTTTATTGATCACCATTAACCATGCTGAGATTTTGTTCAAGAGTTTATAGCAAAACACAGAGAAAACTAAAAAAGGTAGCTTTCCAGTCAAATTTATCATTAACTGAACTTAAACCAGGTGTCTCCATTTACTGTCATTTATCAAAGTCCATGAGTTTTAGTGCTGTATATAAGATGACAGTGTTTCCACATTCACTAAAGAACCTCTGAATGTCCAAATGGGTTATATCTGATGACCATGAAAATGTGACAAACTGCATTTAGCACCATTTATTTGCATGGATTGATAAAAATTGTGGAACAACAGATATTAAACATTTAGCATCAGTAGATTTCAATTGATGATGGATATTCAGTTCTTTATGGGTTAAATTTTACACTGATTTAAAATATTCATGCATCTAAGCTGAATATGAAGTCTATTGGAAAATACAATGACCCTTTTTAGGACAGTCATAGAAATACTCTGAAATTAAAATGTTCAACCATAGCATATTATTGGAGGACCTAAGAAGACTTTATGGCTATTGTCAAATTTGCCATAATATTATGTTATGTAGAAAATCAAGGTCAATGAAGTTACTATATTTCTTTCTTTACTAGAAAGTGACAAAAAAAATTCTAAGAAGTTTGTATGTCAAGTACAAGAGAAGTGGTGCCAGACACAACAAACCCTGCCCCCCTTACACACATTTTACCTGATTTGTTCTATCTCTTATCATTGTGAAAACACAATTTTGGTGACTGTGACCTTTGACCTACATTCACCAAAATTTACTGTGCTCTATTCTGGACCAAATTGCACTTTTCCTGAAAATGTCATGCGAATTGACCCAGTAGTTTTTGCATAAAGCTGCTGATAGTCAAACAGACAAACTGAACTAATAACAATACCCCTCTCCCCTTCAGGGGCGGGTTAACAAAACAAAGCAAACCATCACAGACAACAACAAAAAACCCCAATCACAATAACAAAATGAAAACAACATCAATATAATACAAAACCTAGATCAATTAACAGTACCTTCCAAAAAAGGAGATTTTATAAATGTTCAAATATTTTATAGTTATATATCTATTTAATATCAATCAGTTAAATTAAACATTACCAGGTACTGTACACTGTTTTGCAAATAAACTCTCTTTCACGAATTCTTTAAATCTATATTTGCTACTTTCTTGAATGATTTGTCCCAGCAGAGCGTTCCACATCACCATGTCTCTATACATTACAGTGCTTTTCGTTATTGTTCTCCCGCGTGTTTATTATTAATTTTCATCTTCTCCCAAAACTTTGACCATTAATGCACCCCGCACCGCTCACAATACACCAACATTTTTTATGCAGAACTGTGCATCCTATATGTGTGAAGTGTGTAATGTACCTGCTAATATTACTACCTTTAGTACTTCTAATACTGCTACTACTCCTCTAAATATAACTACTACTACTACTCATAATACTACTGCTACTACTATTATTACTGCAAATACTATTACAAACAATATTATTACAACTACTACTTCTACTACTACTGCAAATACTACTACTTCCCATACTATTACTGCTGACATGGCCGCTCCCCACCGACCCCTGAGCCCCTTCCACAAATTCCACATGTGGGAATTGTCTAGTTTTATTTGTTTTCACTTTAAGTAAGGTAAATCTCCCTTCTGTAGCCTTTTGATATATGAATGTGAGGTGGAACTAATGGACAGATGGTTATGTAACATGCTTGGCAGTTTAGTCTTTGATAATTCCCTAATAAAAACAATGAATGAAGCAATGAATATATATATTTTTTTACCTTTAACCAAAAAAAACCCCAGTTATGCATTTGATCAACATTTGTTCTATATGGACAATGAAGTAAACCTACTGCTCAGAATCATTATAATTAACCAAACTTAAAAAGGTTAAACTTGCAGTGAGAAAAATAAATAAAATGTAGTACAACTGAATGTTTTCCCGAAAACTGGCTATGCAATAGCTTTTTATGATACTTTACCTTGAATTACAATGGTTGGTAAATCCTTTTGGTTTTGATATCATGCATTCTTTCATCTAGTCTTTTTCAGATACTATAAATAACAGCTTTCCCAGAATACCTGTAAATATTAAGTAAAACAGAACTAAACCCAGGCACAACAAACCCTGCCTTCCTCACACACATTTTACCTGATTAGCCCTATCTCTTATCATTATGCAAAAACATGTTTGGTGAATGTGACCTTTTTGACCTATATTCACCAAAATTTAATGGGACCTATTCTGGACCACCTTGCACTTTTCCTGAAATTTTCATGGAAATCTGTACAGTAGTTTTTGCGTAAAGCTGCTGATATCAGACAAACTGTAACCAAAAACAATACCCCTCTCCTTTTTGGGGTTGGGGTAAAAACATATGTGAGGTGATAGGAACATGTATTTTAGAATATTACAACAACATAAGTGCTCATCCAGACCCCTGTACATATACCCATTATCCCTTTGAACATCATTCCTTACATTAGTACCATTACTTCATGGTACCTAAACAAAATATTTTACACCCAGTGTTCATGCATAGGTGGACCTTGCAGAACCTGAAGACCACATTTGACCTGAGATTGTTGCCTCACTGTCACTGTTGCTATCGCTGTCTTGTAATTATATGTGGAAATTACTACAAACAGTCAGTTGCCCGATAAAGGTTTAGAGTTTGGAGAAAGAAAGTGAATGTTAATACTGAATCTGCACTCACAGTTGCAATTTTAAAACTGTCTAACCTGGCCTTTTGACTTTGTAAATGTGGGGTCATCAATTTATTTTTATACTGATGGAATGTGAATATTTTCAGAGTGAAAATTCAATGATGCGATGTTCACTTTTCTACAAGCTCTCACTTGGCAAATGGCAAATCCACCCTAAATTCATTGATATTTATGTATGAATACAAAATGTAAACATGTAAACCCAGATTTTTGTTTTTCGAAGTTCAAGACTAGAACGTGTCAAATTTTGCACATATTGTGATTTGTATAACTGTTAGACACGTGATGTAAAGGGTTTAAACAACAATTATAAGAATCTGTCCAATTCTATAGATCAAGAATCATCTCCAAAACTAACCAATATTTCAATTAGTGATTTGGGTATTTTATCATATTGCTTCCCTGAAATCCATTAAAATGTCTTTCTGCATTCTAAATCTTCTCACTAGGTGGAGTAACTGCATGTCTAAAAAAAGCCTATTCGTGCTTTCTGCGCTCCTGTAATGCCGGAGGAAAGAAGTCTGTAGATGGTTGTCATAATGTCGGCCTTTTAGCCCACGATGGACGAGCTGCAGAAGGAGGACCTGACCTTGGAGAAGCTCGTCAGTACTATGAGAAAGCCTGTGCTGGTGGCTTTGCTCCTTCCTGTTTTAACCTCAGTGCTCTGTATATTCAGGGCAATTCCAAAGGGCTGGCGCCTGATATGACTCTAGCTTTGAAGTATGCCAACAGGGCTTGTGAACTGGGACATGTGTGGGGCTGTGCCAATGCAAGTCGAATGTACAAACTTGGTGATGGAACAGAGAAGGATGAGAAGAAAGCAGAAGAACTGAAGAATCGTGCAAAAGAGCTTCATGATGTGGAAAAGGAAAGGCAACTTAAATTTGGGGAGTGAAAAGCAGATCCAATTGTTTTAAGTTGTTTGCTTAAATGTGGTTGTGTGCACAGGAATGGCTTTGTATGCAGAAGCAAACACTGCTCAGAAGTACAGAGGGTTCGTGTTTGATAAGATTAGTTATATAAAGGTATTTGTCAC
Source organism: Siphamia tubifer (assembly GCA_020466265.1). NCBI lineage: Eukaryota > Metazoa > Chordata > Actinopteri > Kurtiformes > Apogonidae > Siphamia > Siphamia tubifer. The sequence goes on along the minus strand of CM035786.1, from coordinate 41,097,360 downwards.
AGTGTAAGGGAGCAGATGTTATCTATTTTTATGTGCAAATTTAGTTAAAGTGTAATGAGTGTGTAAGACATGGAAAATAAAAATATCAGGACACTTGTGTAACTGGTGATGCTTTTGAAAGTCTGCAGTTTGAGCTGTCGTCACATCACCTTTGGATTATTTTGTGCCCCATTGTGGATAGAATATACTATGTAAGTTATTGGTAAAAGGTTTTCTGTTTGTGTGTATTCTGGACAGCATGTTCCTACATTTCTATTTATTAATTTCATAGAAAACATCAAACCAGGGAGAATATTACCAAGTCAGTGGTGTATTTTTCAACTGGTTGGATAAAATATCATAATTATGGATAATGGGAATATATAGCTACATTACCTCAAGGAGTGCATTTAAGTATAAATCTGTACATTACCAGAGTATATCCATTTTCAGCAGGTCTTTATTGTTTCTGTTATATTATTTCTGCTATTATTTCTATTTCTTTTTGAGTGCATGTAAAAGACAGATATTTATATTTTTTACTGCATTTAGCTGCATTTGTATAATATCTTTGTTTCAGACTACACTTGTGAAAAAGGCTTAAGGACTATCAATTTCTGAGTTAAGATAAATTATTTTACTCCTTAAGCTAAATAGACCCTTTAAAATCCCCATTTAGGAGGTGCAAAATGCATTCTCACAAAGCTGACATCTGCAGCAGTCAAATGGAGCAAATGCATGAACACAGCAGTAACGTGAATCCAAACGCATTATAGTAACTAAATAAGAAACAGTAGTGCCATTGATAATATGAACAGGAAACATTGAACTGCACAAGGCCTATCTATCTATCTATCTATCTATCTATCTATCTATCTATCTATCTATCTATCTATCTATCTATCTATCTATCTATCTATCTATCTATCTATCTATCTATCTATCTATCTATCTATCTGTCTGTCTGTCTGTCTGTCTGTCTGTCTGTCTGTCTGTCTGTCTGTCTGTCTGTCTGTCTGTCTGTCTGTCTGTCTCTATATATATATATATATATATATATATATATATATATATAGAGAGAGAGAGAGAGAGAGAGAGAGAGAGAGAGAGAGATTATAGAATTATAAATAACTCACTCATTTATAAATATGTTCCTTTTTGTATTCGTGTTTTTTGCATGCAGAGCTTCATTCTGCTCTTATTTTTCCTGTTGTCAAAGTGGTGCTTGGACCACAAGAGGGAAGCAGAAACAAATACATGATGTGTGCGCCCTTTTCCACATACCCGGGACGCAGGTTATCTTTATTATCATCTATGGAACTACAGACCATACGACAGTTACCTCTATCTGTTTTTTTAAATCAACAGTATATTAGCTTTGTGCAGATAATGCTAGATGAAAAGTTTATGATTGTGTAAAGATGAACTCCGGTAAGCCCCTGGGGATGATGATGATGGGCGGACTGGTCCGATTGAACGATGTTAGCTCCGCCCGTTGGCCGTGCGTCTCCTCCTCAGACCTCATTCAAAACAGAACACAGCTGTTGCGGGGCGCATCGTTGTGTCTTGAGCGGTTAGGGTTAGCTCAAACTGTTAGCGGTCCACTGTCTGCTCATGAACCCGCTGGAATACAGGGACTACACACCGGCGAACGGCGCACTTCGGTGGTGAGTTACAGTTTAGTACGAAACTAAGTTTGTTATTGTTTTTAGTGTTATGTAGAGGCTTCTCAGTCGTCGAGTTAAGCAAGCTAACCCAGCGTTAAGCCCCACGCACGGGTTTGGGTGTGTTTGTTTTTATGTGCAGGATGCTCCTTTATCAAACTAAATCGGCATCCATCAAGAGGAGATAAGCTCAGCAGTGATCATCCGGAGATAATGAATGTGGCTTTGTTTAGTTACAAAGAGTATTTGTGGTTCGTTACATTTCTGATTTAAGACTTTATTTTATTATCTCTGCGCACGTGAAAACACAGCCGCCCCACTACAAACCAACGAGCAGCCCCGAGGAGTTTGATATGATGCTAATATGAAGTCGTGCGCTCCCTCAGCAAGCTAATGTAGTTAAGCTAGCAAGAATTGCAACATGCTAATATGCGTAGTGTCTGAAAAAGAGCGGGGTGAGTTAGCGAATTCGGATTCCACCCGTACATTCTTACTTTGTTTACTATATTCGCATCATAGTTTGCTTTTGTTTCGTCACGGGTGTACTTTGTGTCCACCGGTCGTTGCTGCTGTCCACCTTTAGCCCAGCTGAGCTCGTTAGTAGTCATACCCACTCGGGGATCCCCACCGTGGACAGTTCACGAGCGGTGAAACCCCAAGCACGTTTACCCTCCGGGGAGTGATTTGGGTGTGGCGTGGGCTCACCCACGAACAATGCTGCGCACAGCCATTGCCTGCCTTCATATGACATGGTATATCTTTGTTGAGGTGGCGAACACCGGTCTCATTTACGCTTAGTATAGAGGAGTCAACACTGATAGTCTGCTATTGTTAAAGTCAGATGTAAATAAGGTTAAGTTAAACTATGAATACGAACCACATTGGTTTCCAAATACATCTGATACATGTTTGTCAGATTATATAGGCCATGGTAGCATCTGTGAGTTCCATCAGCACCATTCTTCATTTATTTTCTATTTGGTTTCATTTCTATTGCTTTAATGTTATTTCATATAAGGGATACATCTTTTAAAATGGCTTAAATATTATTACTGTTATGGAAACGATTATAAACGGTTCCAGAAAGTACAACAAACCTTAAACCGAAGCTGTAAGTCACTGCTGTACTTGCAGCTGAGTGTATGTATAACTTTTACTGATAAATGGATCATTAATATTGGAGAACTGATAACAAACATCAATGACATATAATGAATCTCATCTGACTTGACTATATCATATAACTCAATAATTATTTATTCAGTAAAATCCCTCCCACACTTTTTCTGGGTAACTACAGCCAAGAATATTGACAGATAGGCACTTATTCTGGGAGCCTACATTACTGAATGGATTTATTCTATCAGCAGTTGTAGTTTTAGGCTGAAATGGTAGCTTTTATCAGTTACTTTGTTTTCAAGATAGAGACAAAGCCTCCCTCTGCTGGAACGTGCACTCTGTGCCTGTGTCCTCTGTGACATTGCTGTTCCTCGCCCCTCTTGCCCAATTTTAAAGGTCTCTAAAGAATGTTCCATTTTGATATTTAGTGTTGCTGTGTGGAGCTGCTGTTCTCAACACTTAACATATGACCCAGAGGTCACCGGTTCATACTCATGACTGGAATGCTTTTACACTAGTGTGGTGTCGTGTTATGCAGAAAAGAGTGAAAAAAAAAATCTAATTTAACTCGAGCTGCATTCTTTAGTTAAATGGATGCAGAATTTATTCATTGTGTAGCATTAACACTAGCAGGCACAGCAGCTCTGAAAGCATTATTTGATACAGTGGTTGGATAAAACTACAGCTACAGTTCAGTTCAGAATGGGTAGGAAATGTAATTCTTTTTGAAATACCAGAGGACCCCCATGTGTAAGAATGTGAACTGGAAATAGTATTGATTTTTATTTTTTTTTTAATTTGTAACTGATGGTTTCAGAATGTGCCCAGACAGAAGCTGTGTTTCATCCATATGACCGTGGTCAAGTTTACAAAGTAGCCATAATACTGGAGCTTAGAACTTAATCCAATAACATATAGTTGATTCAGTATTTTATTCAGTGACAAGATGTTCCCATTGGTTTTAAGTAACACATTACCCAACCTTTTACATGTTTAGAAATTCTGCATTGAATTATCTTGTACTTTGTCTCCCTTCCTGACTGTAAACAAAAACGTCACATTGCATATCTGTTGCTTGCCAGAAACATTGTGCGCCTGGAGGATGTACTGAAGCTTACTTGGCTGAAGTGATGTTTTTATTTCTGGTGACATCACTTTGTGTATAACACATTATTATCTATGGCTTAATACTTTGTTTTTGCAGCAGTTCTTCATTGAAACTCCTCTTATGCCGTTGTGATGCAGTCAGACAGCTAACATTTTTTAGAGGGTGTATCTTCACTACACACATAGGCAATTTTAATTTTGCGTCTCTGATTGATTAAACCCCATTGGAAAAGACTCCACTCTGTGTAATTTGAACGCAGACTATTTTCTTGAACTCATCTCCCGGTAATTCTACATACCACCTCCACCTTCCGGGCTAGGCTAATCCCAGGGATGCCAAGTGTACGTGGGCCCATCTGTTCAGTACTGTGGTGTAACTGTGCTGTCCAAGACCTGCAAATGTGATTAGTTAGAGATTACATCTGTGTGTGTGTGTGTGTGTGTGTGTGTGTGAAATAAAACTCTCCTCTCCGAATCAGAGCCGTGTGTTTACAAGAGAAAGGGATAAAACACTGCAGGGCGTTTGCGTCATCAAGTGCAACCCCTGGTCTTTCTCAGGTTATGTTTCTCTGATCTGCATTACATCACATTCACTTATGTGAAATGTTTTTAGTTGCAGTATACTGTGCAAAAATATATAGTGGCCATAATCTTTACGCGGTTCTTTTTCTTCGTGAGAAACCAGTCATCTTTTTTTTTTTTTTTTTCCCTCTCTAGGGGTGCTATACATATTCTGAAAGCGTTTCTGTCTGTATCGAGCTCTTTCTCCGTGTGACCTCCAACTAATGCCGTTGCTCAGTTGCCAGGGTAACTTTATGTGTGTGTCTGGCACATCCATTCAGCACAGATGGAATTGCGAAGTCACATGTCGTCACACTCTCCTTCCATTCCTTCCCAGCGTTGGCTCTCTTTAAGTACTGAGTTATCAGTGCTTTTTCCTGCTAACTTAAAAACCCCATCCATGTCTTCGTTACCATCTGACTAATAGAAGTATTTTGCATTACATAAGTTGTTTTGAATAATTGTAGGCTCCAATGTATTAATATATGCCATCTTTCTGATGCTGCTGCTACTTGAAGTGGGTGTTTGGAATCGTGAGCTTTGTTGGCAGCTGACTAACTGAAACAGATAAAATACTAGGATAATGTATTCCCCAGCTTTCACTTGAGAAATCTCAGAGGCTGGCACTGCATTTCATGATGTAGATTGAGCAATGTACCTTTTTTTTGTTGTTCTACACAGAACTACATTTGAGGAAGCAGTGCAACACTCAGTCATTTTAATGTATTAGCATGTTAACCATGTGTTTCCTGGTGTGTTGTAATCACAGTTCTGGTTTTGGAGAAGTTAAGGCCACCAAGAGGGGTCCCGACTAACAATGCTGAAGCAGAAAACATACACAGTGTTTTGGTGACTTCTGTACATTTTAACTAGGCCACTTGTCTTTGGAATATGACAAGGTTCTGAAGTGGATGGTTGTCACGGCAATGGCTTATTCTTATTGAGACACGGGATTATATTTTTCATATTATAGGCGTATGTGTTGGAAGTTTCTGTCTCATTTACAGCACACATCCTCTTCCCAGTTTGTCTTCTGTTTCATGTGTTTGATACCAAAACCTCAACATTTTGGAAAGCTGTGGTAGGAATCCACAGTCAAATAAAAACACACTAGTGTAAAATATTGACATGACCTTACAATTCATGATATAGTACAAATAAAAGCCTGCTCAAAAACCACATCTTTGGTAATGTTTATAAATGGTGACTGGAGACTGTAGCTTAGTTGAATTAAATCGGTCATATTTAGCTTTTTTTCTTTTATTAAATGGAATTATGTATTTTAAAGCATTTCCCTGTGAATGTGCTTGGGTCTGAGTTCTTCGTTAATTCAACTCCACAGGTCCAGCTTCAACCCTATTTCAGACTGATACGAGAAAAGTGGTGCTGGCTCTTTAAATACAAATGAGCCACTTCACACCCCACCTGTTCCAGGTTGTTAATGGTGTTTTCTGTCTCATTCAGCCACTTGTGTTCATTTATACAATCAATAGTTGAACACTTTAGGTAACTAGCATGAAATTTAGACATATTTTTACTACAACTGCTGCTGCTGACTAACAATTATGTTGTACTTGGAGAAATGTTTGTTGGAAGTTTTGACCTGTATGTGCAAATGTCATTGACATAACGAATTATAAAACATAACAAGTTAAGTAGAATAACAGCAGGTTGTAGACATCCACTAAATGTTTTCTAAAATGGATATAAAGATGGCTTTGTGGCACCTGGAGGGTTCAAATTATTATTTTTATCTATTCAGAATCCAAATGCACAAATAAATGAACCAAAAATGAATATAAGTTGGTTTAGCAAGATATGACCCCTTTGGGTGATTTAGCTATAGGGTATGTCATTTTGCTGGTCTTATTGTTTATGTTTAAACATATGGTTTTTTATTTTAGGATAAGAATTACTAATATTAACATCAGTTGAGTATGGGGTTTCCATAGGGCACCAGTTGAGTTGCCGAGATAGAAAAAAAACCCACTTTTATTGTAGTTTGCTACAGAATTCCAATATTTACTGGAATACATTTCATCAGGATCATATGTAACACGCAGCTTCTCCTTTATAGACCGGCTTTGAGTCTAGAAAAACTAACTAAAGAAGTAACTAACTAAGAAACTAAAGATTTATGCCTTGTATTTTACTGTAAGTTACTTTTTTGTTAAGAAGTGAAATGAATATTGAAAAGTATTGTTTAGGAACCACCATTAAAGGAGAAGATGCTCAGCCTTAGTGGAATATTCTTTTCCAGTACTTATGTCAACAACATTGTAGAGAGTATTCTTGTTTTTTTTTTGATTAGTGACAAAAAACTGGATTGTTTTGCATGTAGAAGTAATGGCTATATCTAACTCTATGTCACAAACACACATCCTGCTGAACATATACCACAATAGTTTCAGCTGCAGCAGAAGGCCCGGAGCAGCGTAACATAGCATGAACCATCAACGGGAGTGGCTCGCACATGAAGGCGAGTGGACTGCAGCACGACGTAGCCTATTTTTATTACTGCTTTCTCTAATTTTAGCGTCTCATTTTTGTGTCTGCTCTTATGTTCTTAGTGTAACAGTGCTTTGTCGAAGACTTTGTTGAGTGGTATTTTTCTTTATTTCTGTCCTATTCGTCCATGTTTTGTACTAACTAATTATCAGGCAATGTGTCATCAACACCTTCCATGTGCTGCATTCACCACCCCCTGCTTTCTGCCTCGTTCTCATTCTTGTCTTCAGGCATTTCTTATAAAAAAATGTCAATCTGTCATTTCAGATCGTTGATGTCGCTATGTCACAGAAATCATGCTAGTTTTTTTTTCCCCTCCCAAAACCTTGACTCATACATTTGTCCTGAAATTGCTGCTTTTCTTGTGATGTTCAGAAATAGTTTAATTGTGTTAGTTTAACACTGTCGTAATGTGACAATGTTGTACAGAGCATTTCTGAACAGACTGATCTCAATAAATGGCCTTGTACATCACACTAGTTGTTCTAGTGTTTGGCATGCTATACGTACGCATTGTTGACTTTTTTACACGTTGTTCCATTTTGATTGCGTCTCAATTTACAACACCATCTCCAGTTCACATAAACCAAACCTGTAACCCCAAAACTCAGTGAGTCACCTCAGTTCATGTCGGATTGGAGCTTATAATGGCATCACCATCTATGTATGTCTATATATATATATATATGTCCTTGTATTACTGTAACTTTTGAATTCTAAGTCATTAGTGGTGGCATAGAGGCAGCAGCTCATGCTAATTTTTGGAGGGGCTGTGCAGCATAATTTCTGCTTAATGTTATCATTCTGCTGTGACATGCCAAATGACAATAAAGCGATCCACCTATCTATGCACGCAGGAAACTTAAAATGCACACAGATAACGCATCAATTTAAAGTGGCATGTATCATGTTGCTCAGAATAAACCATGACATACCAACAACTCTCTTTCTGATACTTGGTACAACATGCATGAGTGGCTAGTAGCTAACTTGTAAACACTTTATGGGTTTCTGGAGCTGAACTGTACTGTGACAGAAGTTCTGCAAAAACACAGATTATATCCGTCTCCATCATTCAACCATGAAGCAAAACAAAACCATGTTAGTTTGTGTATGGTTTGCATTGTTTTAAATATGAAGCTTTGAAAGGGATTTGTTGAAATTATATTGAAAAGGGTTTTTTCGTGTGTTATTTTAGTTGTACTTTCCATGATGACGCTTGAGAAATGATTATATCTATTGGTACTATATTTGTAGTTTGGCAAAAAAAACCCAAAACAAAACAAAAAACACCACCACAAAGTATAGCCCCAGCTAACGTTAATCATCTATCTTTTTTTCCTCTTTTGGTGACTCATGAAAAAAAAAAATTGAGGAACCCCCTGGGCTTCCCTGCCTAGGTTTCGGTCAAACTCATGTGACTATGTTTGTGTAATTACCAGTGTGTTGCATCACCTAGTGTTGATTCTGCTCTAAACCATTGCTGATTAGGACTCCCCCATGAGTGAACTACTACCAGTGTGTATTGTAGTTTAGGATTTACTTGTTTGCAGTTTGTTTTAGTAGTGTTTTGTAAATGCACCGTGTGCCATCTGTGCAACACAACCTGCTGGATAAATCCTCATTAGCCACAGTAGCTTCTATCTTTGTAGGAAATCTTGTAATACTTCAGTTAGTTGCAAACAGGTCTTTTGCCTAAAGTAAAAAAAAAAAAGTGTCCTTGAATTCCACCACAGACTCCCACTGTTTGAAAACTTTGCAAATATTGCTGGTTGTTGAGTTATTTTATTCAGCTTTGAAAAAGCTGCTTTATTGAATTATTTCCTGGATGGATTTATTTGTAGGCATTTTGTTGTCTGTGCTTTTAAGGGTAACGTTCATTTTGTTCAACCGTTTGCCAGCTACAATTAGTTTGTCAGGTTGTAGTTGTTTAGGGTCATGAGGTCGGGGGTCAAAGGTGAGTTCAGGGGCAGGGGTATAGTAAAAGGAGCTACCCTTTAAGGCATGGAGAATGCCAGCTATGAGAGACTTGTTCCACCTGATACTTTCAGGCTGAGCTCTCGCACTCTGAGTCATGTGGCACTTTACTCTGCATATCTTAGATGTTCTTTTTTTTTTTTTTTTTTTTTTAACTATATAATAACCTGTTTAATCTAAAAGCAGAGCGAGGCAGTAATAATCTGCTTCATGGAATATTTAGATTTACCCTCTGTTTGTTGTATGAGCTTGTGTTTCACTCAATCAGGTTTGTCTAATCAACTGAAAACTGACCAGACACAGAGTATAATCCATTTCACCACGGTTTGTAAATTCATTGGCCAGCATGGAGAGACAGACCAGAAGCTGAGTGACTTGCACTTGAATTCAGCAGTCTTAGAAAAGAGGCTTTTAAATACGCCTATGCCATAAGATATACTTGTGAGATTGGTGGTCTCTCTTTATTAACTACTGTATTTTCTCTAGTCTTGTTAAAAGACTGATGATGGTTTAATGTACAGATGCACAATGATAAAACTCTGCTTACATACAGTCCATAATCCTCACAGTGGCTCAATTGTACATTAACAAATAGATGCCGCACCCTTCCACTTCCCCTGCACATTGTCCTGATCCACCGCTCTGTATCAGCTCTGGAGATGAGGACACAGCCTCATCTATCTGTGTGAACTCTGGGTGTCTTGGCTTGGGAGCTAAACTGAGAGCTGACTCTTAACGATGTCATGGAAACTTGTGAACTCGGTTCCAAACCCTGCCATCGGATGCATACAAACATAATCCTACATCCCTTTTTTCTTTTTCTCTTTTACTTTCTGTGTCTTGTTCTCCTAACATTATCTCTTGTCCACATCAAAAAGCTTTACAAGTCTTAAGTAAACTGTCTGCTTTTTGTGTACAAGAACAATGTAAGGCTTTAAGCTCCTTACATTTTTTTTTTTTTTTTTTTTTTTTTTTTTGCTCCTGTCCTTCCTTTTAGCATTAAGCACCTGTGAACTGAGTGACTGGTGATGATTCACTTCGCAAGACGATACGCTTCTGTGTCATTCCTGAGAAATCAATGAGATTTCTGTGGCCGAGGCAACCTGTTTCCTGTCGCCTTTTTCAGGTTTTACACCAGTCGCGCCTTGACATGCAGACAGACTTGCGCACACATGCCTGCATCTACACACTATACATCACCAACTGTCAAGCTGGGTGTTTGTTTACAGCATTGTCGGAATATTTGAATTAAAAGTCAGTGTGTGTCATACCTTGAACACCATACCCCAAATTATATATGCAACAGAAAAGGTGACCTGTTAACACAATAAATATAGGCCTGAAAAAAAGACATCAATTTCCAATATAAAAAAATACAGGAGCTACGTAAGATCATACATTTACCTCTGCCACAGAGGTTATCTTTTTGCCGGAGTTTGTTTGTCTGTCTGTCTGTCTGTCTGTTAGCAGGATAGCAAGAGATTCTGGATCACTTTGAAATGTATTCTCCATTTACCGCAATGTAAAAATACAAAGTGATCCAGAATCCTGGAACTCTTCTGGATCGTCACCATGTGTTCCTTGTAACACCCCCGACACGTCATGAAATCATCATTTCATGACGTTTCAATCATCCATCCATAACTTTTTGAGTTATCTTGCTAACTAACAGACAGACAAACTCCGGCAAAAACATAACCTCCTTGGTGGACCTCTCTTCATTCGGGGGGGGGGGTCTGCCTTGGTGGAGGTTTGCGGTTGGAGTGGTTTTCTAGTTCTAAAATGTTCTATGTGAACACAACATGCATCCATGGTAGAACTGCATAGTATGTCGTTTAAATATTGTCATCATGATATACTTGTGTGTAATAGTCACATTGGAGGTCCTGCAATATTATATAAGAACAAAATGGACTCGACATGCTTTCATCCAATATCAACCTGGGCACCACAATTCACCAATCGCAATCTTTCTTCATCAGTTTACCGAAACAGACCACACTCCTTTTTTTTTTTTTCTCTTTTTTTTTTTTTTTTCCACACTCCTACATATGGAGTAGTGCGCTGGTAACTATATTAAAAAATGAGGTCCGAACAAGAGAAAATCACCAAAAACAAATACCAAAAAGAATAGAAATGTCAGTTTTCTGTAATTATTTCAGCTCCAAAGCAGATGAAACTGAAACACGTGTTCAGTGTTGACAGTGCCTTCCATCTGTCTACTAATGATAGACCCATATGTCACACTGATGTTCACCTTTTTTTTCTTGTATCTGTCTGTTGCGTTGGTCGATATCCTTTTTTTTCCCCATTATTTACTGACGGGTAAAGTTTATGGCACCTCCATGTTCTTGGAGATACTGTTACCTGTTGTAGCTCAGCTTGACATTTATTTTAGACAGAATTGACTTGAATAGTTAAATGCACTCCATACTTTGTTTTGTTTTTATCTGAATGTAAATGTTTTTATTATGTAATATGTTAACGATGCCTGTTGTACCTTTTTACACTAGTAGTTTAATATTGTTTTTAGTTCAATAAACGTTCCCTTTAAAAAAAAAAAAAAAAGATTGTTATCATTTGCCAGAGAAAAAAAATCAGTATTGGTTTCAAATATTGACCTAGAACTATTGGTGGCCTCTCTGGGTCACTGGTGAAGGCTGATGTAAAAAAAATAAAAAAATAAAAAATTCAGTGTCGACCTAAAAAAATCCATATTGGTCAATCACTACTGTTGACACAATGCAAGGAAATGCAACTAATTTGTTTGACCATTTACATCGGTGCCACACAGTACGTTTTCATTTTCCAATATATATATTACAAGGTTAAAATAATGGCAATGTCAGTTTTTTAATAATATCATGCATCCCTAATCCATGCTTTGTCAGTGTCATCCATGTGATGAAAACATCACGCATACTATGATGTATTAGCTTTTTGCCAGATCTCGCATCAGTGTTAGATGGGATTTAATTCCATATTCAGGAGGCATGTGTCTGTCTGATGAACCTCAATATGATGGAACTCGCGTGCTTCTACTGTATCTCTCAGAACATTTTTTGGCAGTGCATGGCATATTACTTCACACAATACCACATAACCTGCTTTTACTTGTGTCCTCTTAGCATATGCGTGTCAGTATGGTTTGTTTTGGACGTATATTTAACGTGTAAAAGTCAAAGAGTTCCAAGCAGTAAGGAGGGCACTGGAGTCGTTTTTATTTTTTTATTTTATTTTTTAAAATTTTTCCCTCCGTGTTTACCACATATCTAGGTGTAGTCGAAACATAGAAATGATACTGAAAGGTCAGCTATGTGAAATATTGCCAGTTTGATGTCAGTTTGAATTTGAACAGGGCTTTTCTTCTGTCTGTTTCTGCTTTTACCTCACATGTGGAAAAAGGCATCTCGTTTGGTTTCTGAACGATGAGCTGATCACGTGTCTCTCAAGCAGCCCGCGCTACTCCTCTTTTACCTGTAAACTTGGGCGCAGCAATGGAAATAGACAGGTGAGGTATCCATTGTACTCAAGGTCTTCACATTTTGCCGCAATTGACGTGCTTGTGCCACAAAGGACATGTATGAAGGACATACAAGATTTAATTCTGCTTCGTATGTTGGGGGCATAATATGATTGAGTACGTTCTTTCACAGCTATGGCTAGGTAAAGTGGGGAGGGCTGGGAGGATTTGGGAAGAGGGAGGGTAATATTGCCAATGGAAACAATGTCTTTCCTATTTTTAGTCAATAGATGGATGTTTAGCGCATGCATCCTGTCTGTACTTGTCTTCTGGGAGCAGAACAGAGGCTCCAAACCAGTACTGTCTGTGTAATTCGGCCATGCATTCTAAGGCGTTCACACAGACAGTGCAGCCTCTGGCCACGCTGCTCTGTGGGAGACGAGGATCAGAAAGGGGGTGTGAGGGGCTCATTCAGGGAGAGAGGGGATGTGGGAGAAGGGGAAGGTGGGTGGGTGGGTGGGGGGGGGGCTGTGCAGGCCTGTTGAAGAGATACAGCTGTTTCACTCTCAGCTGTTGCTTCGCTTCCATTCGATGCAGGCTCGATTTCTCTCTCTCTCTCTCTCCCTCTCTCTCTCTCTCTGGCCTGCTTTCTCTCTTTGAGACACACACACACCCTAACTGGAAGAAGCACACAGTGTAACATTGTTCTGCCTCGTGTGAGAAGATGAAAGAATCAATCTTTTATAGCTGTTATCAGATGGGAGTAGTAAGTGCTCACCATATAAGTAAAAGAAGCAGCCATGTCCACATTAGGCCAAATCTGTCTCTAGTTTCGCTGGTTTCCATCGAGGTTTCTTACTTTACTCTTTTTAAGTTCAGCTTTTAACTTCCATGAAGCCACAGTTAAATTTTTCTTTGCACATTTCAAAGCATTCTACCCTTTACTATCTCTCTCTCTCTCTCTCTCTCTCTCTCTCTCTCTCTCTCTCTCTCTCTCTCTTTTTTCTTGACCACTGCCTGGGTGTCATGTTTTATTCTTTTGCGACCTTTGACCCAGTGAACTCTTGGAGCAAACAACTGTGTGTGCTGTCCCTCTTTTGACTGTCTTGAGACGTTGTTGCTCTAGTTCTCATTCTTACGCCCACTCTGAACACAGGTGTTGGACGACTGACACACTTTGATCGCATGCTTGTTTTCCTCCTCAGCTCCACTCCTTCCTGCCCCTTTCAGTAGCTCTCCCATTGTGTTTTTAAGTTGTAATTTGTGGTTTTATCAGGCCCTGGAGACAAGGCAATGTCGTGTTGGGGGAAGTCATGCGTTCAGTACAGTGTGTGTGTGCTAAGCTACATGGGAGGCATATTACGTCAGTCTTGCTCTATTAAGCACATTCAAAGCTTTGAGTTCTGACTGGTAACAAATCTATAACTAAATACTTGATGTTAAATGGATCATGAACGCAACGCCACGACAGAAGCTTTAGGATCTACAGAACTAACCGCAGCTTTCCTACTCCCTTGTTCTTTTTTTTTTTTTTTTTTAATTGAGTGTGACACTGTTTTGGATCAAAAAACGGCAAAGAGCAGAGCATGTTAAAAGAGGACAGAGTAACCCTTTAGACCCTGGACTTTAGTTTGTGGTTTTGTTTTTTTTTCCCTCCAAAGTTGCTCCATTTAGATATTATATAGATAAGTCATTCTCTTATGTTTCCTGTTACAATATCGCAGTTCTGGTGTTTAAAGGGTTAACTTGTAAGCAGACAAGCTCTTTGTCCTGTGAGCTGCTGTTTCATCTCGGCCTGGTACGTATAGAGAGGGTTGATTAATGGACGACTCATTTCAGTTCTAGAAACCTTCCTTATTTTTGGTTCTTTGATTTATTTGCTTAGTCATATTTCTGTCCTTAAAAGAATTAAATATTTCTGAAAAGGTGGTCCTGTTGATTCCAGCAGGTATTTAAACAGTATGAGAGGATGCTCTGCGTTCTCTTGACTGAGCAGCATTGCATTATGTATTTGTAATAGAAATTCTTCCGACTTCCTTCAGCTGGGTTGAACGTTGTCAATTCTAGAAAGAGAGTATTGTTCAAATCAGAATTGTGTGTGTGCGTGCTCTCTCTCTCACATACAGTAATTGTATGGTTTGTCAGGTTGCAGCACGCCATGTCTCCTAAGTCAGTGTCTCACTCTGAAGCCCTGAGGGTCCGTCCGTCACATAGTCTTGTGAAAGGCTGAGTGTTTGTCTTTTGTTGCTCTGATAATGTGAAGCTGGAAGAGAAAACATGTTTTTTTTTGACACTGCAGAGATGGAGATAAAGCTCCTTTGGCTCAACCAGTCAATGTTTAGGTCCAGCGGCACATATGTGGATTGTACTGTGACACTTTAACAATAATAAATGCTTCTGTATCCAGTACATAAGGTGTATGTTGTTTTATTCAAGTGTGGTTCAGAAGCATGTCAGGATGTCCAGACTTTACTCTGATAGTGATTAATGTATAACATCAGGCTTTTCTAACGGCACTGCCGACTTCGAAGGAAATTAAAAGCCTAAAAGAGGGGGAACAAAATCACAATTAAAATGGCTAAGGTTTTTTTTTTTTTTTACAGGTAATTTGATATTAAGATCTTGATTGAATACATTGGATTGAACACATTTTAGTATTTTTTTTGCTTTTCTTGAATGTTTAGTTCCTTCTTCTGGTACTCAATGAAATAAAAAGTAATTAATTCCTGACAAATAATGATACTAGCTGATAATTAGCTAAATTCTGCCTTTAAAAAAAAGTTAGTTTACCTGTACTTGGGTGAATCCATAATGAAAAGTCACTCTTGCACTGAGCTGAAACCTGCTAGGATCAATGTCTATGAACACCAACATATCATTTTATACCCTTTTTAATTGTCAAAGAAAATGTGAAGACTATTTTGTCGTTTTCAGGAGAAAAAAAGCAAATACCAAACCAAATAACAAAATGACAAATTGTAATACATTATGACCAAAAGTCAGCCTTTAGACTAGAAAGAAGTAATGATGAAACATTCTTAGTGAGAATTATAAATATAGAAATGTATGTCGATACGGAGATGAATATTTTTGGTCTAATATTTTTTTGGCTATATTGCCACACAGCACATTGCAGGCAGGACATGTGGTCAATATCAGCACTAACAAACATGAATCAAACAAAATGAGGAGCTGGTCTAAATGATGAGGCGCGTCTTTGTATGGACAAGGTTTGTGTGCATGAAAAGACAGTTAAATAAAAACAGCTATCACATTTATTAGAAAGCCAGATTGTTAATGTCAAACAGTGCAGAGTGAGTATTTAATTTTGAATTGTACCTACTGATATATATATATATATATATATATATATATATATATATATATATATATATATATATATTTACTTATGTGGTAGATTGAAAATTTGAACAAAGTTTCTAATTAAAAGAGAAAAATAAACCAACATGACTAGGTTTTTATTGTGCATAATGGTTAATAATGGAACAAGTGGTGGCAGTCACAACAAACCCCACCCTCTGCAAATATTTACCTGATTTACCCTTTAACTTATAATAATAATAATTAATAATAATCATCATCATAATCCCAATAACTCAAGCTTATATAGTCCTTTTTTTGGACACTTAAAGACACTTTACATAACGGACAAAGAAGCAGACAGACAACTTATCATTGTGACACATTTTTGGTGACTGACTTTGACCTTTAACCTAGATTCACCAAAATTTCATGGGATCTATTCTGGACCATCTTGCACCTTTCTTGAAAATTTCATGGACATTGATCCTGTAGTTTTTGCATGAAGTTGCTGACAGCAGACAGACAAATGGATACCCCTCTCTCCTTTCGGGGCCGGGGTAATAATACAATCCTTTCTTTGTGGTCATTTGATATAAATTGTTTATTATTTGACTTTACAGAAGATATCACTGTGGTCCATTTTGAACGGCTCTACTTGCCAAGTGGTCTGCAGGGTGCACAGCTGATCAGCATCTGATGAGAGGTTTTATTACTGTGGTCTGATGTTTGCCAATCCACCGAGACTCATAGAGGAAGACATAGAGATCATATCTGTTTCCTTAAAACGCTGCTGCTTCCAGTGGCTGCTCTGCTGCCCTTCATTGTTGGCCTGCCCTTTCTTTTTTTAATAGTCTGCGCAGGGAAAGACCACAGACATCAGCACTCCTGCCAACGCTGCACTTCCTCTACTTCCGACCCCTTTTCCTTCCCCCCACTCATCTGTCACTGAGCTGAGGTCGTCCAGCCTTTAGCAGCAAAGTTGAACTTGGGCTGGGCTGCCTGCCCGCTGCCATTTAGGCCACAAATCAGGCTGAAGCCAGCACGCATACACACAAACTGTAAGCCTGCGCTCTGCCCACACGTGACAGCGAGCTGCTCTGGGACCCTGCCACATGCCACCACTCACAGGCTTGGCACCGCACTTCGCTTTGGTTCATTTGAGCATTTTAGAGATAAAGAGATACTGTTATTGAGGCTAAATGAACCTTGCCTTAGTTGTGGGAGGCGATTTAGTTGCATTTCTCATTTGAGCTGCACCCTCAAGCTGTGGTCATAGGCCGGGTTAGTGGACGCTGTGGACTATATTTGTTATCTTCTAGGTCTGTCAGTGTATAAGTGTGTCTCTGCGGGATGTGCCAGGAGAAAATACAGAAGCACTGAGCAGCCTGTGTGTGCAGCTATAAAGTATAAAAGGAGAAGGGGAGAAAGAGAGAGGCAAGTGTGTCTAAAAAAAGCATAATCACACCCCACGGTGCAGGCTGCTGCTGCAACGCTAATTTACATCTCGTGGAATTTCACAAACAGGGTACACAAAACTCTGTAAATGAGGTCTAGATGTGTGTGTGTGTGTGTCCGTCTGTGTGTAATGACATTACTACTTAACAGTAGGGCTGCACAATGGATTTAAAAAATACCTTTATTGCGATAACACGGTGTGCAATATTCATATCGCAGAGACATGCAATAATTTATTTATTTATTTTTTCATTACCTTTATGTTTCACACACCATGACATACCAGAGTGGTTTTCTCTATCACTCTAACATACAATTTTTTTTCCTGGCAAAAATAATGAAGTAATGCTACTGCTGCATGGCTGAATGCAACTTTAGTTATTATTAATGTTAAAAAGATGGGAATATTTTCTAAGCACACGTTTGGGCAAGGGGGTGAGCACTTAAATATAAGATTTTTATATGCAGCATTTACTAAACCAAGCGAACAACTGGATATTGTTTTATTAAAGGTCTGAGGTAAAATGATCGTACTCTGGCACTTCTGTTATCCATGACACAAGTCGGTATATGTATGGAACCTGTGCAAACATTAACGGTACTAACCAGACCAAAATCTAACGTGAATTTCTGTACCTTATTTCGTTATATTTGCAGCTGTTCTTTAATGAAGCCCTCTGTCCACTGTTAACGGCAGCGCCAATGACATCAACATGTCAAAGGCGAAAATGTGGGATGTGTACTTAAAGTTCACAATTGGACCCAGGTTCTTCCATATGCTACAGGTGTCTAAATACATTTACATGCAAAGGCTGGAACATGTTTAATTTAATGAAACACTTGGTGACACACTGTGATTAAAGTTAAAGTAGGAACAACACCATCTAAAGCCTCCGTGAACAGCTAAGTAGCCTAGCACTGTACTAATAGCAGTAGCCTAGGACTGTGCTAATAGCACTAGCCTAGCACTGAGCTAATACCATCAGAAAAGGAAATAGCCAGCGTGGGAAAGAGAGACTAAAGTGATAAAGCTTCAGACCATCTGCTATGGACACACTGGACCATGATAGTGACAGAGTGAGTACTTTTAATGCCAAATAAAAATAAGTCACTGGTTTTTGTGAATTCATGTGATGACGTGATGCTCGCTTAATAATAGTAATAGGTTAATAAGTTGTAGCAGATTCATCTCGCAGTTTGTGTGTTTGTCAGACAGACTGGCTAGGTAAGTCATTGGTTACGTTTTGATGTTAGGGTTCAATCGTGTATATCTCTGGTTGTAATTACATTTTTATTATTTTTAAAGTACCGATTTAAAAGTTTGAAAGTACCAGTTTGGTAACCGTATCGAATGAAACCCTTTCGTCACTCAACCCTAGCTATATGTAAATAAAATAACAAAATATTTGACAATGTTTGTGTCTGAAGGTCTACAGTTGCAACATCACCATGTTCTTGGACAGATTTGTGTAATTGATTATAGTAGCTCAGTATTTTGTTTCAAATTGTAAATAATTGTCTCAGCATACGAATAATTGGCTCATATCAACATTGTCGGGGAACATTTTTCTTGGAAGATGAAATTGGTTTAGGTGAACAGGAAATAATGCAATATAAAATGCTGTACACCTATATTGCACATCACAAATTTTGCCAATATTGTGCATGGATGGATCCTCTTCAGATATTGAGTTGAACAGAACAGTAATAATGCACTCTAATCAAATGACCTGCAAGTCACAAGAGGTGTGAGCTGTAGTGAGGGACTTGATTTATCAGCACAGCTACTATAAAAAGAATAATCAAATCAGCCATACAGTAATGTGCCTACAGAATAGACGATCCTTTTTCCAGTCAGAGATTAATGAAAGTGAGAAGAGCACAGTTAGTTTATTGGCAGTATTTATGCTCCCATTGGTTTTCTTAAAAATGCTTTTGGTATTCTGCAGAAATGCGATTTAAAATATGTACAACTCAAAAGTTTTATTCTAGCACAGCTAAAGAACTCAGTGCAGCAACTTTAATTTTTCATATTAGAAGCATATATTACAAAGGAGCGTTTTGGCAGTTTTATAACGAGTTAGTAGATATGACCATAATGATAACTTTGATAGTAAGAGACAAGAGTGAATACTAGATTTAGGAAGAGACATCTCATTAACTTAATGGAGAAGACTATGTTCAAAGACATACGCGGAACATCAACCATCAACATTTGATCCAAATGTACCAGTCCTATGTTACACAAGTTCATTATATCACTGTCTGTGGAAAATTCTGGAATTCTGGATTTAAATGTTTCCCAAATTACATAATGTCCCATATCCTTGTGTCCTAAATTGCGTTCCTCCATCAGGGACTTATCCTGTCAGTTGCTTTCTGTCTGCTGTCTTGACGTATGTTTAATACAAGCCAAGTAGTTTATTGCTTTATGTTTGAAAAGGGTTGGTTGCTCCTCCCTTGATTTCTGGTTATTAGGAAGGAAATGTTCAAAACTTCATAATAAATGCATTCAATCATTTTGAACAATATTCTTTCTTCCCATATTAACTGGATATGGGGGAAAAAGGCATTTATTGTCTTTATCTTGTGTCTTGTTTTGTGTTTGAGAATCTGATAAACTGCAGGAGTATCGGCATAATTATAGTGTACACAGTATGGTAAACCGTTGGATATTTCATAAAAAATGAACCAGTTTTGTGGGTTTCAAATGGAGAAACACCCAGTTCTATTAGGACAGTTGGACAGCCTTGGGCAAAAACAGTTGAAAATATGAGCAAACAAAGCACTAGGCTGCACACTCTACTATTAAGTATCCATACGGTCGTACTGGTTTTGCTTTCCCTTCTCACCATTTTCACAGATCTTTTCTGTTCGTTAGTCCTACTATTTCAGATTAGCATGAGACTCTACACACTTATTGACCTTCACCAGGCTTTGAACATCAGCGGCATGTTAAGTGATGGTGTGAAGGAGCTGTTAGTAATGTTCCCTCGATAGCAAAACACACACACACACACACACACACACACTATTGTCTCTGCAGGCAAGCGCCACCAACCTCTGCTTGTACAGCCAACCTGCTGAGTGAAAGCTGTGTATATTGAACTGCTGTGACATGCAGCCACATGTGTACATGTAGGTTATTAGACAGTGTGTGTGATCAGCCCGGGACCTTTTAGCATCAGATCAATAGTGTTCACCCCTGGAGGTTTGACTTCAGTTCAGAGTGAGGACATTTCACACAAAAAACTCATGTGAATGTTCTTTTGTTTTTTACTGCACTTTTATGCAACATACTGACATTGTTAGCCCTGTAGTGTAATTGCCTGTATTGCCTATATATATATATATATATATATATATATATATATAT
The DNA here is from genome assembly GCA_020466265.1 of Siphamia tubifer. Lineage (NCBI taxonomy): Eukaryota > Metazoa > Chordata > Actinopteri > Kurtiformes > Apogonidae > Siphamia > Siphamia tubifer. Next base: position 41,076,827 of record CM035786.1, on the reverse strand, counting down.
ATATTCAGATTATAGCCAATGGCGTAAAAATAATCAGCAGTGTTAGGATTGTACAGACACACGGATCACACTTGGGCTAAAAATATGCCTTCAGCAGTTATGCTATGAGGCTAATGACATGCAGACATCACATATGCACATACTCTATATAAAGCTATGAATAGTGGCTATGCATAAGGCTGCAGTTTCCCATGTGTTTGTTGTAGTGTGGCTATGGAATTTATTGATTCCTATTGATTGTCAGAAATTACATATTTGATTAATCATGAAAATTATTAATTCAGTAAGATATTGCTAGCATTTGATTCAGGTTGTCTTGAGCTTTTATAGCTAGAAAATGATTGAAAAGTCTATAATATTGAAGAAAAAAAAAGATGTTTATTTTTTTTCATTTTCAACCAATTCTAGGACAAAGCTTCGGTTTGAACATATTGTGAAATTAGGCTAGAGTTTGCATGAACTAAAGTGGTGAAAAAGAAGAGAGCAGCTCTTAATGGGCTGTCACATCCCTCACCGCTCTGCTCAACACACTGACCCACTTTGGCTCGGTGACTTTGGTGCATCTGCAGCCATGCTTTATAAATGCACCAAGTCCTGCCACTGCTAGGCTAAAGACGACAGACCCACTTGTATGCGGAATGCTTGGCCAATGTGCATTTATTATAAAGTATTGTGGGAAAAAAAAGAGTAAATGGTTGATTTCTTTTTAAATGTTTCTACTTTGATTAGACGGTTTGGTGGTTCCCGTGTTCCACACAAACACTGAGACACAAACTGTCATTCACACATTTTAGTGTCTCTGCTGTAATATGGTGAATATATTTAATTGATATTGTTGTTGTTTTACGTATTTTGTGTGTGTCTGAATTTCAGACATGAAATTCCTTCAGATCATGCATATGTCATAACCCTGGAAAGTACCCTCTTTCATTGTGGTCATTAATGGGACTGAGGGTAAATGATTGGTTAGTCAACTAATCAAACAACTGGGCAATTAGTTTAATGATTATTTTTCTGTTCGATTAATAAATACTATAATGTATTTAAAATAAATGCAAACAAATTCTTCATAATATAGTTAATTAAAGACTGTTTTGCACAGCAAAATAAAAATATGGAATACAATTATACAAAATGAAAAAGTTTCAGCCAGTTTATTCTCAGTCAAAGAAAATCTCTCCTGTGCAAAATTACAGAAGAAAAAAAGCAGTGCAAACACAAACACTGTGCCATGCACGGTACAGAAATGACTGATTCCTATTTAACAGTAGCAACTTAGAGCCTGATGCACAACGAAACTGACACATGAACAACAGCATGGATAGCTAGGATGGTTAGCTAGCACTACTGAAGTGCATGTAGCTCAATAGGTCCACCATTTGCCAAACTGGGGCCCTAAACAGAATTTTAGTTTGAGTCCTCCCTCCCCCATTAAAGACTGACTATCGGTGAAAAAGGCTAATAAATTAGACGGAAGTGGAATGACAGTAGAGATGGAAAGGCAAAAGAGTTGAAACAACAAGACTACAGGGCTACGGCAACTGTTACAGACAGAGGACAAAAGGGTGAGAGGACGATAGGAGTCAAAAAAGATGGACTACAGCAGGGGGATTCAATCCTGGCCCTTGAGGGCCGCAATCCTGCATGTTTTAGATGTTTTCCTTTTCCATCATCATTATCAGGCTTCTGCAGAATTTTGATTGGCTAATAGTTTGAATCAAGGAAAGGGATTCATGCAGGATAGGTGCCCTCAAGGACTGTACGTGGACCCCCTGAACGAAAGACTGTACTGAAAGACTGTACGTCTAAATTTTGACGCAGTGGCAGCGCCTCCCAGTGGCAGCAGCGTGCACTAGTTTTTGGAGGAACTGCGCAACGCAATTTCGTTCTGCTGTGACACGTCAAATGACAATAAAGACATTATCGTGTCATATCGTAAAGCACAGAATAGAGGAACACAGGTCAAACATGGTAATGGGAAGGACATAAACAAACACATTAGACAGAAAAACGAATAAAGAATGGGACGATTGGAAACAGATGTGAGACTGGAAAACAGAAAGAGGAAGAAGTGACCGAGCCAGTACTGGGTCCTGCCGCTCCTGGACCTCCAGCGTGGAGGAGACAGCGCTGTTTTTTTTTTGTTTTACTTAAACAACATACTCACCTTCAAGTGAAGAATGAGCCTCTTCTTGTTTTGATATTTTGTCTTTTCTTGCTCCAGATTCAACCTGTCGTTTAGAACCATTTCTCCTCCAGCATCAACAACCTGTCAGCTCATCTGATTGCTGATTGGTCAGATGCTGTGTGCTGTCAATCATTGGGAAAACATGTAGGGTGTCAGATTACTTGTCTCTTTTTTTTTTCTCTCTTGCAGCTGTTTCTGGCTCAATTGATACTCTATAGAGTACGCACACGCTGCACCATGCCTCACAGCAGCGTGCACATTTATCCTTTACATTTTACAGAGGATGCATCACCTTGCAGTTCGCTCTTTCAGTCTCTTAGAGCTGCACAATATATCGTTTGAGCATCGACATCACGATGTATGTATGCACAATTGTCACATCAGAAGTCCTGCAATGTTGGAGACAAATCAACCTGGTGTGTTCTTATCTAATTTCTAGGGCACATGGCACACACTGCACACGGCGATCCACCAATCATAATCATTCTTAATTAATTTGGGGTGAGTCGCTTTGACAAATAAGTAACAAACAAGAAAATCACCATTAATTGAAAATGTGGGGCAAAAAACAGAGGTTTGACCATTTACGTCGGCACCACACAGCTATCATGTCCCCAATTACAATATCGTGCAGCACTAGTCTCCATTCTGCAAAGTGCAAACTCTTTAGTTTTGGGTGACCCACGTGTGTGTGGTGACGTGTCAACAACAAAACATGACATCGAGGATATTTTGAAGTTGATGATTCATTGACATCCTCAACAGCAAAGAAAAAATTTGCTATTTAAAGTAATTTTGAATAATGTGTTACCAAAGCTTAAAGAAGATGATTAACAATAAGTATTATATTGATGTATTTATTGTGTTTTTATAGTCCAACATTAATTCTTATTATTTATGTTGTATTCAGTACATGATAACATGCTTGTATTTAAAAATAAATAAATGAGTACCCGCTGGGCTTCTTCAAAGTACTCCTGGGGGTACACGTACCCTACTTTGACAACCCCCATGATAGACTATAAGATGATCACTATCTCTAGTGACTTTTTGTCTTTTGCTTCACTCTAGACATTGTCAAATACAAATCAGATGGACATCATTGACGTCCACTAACCATACCTGGGTGGTTTTGAGTGAAGTAGTACTTGAAGGAGACGATTATTTCTTTTCCTGTTGTGAACAGTGAGAGCAGACTGAGAAGTGAGATGTACAGGCCTGTATAGAGGTGAGGAGAGGCCAGCAGTGACTGGCAGAGTTGTCCAAACTGTTGAAATCACCCAACACTCTGTTAGTGCTGACTGTTACACGAATCTCACGTCTGGTCCTTTAGTCACAGTCTCGCAGCTCGTGACTTTTTCCTGATCACACTTGGAGTTCACTGCTATAAAGGGACACACAAACTTTGGCTACACATTCTAAACACACTAATCCTCTGTGTGTATCTGCCTGTGCTCTAGCTTTCACCTCGTGCTAAGACAGATGGAGCAAAAAGTAAACATGTGTACATGTACAAAAGTAAATGGGATTAAGGCTCGGAGCCGTCTGGTAATCTGTACGAACGCCAGTGTTTCCCCTACAACGGTCCATCCATGTCACATTACTGCAGTTTTATCATGATTACTAGAAAATAGGGCTGGGATGATATGCTCTCATGCCGATTCGATTCTTTTACGATTTTTTGGGAGCCGATTCGATTTAAATTGCGATTCTTCGATATTTTCCTTTTTAACACCAGACCACGTGAAAGAGCTGAATGATGATGCCTACAGATCATATCAGGAGCCATATTTCCCAAAAAAAGGCACATCATATGTGAGTCAGCAGTATTATTCAGTAGTACTATATTTGAACCAGACTTTGGGAATTAAACTGCTACATTTATCTGCACACAACACAAGTAGGAGCCTTTAATTTAACATACTTCACATGTCCAGCTCTGCTCTTCCCTTCTGTTAGAAAAACCACACACTTTAATTGTTGTTGATTATTTAGCTATATTTATTCAGGAACAACAAATTTTCTGTAAGGTTTCAGATATCCCGCGCTGTTGAACGCACTAGAGATGTTACGATGATTGTGAACACACCACCTCCGTATTTAGAATTGGCTAAGCACCCTCTTCTTCCCAACTCTAATTCATATACTCCTGGTTTATTACTGTGTGTAAATGCCACAAGGTGCGATTAATAACACAATACAGTTGGAATAGATATTTGCATAGTGTATTGTTTATCTGCGCATAAGTTAATGTTGTTTAAGTGTTGTTGAAGCTAATACGATAATAAACTAGATCCCGTCTGAGTGACTCATACAGTCGCCTACAAGCGGTAGTTGTTTTTTCCCACCTGGCTTTAAATGAATCATTTAAATATGGGGAAAAAATGATTTTTGAAAAAAAAAATTGATTTAAAAATCGTAAAACAAAAAATCCTGATACATATGTGAATCGATTTTTTTTTCTCCCACAACTACTATAAAATAATAAATTATGCACATTTAATTATCTGGCAAATACACTGACCTAATGCGTACAAGTGCAAAACCAACTTGTATAGTGGAAACAAAGTTATCAGCCACAATCGTGCGTGTGTGTGTTTGGTGAGAATCATGTCCATTTCTCAAATGTTCAAATGTTGCTATATATGAATGAGGAAGTCGATATTTATTTAGTTTATTTAAGTTATGGTATGAAAATAAAGAAATGTGAAATGAGCATGATACAGGCAGGTCAGTTGGAGGTGGTGGAGACTTGGTTTTAGGACCACCAGGGAGAGGAATATAAAGGGGTCCCACCCACTCCACATACTATGTTAAAGATTTGCACAAATGTGCACAGTGGTACAAAGACAGTTTCTAATATGCATTATGCTCCTGAGTTACGAGGCCTCTGCCTCTTGGGAAGCCTGTGCTTTTGTTTGAACTGCGGCATTCGAATGAATGTTGAATGGTAGCCTGGAAACATGAATAGAGGAGGCAGAGCAGGCAGAGAGGCCGGATTCAACAGCACCTGCTATGATGAGTCACATTTAGCTTTACAGTGACATATCCTCCCTGACATGCTCCAACATGAATCCTTCCACTTTCTGTCATTCTTCTTTTATCACACGGCTTCCTCCCTTTAACTCAGTAGTCGATTATAAACTTTTATCAATGTGATGCTGAAATGTGGTCGTGCAAAGTTTTCCCACCATAGGCCATTCCCAAACCTGACCTCCTGCGAGTAAAGCCCTCAACCATGCATAATTATATCGCCAAAAACAACACATTAGAGCTCGCTGTCAGATGAGGTGAATGTTTTCAGAGGCAGAGGCTTGGATTCTTCCACTGGGAGCTCTGGTTATGGATAGGGTACTAAGGGTACTAATCACAAGCCAGGGTGATTGTCTCTCCTCATCCTTTTGAAGTTGCACAGGTGTGGCCGTCATAAAACCTGTAAAATTGGGAGGTCATGTTTTCGAGGATGGGCTGGGACCTGGTATAGGCTTGTTTTTTAGCCTTGCATTTAACTTGACAGAAACACTGTTCTACACTCAAGTGAAACTGGGCAAGTATGAGCTCTGCGTGAAAGAATGCTGCAAGGGTTTAAAGTTTATTGTGTTCAATGGTAATCGTATCCACTGTTTGTTCTCCCCATGTGCTTTGTACCCCTAACCACATGATAAGAGCCCAACTGGGATGAGAAGATCTTAGCTTGTACCTGATGGATAAAGGCCAACTGCTGTCTGCCAGCATGCAGCATTTGTCTGCAGATAATCTCAGTCCCACAGAGTCCAGAGCAGGCTATAATTTCTTAGTGTAGTGAGACACCTACTGGCTAATGTGAGTCATTTAATGTCAGCTGTGACTGAAAAAGTGTCTGTTTTTTTGGGCGCAGTGGCCTCTATAGCTTAGATAAAATTACAGATTTAATGTATAATTATTTTAAAATGATTTACTAACCCTTATGATTCAGCGTATCCTAAATAAAAATAAGTTAAATACAATCATCAGCTAATTCCAGAGTTTGGTAATATATATAGAATACATTTAATTAACTAATGTTTTTGCTGTTTGAAAATCATGGGAAATTAAGACCTTTACTGCAAAATACAGTCAGCCAAAACATTGTGTGAAGGTATTTCTGTTTTACATATTGTAGTTTAGTAAAGACATTGTTCTTAAATCAGTTGTTTTCACTCCATGCAACAAAAAACAAACTCAAATGCAGACTTCTGAACAGTTTCAAGTTAATAATTTCCTCCTGAGACCCACCATTTTATATTAATTAATTGTCTTAATTAGAAACAGAATAATGCAGCAGTTTTTTTTTCCCCAGATACATTTTTCAAATTTTTTATTAACATAATTAAAAAATAGATGTTCATTTCTTTTTTAAAGTAAAGCTGTGAAACTCTTTTCCACTACAGATGACAAAAAAATCCATTGCTGGCTCTCAGGGGGATATAGAACAGATTTGTTTGAGGTAATGTGCTGTGATTGTGAATTTAAGGAAGTAGTAATAGAAAAAGTCATGACATGAACATCAGTGCTATCACTTTTGGCACAGAAAGTAGAGGCTGACCTGACTAATGACAAAATCAATGTACAATCACTTCCCTCTGTGTGTACGCACACACACACACACACACACACACACACACACACACACACAAGGTCATGGATATACTGTTTTTAATAGTGGTAATATTGTGCCTATTCATATTTTATGTCAATTTTATTTAATTTTTTTACTTGGCTTTACTCTTATCTTACTTATGTAAAATGTTTGCTTCTATGTTTTAGTCTCTTATTCTTTTTATAATTTCATATTTGATTCTTGTGTTTTGAAATACAGGTGGTTTATTACATCCACCAAGGAGGTATTAAACTCGAGTACATTTGTTTGTCTGCCTGCCTGTCAGCAGGATTACACAAAAAGTTTTGAACGGATTTTAATTAAACCTTCAGGAATGTTAGATAATGGGTCAAGGAAGAACCCAATAGATTTTGAACAATGAAGGTCAAAGGTCAAGGTCACACTAATGGTCAACAGCTAAAACACATCAGTGGTAATATCTCAGGATTCAAACAAGATAGAATCTCACGTTTTTTTTTTGCATTCATATCGTCTCACCTTCGGACATCAGATGGGTCAACGCCTATGGCTCCATTGCATCACGATTTGACGTCATGTGACGACGGAGGTCTGCTGTTTCTGACTGCCTTGTTAATATTGTTTCACTGACTGGAGTAGCACTCTTAAGTTCATCGTACATGTGATGACAATAAAGGCTATTCTATATTCTAAAATCAACCATCAACATCACTACGTAAGAATTAATTTGATGCATGATGAACTGCATATCCAAGTCAAAGTAACAAATACCTAAATAATTAAACTGCAAATGGTAGATAAATCTTGATCACTGAACTACAGAGTAACCATTTTTTTTAAATATCTTGGAAGAAATATTTTCCCCAGCAATTCCCCAAAGTCTTCAGTCTCATCTAAGGAGTGTAATATTAACCACTGGCAACTAACTGATCCAAATAATTAATAAAATGTCCTACTGGCATTGATTTTGTGGTCTTTCTAGTTTAAAAAAAAAGGCCTTCTGGTTTTATGTGTGATGGCAATTTTACCAGGAATTTGATCATGTTTAACTGAGCAACGTTGTTAAAGCTGGTGTTCTGTGTAACAATTTTGAGATTAAATCAGACGAGGAATTGAATTTTTGGGTGCGTGGGTTTTCCTCATGTTGCCAAAAATCTCACTGTCTCCCCTGCATTTCTTCTGTTCTGTTCACTTTCACACAGACGGCAGGAGTCATTCTCAAAGAAAAACAGAACTGGATAGAGGACGACGGAACAACAGGCTGACCTCACGTCCTGCACTATGCACATCTGACACACAACTAGTAAGTACATCCTCATCTGAACATGAATGGGTTACGTGCATAAACTGGCCATGGAGTGGACTTTAGAAGAATGACCTAAAATAATAAACAAGTGCTTACAACTTACTACGAACACTGTTTTTAGAGGAGTGACATTTGTCTTTTGTGCACTTTTAAACATTAAACACGGGTCCATTTTCAACCCTTTCTTCTGAATAATTGAATAAACTGATTGCTGGCCCTTGAAATGCAAATGAGACATTGAACACCCCACCCAGGTTGTTGATTTTACTGTTTTTAAGTAACTGGCTCAAAGTTTGGACATATTTTTAGTATGGACTACAATCACTGCTGCTGATAAATAATTATATCTTACTCGGAGAGTTTTGTGGCACCTTAATAATAATAATAATAATAATAATAATAATAATAATAATAATAATACATTTGATTTGAAAGTGCCTTTCAAGACACCCAAGGTCGCTGTACAGGAATGTAATGATGAATAAATAAGGAGGGATGTAACAACTGTAGCAAGATAAAAACAATATATGATACAATAAATAAGAAGGGGGGACCATATGAAGCAGTTAGAGGGAGGTATATAAGTCTGAACAGATGTGTTTTGAGTTTAGATTTGAAGATGAACAGGGTGGCAGAGTGTCTGAAATCTCTGCTCCTCATAGTGCAAAGGCAGGCAGTGGGAACTGTGAGGTGGAGAGAAGATGAAGATCTGAGGCCACAGGACGGAGGGACAATTTGCAATAGGTCAGAGAGGTAGGAAGGGGCGAGGTTATAGATGGACTTGTAAGTGTACAGAAGGATTTTGTAGGTGATTGTTTGATTAAGCAGGAGCCAGTGGAGTTGTTGAAGGACGGTTAACTCTTTACTTTTCATAGCCATATTATTCATACTGATAGACTTTATTTTGAACATAAGTGCACAAAAGAAATTCCAGATTTATAAAAACTAATGGAAATAAATAAACTTGAGCAAAAAATAAATATTACACTTTTGTAAAACACTTTGACGGTAACTCTTTAACTTCATTCTTTTACTTCATGTGCTAAAAGGAAAAAATAAACTACTTCCTCATATGACAGTTTTGTTCTCTGCTTCTGTGAGTAAGCAAAAGCCTTTTTTCACCAAACTCCCTTTTTTTTTTTTTTTTTCAAATGTATTTAATAAAGTGCTATCAGTCATCCTCTATTGCCAAGTCCACAATCATTGCCATTTTTAATGGAAGATAAGGAATCTTTATTTGTTTGGCCTAAAATACTTTATAATATTAATAGTAGTAATAATAAATGTAATGTAAAATGAACTTTACATCTCAACAATCTCAAAGTGCTACATAATAAAAGAAAAGAAAATACATTTCATTTTATCATATGAGCTGTTTTGTACAGCAACAGTGCAAAGCATGAATGATAAAGTAATTGCGCATGTGTAACTCTCTAAATAACAGACAGATTTAGACGTGTAAACACAGCCAAGCAATTGCTTCCTGTGCAATTATACACTGCTGTCAAACAATGTAAGAGAGGCAAACATGATGTAGTGTTGTTTGTGTTCAGCTCAGCAGAACGCAACCTCAAGGAAGCTAATGGTTCTTAAAGCAGAAGCCATTTCGATCTGAGCCGTGTGCCACATAAAAAGGCCAATGGATGCACACATACACACTGGCCTGTGTCTTCACTTATACCAGACCTATTTGTGGGGGTTTTCAGTATTTAAAACGGCCTCATATTGTCTCATATTTAGTAAAATAAGAGTCTCAGAGAATGATTTTACTACATAAGTTAAAATAACCCCCTAACATGACGTCAAAAATGCTTTTTTTATGTGTTAGACAGAATCTCCAGCTAAATCCTTAGCTCGATCACTGGCAATAGTTTGACTTAGATGTGCAGATGTACATGTGCAGACAGAGTCTTTCATGTACGATCACCGTGTACTGCTCGACATTCTTTCCATAGTTATAGTTTGATGGTAGGGACAGTCCACGCTATCACTGAGTGGCAGTAAGACCTACTCTCACACTGAGTCTAATCTGTTTATGGCTCTAATTGACAGGTGCTTTCTCCAAACCCCTGTCACAGGAGATCTTTTCCTAATGCTCAGCCTAAGCTGTGTGTGTGTGTGTGTGTGTGTGTGTGTGTGTGTGTGTGTGTGTGTGGTAAGTGACAGCCTGTGGACATGTGCGTCCATATGGCATGCGCAGGCCTGCTGGGCCTTCGACTCAACGTGTCAGCACTCTGACCTTCATCTCAAGTTCATGACATATTTTATGAAGAGAAACAGAATTCAGTAGTCAAACCAATCAGTGTTAGACACAACAAGCAGGAATGCACATGAAAATGAAAATAAGCCACTCGAGTTTTCAGCCAGTAGGTGGAGCTATTGTCATAGGAAAGGGGATTCACCTGCTTTGTCTGCAAGTGGTAATAGTTGACATGTGCAAAATGTACTCAGTGTAGCATCTTTTGTGTGTCTCCAGAGGGCCAGGTGGGCTTTCCTGCAGCTGATGATGACTGGTCTCATGCGCTAGAGTTAGATGGTGTGGGAATGATGGACCTCCCTAATGGCCAATCAAGTATCACCACCACTGCTGCAACAGTCTCTGAGGTGAGCTCTTTCCACCTCACCACAGTTATAGAAGCCATGCATTGTAGTCCACTTCTGAAAACAAAAACACTTGACAATAGGTTTTCCTAGTTATTCACAGCTTTTGTTAAAACCCTGCTTTGACTGTGGAACCGCATTTTTTTTTCCCCAGTTCAGTTTATTTTACAAATCATTTTAAAATACAAACAATTTACAATTTACAATAAACAGTAGACACGATCTTGTAAAAAAGGATAACCCCAGAATCTTCTAAAACAACAATATATCATGACAACAACAATTCCTATTTCTAACCTATCAACTAACCTAACCCTAACTAACACCTTACGTAACCACTTCCCAAAAATATGTTGTTAGGGCAAAAATCCTCCAGCCAGGTGATTCTGATCATTAGCCTGGTTCTATAGCTGTAGATGGGTCCCCGGGCGCCACCCATGGGTCCCCGCTGCTCCTTACAGGTGCCCCAATGGCATGAAGGATGGGTTAAATGCAGAGGACACATTTCATTGTACAATATATAATGACAAATAAAGTACTTTACTTTTACCTTCGTCATTCACAGTTCCTCCTATCCACTGACAACCTTCTTAACCATGCATCTATTCAACCTTGTTCCCATCACCCCTTTTCCACAGAAGAGCAGCAGCTCAGAGTCTCTCAGCGATAAGGGCTCTTCAGAGCTGAAGAAGAGCTTTGATGCTGTTGTGTTCGACGTGCTGAAGGTCACTCCAGAAGAATATGCAGTGAGTTACATTTATGCGTTTCAGTCTTCCTGCATGTTTGAGCATATTGGGAAAAAATTAAATGTTCAGTTAGCACAAATATGATGGTGCTGACTTGAAAGAAGAGGAGATGGAATGATGGAGGCGGAAATGGGGTCAGAGTTCAGATCAGTAATAATTGATGATGTTTGGCAGTACCAAGAAGACGCTGATTGATTTCCTCTGGCCAGTGCTGCGCAAAGTTTCCCCAGCACTTCTGGACCAGCTTGACTCATATTTCAGTTTGAGTCCTAGTTTTGTTTTGCTTTTTATAGGTTGTGATTAAGATCAACCAGTTTTTACACACCTTAATGTTGGGTATCGGTCTGTTCAGTTCATCCACAAGAGGGCACTGCATCTCCTCTTTAATTTTTCGATATTAAACTTAGGCAAGGCAAGGCAAGGCAAGGGCAAATGTATTTGTATAGCACATTTCATGTACAGGGCAATTCAAGGTGCTTTCCATAAAACATATAAGAAAATAGAATACTGGACAGAAAACTGATATGTATGATTGGTCTAATGTACAGCAATTGAAAAAAAAAAAGATCATAATCTCATATTATTATTATTATTATTATTATTATTATTATTATTATTATTATTATTATTATTATTATTATTATTATTATTATTATTATTATTATAAGACAATGACAAAAGGATTTTTCTATTTCTTGTTGGCATGAAAAATTGTTGCCAGTTTTACCATGTCACACACTGGATGTGTTTGATTATTTTGGTGAAAAAACATCCAGTTTTGACCTCAATAGAACAGAGCACATGCAGAAGCGAGCCTGACGTTGACTTCAGATGTTGACTTCTTAATGTAATATATTACAGATGCATGTATAAGAGTTACTGAAACATTTGGCAGTTTGGTAACTTGGATATTTGGTAAAAAGCTATTCTATCAGTGCAGGCTAATGTGAATTGTGGTGTTCTAACAGGTTGTATTATCCTTTTCCAGGGCCAAATTACCCTCATGGATGCACCTGTGTTTAAAGCCATCCAGCCAGAGGTGAGCAGCCAGTCTGTAGATGACGTTTATGTTTGGATTATTCAACTTTACCTTTTGTTTTGTGACATCAGACACACACACTGGGATTAATTAGTTCTAGGCAGTTGCTTTATCATTATTTTTGCTGTGGTAAAGGCATTTTTATATGAGAACATGAAATTAGATGTGAAATTATGCTACACAAAACAAATATTCATTATTGTGGACAGAAATAAGCCGAGGGAAACCCCACTGTGCTGTTGGTCTATGTGTATACATGTGTCTGTAAATTAATTTTCGCTCTCTGTTTGCTTTCTGCTAAATTTCTGTGCAGTTGCTGATTCTCTACCATGCTGTGCTATTAGCAACCATGATCAGACTCCCCACGCAGAGCCTCATATCACAGTTATAGTTGCATAAAAAAGACTCTTGTCTTTTGCTCGGTCTTGAGCACCTTATCCATTACTTGAATGAAAATCATTATGATCCCATGTCTTTTCTCCTCTGGCCTTTTCTGACAGCAGCCTTGTAGAACCTGTGTTTAAGGTTGGCCACTGCGGGCTTATAAAAGCAATATATAAACCACAACTTGGTGCAGTGTGGTACAGTTTTGACTCTTGGTATTGCATGCACAACACTCACTAAAGTAACAGCACACACACACACACACACACAGCTGGCACCTAACCTTGTATAATAACCAAAACCATTTTTCATTTAATTGTCAGTTACATCATATGTGATAAAAACATGTTGTAGATTATTCAGACCCTGAATTATTTGTAGAAAAAAAGCAGACAGGAGCTCTGATAAGGTTTTGACTGTGCAGTTTTACACTGTCTTCACTCGGGCAAAAGCCTCTGAAATTGTCTGGACTCTTTCCCTGTTGCCTTAACTGCAGTTGGACAGGTTCATGCAGAGGTTACTGGGGGATTTACAAACGCAAACATGCTGCTGTGTTCAGTCTGGCTTGAATGATTTAGAGGCTACAGGGTGACTGACTGACCAACTAAGTGGGGTTTATATGCTTAATGAAACATGTCCATCCATGGAGAGCCGATGTAGTAATTTGCTTCAGTTGGAGATTTAAAGGGTCAGGTGGGTGTGAACATGGTTTCAGTTGTTCCTGAAGTTTCAAGATGACATTAGTGGGAGGGAGTTACAGTGTGAATAAGGAAAATGTGGGGGAAGGAGAGCAAGTGAGGGCAATTAGAGGGGTGTTTTGTGTGCACATTGGTCAAAAGTCAGTGGGTGGGCTAATGAGGAGATGAATGCAAGAGGTGTGTCGTAGTGACCCAGCGGTGTCCTGGCAGGTACAGGCTGAGTTAGAGAGGCTTTTCCTGCTCTCACAGTGCTTTTCTCAAAATCCTTGTCAGAAAAAAAAAAGCCTTGACTAAACTGAACTCAACTAGAGTTTCCAGTGCTGTCAGTCTCTTCACAGACACATAATGTGAAAAGCAGGTGTGTGTGAATCTGTGCATGTGCCGTTGCTCGCCTGCCGTTTCACTTTGTAAACTGCCTGAATAGGAAAATATTAAATAATGTGGTCAAATCCTTGAGTTGTGCAACAATATTTTTACTGACATATGGCCCAGTTTCAGAATTTGAGCACCCTTTAAATGCCGTTTAGCAACATATGGCAGTTAAAAAGCAGCGTGCACTGATAAATGGCAAGCAATTTGAATTGAGTCTGAGTGAAAATGCATATTAATATGGAAAAATATTGTGATATTCCCAGTATCATTTATTTTAGAAGAGAAGAGGAGTGAAAGGGGGATAAAGATGGAAGGACACATTTCCATGATGTCATATGTTGTAATTCTCATTTATTATAATCATATGGCAGTGTGAACATCTGGGTAGATATATCTATTTTGGAATTTTGTTCTTTTTAATCTGTTGCTGGGCTCCAGATGTTCCTCACCTTGTTTCTAGTAGACATATTTTGCCTTGTTGAATAATAACAAACAAGGAAGGATCACATTTTCCAATAAGTTTATCCTCCATGTTCCTAGATTGTGGTTGCATTGATTTAAAATGTTGCCAGGTCTCTGAATTTCCCTGTAACTGAGCAACCGTTGCTAAACCAAGTGTGTCTTTCAGTGTAATTGTACACATGTCCTGTTTCGGATCAGTTTCACCTCCAAACCAACTGTGTTTTTCAGTTCTTCCAAGAATGTTGTCATTTCCATAACAACTTGAAATATCTGAAACAACCATAAACTACCTATGACTTGGCTTGGTAATATTTGTGTTTAGGGTTTAATTTTTCCATTCTCTATAAACACATTATAACTGTCTTAATATAATATATGGATAGGAAAGGAAGTCTGTAGTGAGAGTGGCTGAATGTCCAAATAATTGTGTTGACAACATTTTTACATGCACGTAGGATACGGTCCAGAATGTGCCTTAACAATTGCCCCAAACAACATGACGGTAGAACAGATCATCCCATTCCAACACTGACATGGAGCAGATGTATGGAGAGGAGCCTGAAAACTGTGGCCAAATCTTGTGGAAGAAGAAGAAAAGACAACTGTCTATCACATAAATAATAAAATAATACTTGGGAACTGGTGAGGAGATGGAATAGGAAACATGGTTTGCATTCACCCTCAGACACTCTGAATATATACGATTAAAAACAGCGTATTGAAGTGGCAGATGCTTCTAAATAACTCATTGATTTCATTTTAAAGTCACATTTTGTAATTATAAAAGTTGTTTCAAAGGCCACAAGACAGTCTGGTTCAAAAGCACAGGCGTACTGTTCTTGAGAAACACACAATTTACATACATCTGTTTTTGATAATATACAAGTAACTGATCCTGTGCATCATATTACTAATTTATTTCCTGGATAATACTCATGGTTCGTGTCTGTGACTCCAAAAAAATGGCTTGACAACTGACCGCTGATTTGTTGAGTTGTGAATCTTCAGCAACTCTGTTTGGACTACATGTATAACTGATTAAAATGCCAGAATTTTTTTTTTTTCTTCTTTGGTGTAAAATAATCTTTGCAGAGCAGATGAATGTTTAATCTGCAGTCCCATGCTGATGTTTTATTTTCTTGGCTCTTGGTTTACATTTTAACATGCCATTAAAATGACAGGATGGATCATAGAGCAGGGGAAGGAGACGGGACACAAGAGTCTTGGGGCTGAATTGTCGTCATTTAAAAAAAAAAATGTATATTTACGATGCTTGCAAATCTATCTCGATGAAAACAAACTTAACTAGAAGCTATATAGCGCCCTCAACATAAAAGGAAGAGAAGTAGCATGATGTATATGTAGAGAAACTGTATATCTACTCATTGTAGAGCTATTTTTTCTTTCTTTTCATGCCTTTTTTGTGGGTTATTTATAATTTTATGATCACGCATAAAGCTGCTGGTGGATGTTTATAAAAGTTTATGGTGTGACGGGTGAAAGAAACAGCAAGACTGAGTGATGAGGAGGCACTTAGGGAGGAGGGGGGCTGCGTTTGTTTGTACCACAGTCATGACAACAGCCAAGTGAGTAATTTAGTGGCTTTGGCTGGCAAGATTTACTTCATCTCACAGGGAATAGTTATCAGATTGCTTTGTGCATACCAGTGACAAGTATGTCAGCTCCTCAGAAGTCTGAGCACCCACTGCAGAAACTCCCAAAAGAGTTAAAGTGAGTCATGGAGTCGAAGGCAGGTAATGTTTCATATATTCGGGCCTGTCTCCCCCCTGTAGCCTTAATGTTTTCCAGCCTTCATTTTGAGGGAAAATAGATGATTCAAAATATTATGTTTTCTGTCACACACACACACACACACACACACACACACACACACACACACACACACACACACAGCCACTGTTACGGAGTCATAAAATGTTGCACAGAGATCTCTGCGGGGGTTCGGCACACGCTATTTTTCTAGGGTTGGCAGTAGACGATGATTGCCACACAACAAACGCAGAAGGGAAGCTCTCCTACACGAGTGTGTCGGCGTGATGGCAAATACTGATTTATCATTCCGAAAGATGAAGAAAGTGATATTTTGACAGCGTAGACAAAAAACAGATCCCCCTGTCAAAGAAGAGTTTGTTTTGAAGTATGAGCTTCAGTGTCCGCAAAGTTTGCCAGTGGAAACAGTATGTTGTTGTATCCTATCACAAAGAAGAGTTGATATATACAGACAGGCAACAAATTCAATGGATGAACCTGCTGGGATTCATGCCTTCCAAGAAGATGATGATCACATCCATAAGGCATCATCTCTGGGGTCGATAGATAGACTGAATTTATTTTGAATGTAAGTAGGCAAAAGAAATTTCTATATTAAACGGATGTAAGAGAAAAATGTAACCTTTATTACTTTCACTGTCTTACCGCCGTTTGCTCCCCATGAAAGTCTCTACTGTCTGTTTTCGCTGTCTTGTGTTTAGAGATGTATGCATTTCAATCACTTTAGAGATGGTTGGTAGTGGTACCAATATGTGGAAATAAATCACCCAGAAAAGAAAAACAAATGTCTAACTATTTCATATTTTGTCCTAAAACGGTAAGAAGCCAAACTGATGATGGCCACCCCCAATTTTAAATGCCTTGCATATATTCCATAAATAAACATAACAGTCATTAAATTACAGACAGATAGCAAATTATTACAATCCATAACTATGATTGTTGTTGTCTCGTTCAGTGTTACTAAAAAATACTAGAAAATAAAGGTTTTATACATTAATTAGCCAGTGCAGTTCAGACTTGTTAATGGTGTACAAAGGTGCACCTTAATAAGACATTTTATTATACATTTATTATTTTATTTAAAGGAACGGTGCATATTGATGTACATGTAAATGTCAATACACCAGAATTTGGCTAGTCGCTACTTTCCATCTGCAGTCCCTGACAGGTCAGAAAAAATAACATTATAATATCAAAATGACAAATAACGTATACAAAAAATCAACATAATAGAAGAACTGGATCACTTTCAAGTTTGTTATATCACACTGCGCACGCTAAATAAACATTTGCGTCTAATCCTCACAATAATTTTTGCACGTTCTAGCAGAAACATCCATAATTCCGTATTCATCAAGGCAAACATGCGACCTGGTTTGTGAAACTTATTTTGCCCAAGTGACAGACGCGACCCTTGGTGCGTGCCGTTAGTCAATAAGCCACAACATGGTTTTACATGTGCAAACTTTTAGTAAACCAGGCCCTAAGTACCTCGCCTACATTGGTGCACAAGACAATGTTTTATTTTATATCTGCAGCAGTCTGACCTGTTTAGAAAACCAACCTGCCTGCCCCAATATTCATTAATTAACCACCTGAAACTGACACAAGTTGGAAAAACTAGCAGCTCTGTTTTGTATTTCCACATCTACTGACCTCTTGAGGCTGCTTGTCCATATTTGTTGTGATGTCTATTCCAGGACCTTCCTGATAGTTTCACATAAACTTTATGGAGTTTTTCTTCTTCTCTTTGTGCTTGGTTGGAGATGATTGTGTCACAGAATCCACAATTATTAGTTGGTGTGCTTTACCAGACTATCCAACAGCAGCAGGTCAGAGCAGCTAAACTCCTCAGACGTGTCCATGAAATTAGATTTCACTACTCGTGGCATCTTGTTTTTGTTGACTGTGCTTACTGGATTGAAGGCTGTGGACGTTTCATATGACTATTGTATTGTTCAGTAGTCAGATTATTTAAAGTCAGTTCTGTGCCCTGTGTGCATATGTATGTGTTTGGGAAATACAAACCACCAAGTAATACATTAACCCTTTAAACTTCCATTCAATTTTGCCAAAATTTCTTAATAAAGCAAATTGAATGCTGTTCTTGAACTATTTTGATAACATGTAATTGGTGACTGCTTAAATTATAAATAAAAAAATATTAAGGTGAAAACAGAAATATTGGAGGGGGGTCCTGTTAAATGATGCAATAGCCATTTATGAATATTTATTGACGTTTTAGACTTAGACTTAGGCTTCCTTTATTGTCATTGCACAAGAATACACACACCAGTGGGATTTTTGGCAACGAGACGTCGTTGCTTGGCTTCCGGAGCACACATACTAAAATAAATAAGTAAAAAAACAGCTAAGGAACAGAATAAAACAGAATGAATAGTGCAAAAACAGAGTAATTAGTGCAAATAGAACATTTTTAGCAGCTAGGGAGGGGCTGTTTTGATGTGTCTTGGACCATTTTTTGGTTTGTTTTGGATGTTTTTGTTGAACTATGACTGAATTTGTTGGAATGTGGTCCCTCTGTGGATAATTATGAGACATAAAGGTTCAGATCAGCTGTTTGACATTTGTGTTTTGAACAAATGAGTGATTGTACCTGCTGTTAAACTCTCTGTTGTCAAACTACATTAGGTCATGTGACATTTGGGACAGGTTTGGGTAGTTGGGTTAATATTTTTGATTGACTACTTCTGGCCTCTATGTGGACCCTTGGAAGTTTAAAGGGTTAAACACCGCTATTTATAATTTAGGATGCTGCTTCGTCATTTTTTTTGACCTGACTTGCCTAAACCCCTTATTTTTCATATCCTGAACTGATCCAGCCAAAGGGATCTGCAGGTTACAATTCAGCCTGTGCCTCAGTCTGACGTTAGTTTCTACCAGTGTTGACAGCTGGCCTGTACTTCAGTCAGAATCACATATAGTACATGTCCTTAGAGAAATCCTGGAATAGTAATTCTTTCCACAGAAAGGTAAAGAGGCGTTGTTGGTCAAAGTTAATAGCCTGGATCCGTCTGACTGAAACAAGTATGCATTTAATGAGCCTTTTCCATTTTTCTTGCTGAACACAAGAAAACATGTATATCTGCTACACTACAGGCACTGCACATCTACCATAACCTGGGAACTACTTTGGGATTCCATTACTCTCCATCATATCATTGTCATTTAATATCCTGACTATCAACTTGGAACCAACTTAACATTCGCTATTCCTACCTCCCTTCACCATCATCCTTCTTATTTCTCCCTCATATCTATCTTCATCAACTCTTTGCATCCTGACTCATGGCCTCCTTAATATTTTATCTGGGATCTTAATACTTCAGGTTTTGTTTACATTGTAGATAAAACTGAAAATAATGGCTCTGCTATCTCAGATGAGGTCATCCTCATGTGTGGCTTAGCTGCAGCTGGTTATCTGTAGTGCTCTTACATGTACTGTATAACACATCTCACAGCATATTTGTAAAGCAGAAGAGCCTCTACTCTTAGTTTTAGTGAATGTATAATAAAATATGCGATAGTTAAGTGAAACTTCAGGTAGATTTAAGGTTAGCTGCCTTCAGTTTTCCTTGAATCCCTCCTTTTTTCACCATATGTGCACACAGCCACTTTCTAGAAGCCCCTTTAGACTCTCTTTTAATGAAAATGCTTCTCAGCCAGACCAGCATGTGGAAATGACAGGCTGGCGGTGGTTTGGCCAAGCAGGCTTTTTTACTGCACGTTTTTTTACTGCAGCATTTAAAACCCTCTGCTTGCCAGAGTTGCCTCGTCAAAGCCTTCCTCCTCAGACTCAACCGTTGTCAGATTTCTAAGTGTTGACTGTAGTTTGTAATGCTTGAGTGTGAAACGAGACTATAAAGGCACTAGAAAAGCAAAGGAAATAAATCCCTAATAGTTTCTGGACAGCCTGCGGGATCCCTGCTGCTTTAATACACACAAGGCAGCTGGAGCGTGGACATTACGCAGCAACAGAGAAACAATAGTATGAACATAGCCTCAAGGCTCTACTTCAAGCAGAGTTCAAATGAATAGATAGACAGGTTGAGTGGCATCACAAACTGGGTCCAGGTGGTCCGGTGCTGATGATTCAGGGTAGATTGTTGAAATATTGTGGTCTTGGTGAGTGAAGAAGACGCACATTGAAGGGCTTACCTACCTGGGTGGTCAACTGTGGGTCTGAGCTGTGACACTCACAAACATGTCCAGCTCCCACTGACTATGGAACGTCCTTGTTGAAGACTCATCAGCAGCAGTGTGGAAGGTGTAGACGAGGATGATTGACATGATGGCAGGAAAAAGGGAAGCGCTTATTTAAAAAGGACAGACGTTAAATAAATAATGGGTTCTCTGTGGCGAGATGGGTCAGAACCTCCTAACTCTGTATCCTGGCCGTCCTGAAAAACCATGAGGAGACTGGCTGTTAACCTTTTGTCTTTTCAAAGTTGCTCTCTAAAATGTTAACCGTTTCCTACCTCAGTATCTACTTTTTTTGGGCTTTTTTTATGTCCCGATTCTCACGCAGGACCCACAGGAATCACCTCACCCACTCATGAATGTCTGCTTTTAGCATCTGTATTTGATAGGCCTTCTATTAAACCCTGATGGGTGCCTCAAACGCATTAGCTCATGTACTGTATACACTGTAGACACAACTTTGAATGAGCTTGGTGTCTCTGTCCTGATGTGATCTAGGTTTAGGGAGGTGGAAGCAGTGGGTGGAAGCCATTTCTTCCAGACTGACAGTCTCACAGGGGGTATTTATGAGAGGGAACCTTTGCCTGATTCAGCTGTTCATATTGTAGCCCAAGCAAGCAGGGCTGGCAGGGATTAGGAAGAGCTTGCACAACATTTTTCCTCCTGTTACGTCAGTGTCCCTGGCTGCTGTTCAGCCCACAGGGGCCAAAGGAGGGTCTGGGTTCCCTTTGCTGTGTCTGTGTGGTCTTTCATCTTTACCTCATTCTAAGGACAGCAGACAAGGCCAAACTGAGTCCAGCCTGGCACTCAGAACGAAAGGAGATTTGTGTGTTAGTGGGATTTTTCACATCCTTTTAAAAAAATAAATAAATGTAGGTTTCATTTCAAAGGGATCTGAGTCACTTTTGCTGTAATATTCATTTGGACTTTGTAAGACCAGTATTTGTCACAGTCCTGAGATTGTAAATTTCATGACTAGAATTTAAATAAAGTTAGTTTTTATTCTTTTTTTGCAATTATTTGACCCTGATTATGTTCTGATTGACAGTTGTACTTCCTCAATCACCCACTGACTATTCAGTTTTTATGTTGCTGTTAGTACTTTTTTTACACTGCCACTATTTCCCTTTCACCCCTCAGCTCTTAGAATTCCTAATAACTTTCATATCTCTAGTGTTATATCTGTACATTTACCATAGCAATGGTACCATAGCAATGGTAAATGTTCCACAGTAGGAAAGACGTTATCTAAAATATTAGGGGAAGCCTTTCATCAGTATGTTTCTCAGCATCACCACAACTAGTGTTTAAAGATTAAACTGTTGCCTTTTGATCAAATAAAATGGATCTATGGTTTTTAAACTTTGCAGTGAAGACAGAATCTTTTCTTTTATAGCCTTTCCTGTTTTTGTAACTATCCATCAACTTTTAACCGGATCAAACCCCCATTCCATCTCGCTATTCCTCCTTACCTCCTCTTTATTTCCCTCAGGCTGACCTCTGAGTAGACTGTTAAGTACATTTAGTAAAAATGTTGACGTATGTAAAACACACTGTTGCTCTGTGCATAATGTAAACATCCTCATTTGTTTTCTATTTCAGGAGCTGTCCAGTTGTGGCTGGAATAAAAAGGAAAAGCACAGCTCTGCTCCAAATGTGGTGGCCTTCACTCGCAGGTTCAACCAGGTGAGAAACGCACAGTTTTTACTTGTTTCTCATTACATTTTCCCCCACAAAAATCATAAAGGGAAATGATAGAGTCCCTTTTGCAGAGTTAAAGATTTATGAGCTTTGGCCAGCTAGGAATGGAGAGGTTGCAGCTCCTCTTTCCATCATGTCTTCTGCCTCCAAGTACCAAATCATCACCCCTCTCTCAGAGAAGGTTGTTTTTGCAGCCTTGTTTGTCATGGCAGCTAATAATAATCTCCATGCCTCCTCCCTTCCAGTCGTATACATCATTAATAGTCCCCAGGTGAAACAGATTTGAAAGGGGACTGGTTTTTTTTGCAGCAGAATGTCCTCAGCTGGTCCTTTCTTCTGTCATTAGAGACTTTACTCATGGCTTTTCTCATGTTTGTAGGAACAATTTCCGATGTGCATACAGTATGTGCTGGATAGTGTAAGGCGTCCTCCCTTAGTACCATATGAAATCATCAACAGGAAGTTGTGGGTAATGATGTAAGGGGTAACCATGCCCTTTAAGCCCCTTAGTGTTTTTGCCAGGTTTCTTTAAGACCCACTTTACCACCCTCCAGAATAAATATGAGATGATCTAACAAGAATTTGTTTCAGTGGAAACTTTGTCCATGTATAGCAGATCCTAAACGGTGATTCAAGATGTTAGCTGCACACACTCAGTATTTAGAAGCCAAGGAAAATGAGCGTTTTGGATAATGGGACTTGGATTGGGAGGAAGAAGTCCCAGAAAGCTCCTTAGCATGGGATGAAGCCATATTCCTCTTCCTTCACTCGGTTCTCTGGCACAACGCATTAGGAGCCAGTTATGTAGAGGAGGACTGGCCATTGTGTATCGCAGAAGGCGGCGATTTCAGGGAATGAGTCGGTTTATTAGGTTGTGTGCAGAGACAAAGAAGTCAAACAAAGGTCCTTGACTGTAAGCTTACAGTAAAACGTTGAGAACATTAAAGGTGTGGTGCTTTGGATTTAGTGTCTCCTTGTAGAAATGGTATATTATATTAATAATTATCTTTTTATTACTGCATAACCACCTGAGAATAATGTCTACTGTAGCCTTGTGCTTTAGCTTTCATTACCCATTGTAGGCTCACCTACCTGCTTGAAAGAAGAGGGTGAAAAGTATTCATTTGAGTGCAGACTGTGCATGGTTTAGTGGCATCTAGCTGTGAAATTTCAGTGTATTCAAAAATATACTACAGTTTCAAGGACAATTATATTCTTTCCACAGCAGGACACATGGAATCGGTGTAATCAGTAAAAGTAATTGACAAAGCCAGAGAACAAATGATGATTTGCATTAACTTAATGTCAAAGGGGCAATAATAATTATAAAGTGTTGGGAATAAAAAACTTGGACGACCATGCATTTGTAATATATTACATTGAAAATCACTCTTAAGTCAGGTTCACTTCTGAATGTTCTCTGTTCTGTCGAGGTTAAGACTGGATGTTTCAGTGAGATAGTGGAACACATCCAGGGCTTGACATGTTGAAACTGTCAAGAATTTAGTTTTTTTTTTTTTCACGCCAACAAGAAACAGATAAATCCTTTTGTCACTGTCTGTCTGATGCAACCACACCTTTTGAAACACAAAAAAAGACTTCTATATATTTAGATATTTTCTTTTTCACATATTTCATGATGATATTTGAGATTTAAAAGTTGTCTGACAACTTTTTTTCCCCCACTACTGTAAGGGCAGACTGTCGTAGGTTGTCATCTTTTTCAATAATTTTTGTAACTGGTTGTTTGTTTGAGTCGGCATTCTCTTTCCTACCTGTATTTTCTCTCCGTGCTATGTGAAGCAGTAAGGGCTAATGTGTAACACCCCTTTTGGCAGAACTAATCACAACATTTGTGATTAGTTTAATGAAACATGTCAAGTCCGAGAATGGTTCTCCATAACCCAGAAGGACAGTGTATTCAGACATAAAAATCCCAAATGCTAGAAGACTGTTGAAAACCTAAGGATAAAAATATATAGAACTTTAAGGGCAGCTTCTGAAAGCCTTCATACAATGGGATCTGACTGTTTTACTCCTGCTGGTTCTTTTAGTACTTGTGAATAGACAGCCCCTCCATCTTTGGCCACATTTTTACTTTATCTCTGTCTCATCCTTTATTCACACAGTTAATAAATGGGTTGACCCACAGCTGTATAAGCATGTGGTTGGATCTATCTGCTTCCCCTTAGTTGTGATTATTGAAGGGCTGGGGCCTTACAGCTCCATCTGGAGGCCTTGATACACTCATAAACACAGCTCCAAAGATGAGCTGTAGAACATAATATGGGGTTCATAACCTTGCCTACGCTGGCCCTCCATCCCCAACCGTCACACACAGCCGTCACACACACACTTGTGGATGTACTGATGTGGAGCCTTGCCATCAAAGTTGTGTGAGGTCACTGTTCTGCTCAGAGCAGTCAGGAGACACATGCTGTAATAACTCCCACTGGTACAGTGAATTTGAGAGACATGCTTTGTCCAAATTGACCTCGGATATAAAGTCAGAGCCTTGAGGTAACACGATTTAAAACTGCAGCATGTACTGGACTGAAGTTTCCAGTCACTAAAATGTCTAAATCTGTCTGTGGAAGATAAGTGTGACAACATTTCCCTTTTTACCATCATATTGGGAGCTGCTGCTTCCACTAAGGGAACCATTTCAAGGCAAAGATGTAATTAAAGTCCAAGCCAATAGAGGTCAAGGTTCATCATCTATGTGTCTTAGTCCCCTCAGTCCATTTTCATCACTCAGTCATTATCTCTACAGACTACTCTTTGTGAATAGTGAAAATTAAACACATATGTCTTTGTTTGCTTGAGTTACCTTACCTGTATGAAGTCAATGTTGTCTATTGTAGAGATGGCAAGAAGGTAAGCGAGGAGCTGGATTAATTTATTTCCTCTCTTTGCAGCTCTTCACCACTTCCCTGAAACAAAAACAAGTCTTAAGTCTGATTCCAGGAAAGAATCCTGCAGAGCCAGCTGTAGGTTAGCGATGTGTGCATCAGGAATGTAGACATAGATACACGTACCCAGTCATACACACTGTTAATTTATAGATACAAAGAGCACACCCTGTGGTCTACTGTATTTAGTGTTAGACTGCTGACCACACTGGAAAAACCACGATTAAACACACACTAAAGCTCAACAGCACAGAAGAACTGTCATGGAGAAAAGATAGTAATTGAGAAACAGAGGGAAGGAAAAAAGTAAAAGTGCTGATGGTCAGTCAGCCTTAGACAGTCTTATCAGGACACAATGTGCAGACAGTTATGGGCTTTGAAAATCCTCAGAGCCCCGCAGCGTTGAAGCTAACTTCCCCTCCCATTACCTCCTCTCTTCTCTCACTCTTCTTTTCCTCTTTCCATCGCCTCTCTCCCAAGAGCTTAAACACTGATTGATTCACTGACTTGTTTCTCTGTGTGTATGTGTAATCAGAACTTGGGTTTTCCAGTATTCTCCCTGAAGAGTCACATTTCCGACATCACTTAGTCTGGCCAAGTACTCTGAACATACACATACGCACGTCCACCTCCACCTCCACCTCCTCCTCCTCCTCCTCCTCCTCCTCCTCCTCATCTCTCACTTGACATATTAGGAGTTATTGTGTTTATCTGTTGTGTAATCAGTTGAAATCCAGTGGAGTTTTCTCTGAAGCTCTTGTTTTTCCTCTAGAGCTCATTTCTAATGGGCCCTAATGGAGCATTCCCATTTGCAGTCTGCCCTCTGCTCCGCTTCTCTGCTCGATTCTGGTTTCAGCCAGGGTTGTTTCCACTGTCTGAAGGTCTTGGCTCTCTACTCAATGTCTGGAGATTAACAAGGAAGCACTCCCTGTTTATCTTTAAACATACCTGAAATCCTTATTGCACTTTGACAAATGTGACATATTTATTATAAAGTTCTCAGTTTTTGTCAGATTTGTATTTTGCCCCCAATACTGCAGAGCTGTGCAGTTTTTAAATATTGCTCATTGTTATCTGTTTGTGTGTCTTATCTAGACAAGTTTTTGGGTGGTTCGAGAGATCCTTCATGCGCAGACGTTGAAGATCAGGGCTGAGGTGCTGAGTCTTTACATTCGCACTGCCAAGGTACAGTAACGCAGCACAATCTGACATAGTCCTTGTTTCTATATGATTGTTTATACTCCTCTTATATTTTCATTTATATTGTTTATAGAAATTGTGTGACATGAACAACCTCCATGCAGTCATGGCCGTGGTGTCAGGGTTACAAAGTGCTCCGATCTTCAGACTTACCAAAACATGGGCGGTGAGTATTTAAAGTCCACTTTGAGACAAACTCAATTTGTTATCACAATGACATCAATAAAAAGGGATGTTAACGATTTGTACTGAAACACCAGAGGCAAAAGTTAATAAACACTATCATACAGCTGACAGTGTACATGGCACAAGTACAGGGAAACAAATGCATTTAGAACACTGACATAAATTCCAGTCCCTGTGGGCAGTATTACCAAACAAATCAGACGTTTCCTACTGCTGTAAGTCATGCCTCAGGGAAATAAAAATTCAGACCTCAAAATTCAGACCTCAGCAACTCATTGGTAATGGGGACATTCTGAAGTCATTATTCAATTTATACCGGAAATCAAGTCTCAATGTCTGTCTTCCAAACGTGTGAAGGACAACCAAACTGTTTCAGTGTTTTCATTGGAATTGTAGAGCTTACATAATAGCATAATGATGCTCTGATGTAATGGTGGAAATTTCTCAGATCCACAAAACCACAGAGGAGTCTGTTGGGGAAAGCTGTTGCTGGACAGGAAAAAAATGCACCTGCCATGAACACAGAGGAGCAGATTGACTCAGAAACACACCAGGGCATATGACCTTGGGAGATTTTATTCTGGCTTTCTGCCACCATCACATTTGTTTTAGGATAATGTCAGCAGATGTGTGCTGGACAGGTAATATTCAATAGTCTTGCTACTGTTCCAACTAGATCTTAAATAAAGAGAGAAGTAGATACACAGCATTAGCAGCATTGCATAGCATTAAAAGCAACAAGCAGTGATTCAACTAGGCGATATGGGGGTGAAAAAATCACGAGAATTGTATTTGGATGATACCGATATGTATCATGATCAAAATGAAATCAAAAGCTTAAATTTTCTGTTTGGCATAAAATGCAATTGAAACAATATGACTCCCGGTGTTCTGTCAAAATGGGCATCCTGTCACATTGGGCTCCCAAGTGCCTCCGAGCATGCACATGACCACCAAGCATTTTCACTGAGAAAAAGCCTGTCAAACAGGCAGCCCCAGCTACATGTGCAATTGACTTGGGCGCTTGGACCAGTAATCGTATAAGCAATCACATGTGTACGATTGATTGGATATTGACGTTCATAAGTTTTGTATGATTTGAGCGTTATGCACATGAGTCACCTGGGTGTTATTGTTCACGTTAGTTCAACGGATGCAAATGATAGCCTACCTTATGAGTAACTAAATCTAAATACAATATTATAAAAATAAAATATTAAAAAAGTCTACTTAGAATTGGAACATTATATGATATATATATATATATATATATATATATATATATATATATATATATATATATATATATATATATATATATATATATATATATATATATATATATATAATAGTAACATTTCCAAATGCAAACTAAGATATTTTGACGGAATAATGTGAATTTGTAGAGATTATTGTCAATTTTGGCTGCTGGTACCTCATTTCGACAGGGATGCCCATTTTGACAGAACACCAGCTTTCATTCTACTTCTCAGTAATCCAGTGGCCATTTATATTTTCTCCTGAGAGAACACTCATTACCTCACACTGTTGTCCAAACATTAACATATTTGCTGCAGCCACTCTTACAGTGATGCTACGTGCATCAACCTAATTTGGCATTGCTATAGCACAGGCATGTCCAAATTATTCCACAAAGGGCTGATGTGGCTGCAGGTTTTTGTTCCAACCAAGCAGTAGACTGGGCTCAATTAATCAACTAATCAACTACTTCAGAGGCGATTGATCAAACTGTGTACTCTTGGTTGGTTGGAACAAAAACCTGCAGCCACACCGGCCCTTTGTGGAATAGTTTGGACATGCCTGCTGTAGAATGATTGGTTTGGTGTGGTGCCATTTTATTATGATTAGTTGTCCTCAAGTCTGTCCAAACACGGATGAATGAATTCTATTGACATTTTTACCAAGCATGTCTCATTTCTATTGAGGGCAAGTTATTGTGATATGTATCATTATAGTTGTATCATCTAACCCTAGGATATGTCCATACTAATATGTAATTCTTTTAAAAATATTTAGTGTTTGCCATGTTTAGACCTAATGTCTACACTAAAACACTCAAGAGACACTAAAACTTCTTAAAAGTGTTTAAGATGCATAAGAAATGGAGTCATCTGGAAAAGGCTGCTTAGTCGTATTAGTTTGTAAACTTGGGGTATGTTGTATCTGGATGTTTACTTGGATCTGAGAAGTAAGTGTGTCTTTTCCTGTTAACTTGTATACATGTAACTTGAACTTTTCTAGAAAAAAAAAAACAAGTCATCAGCCTTCAGTAACAGTTCTGCATTCATCGAAACAACACAAGATAATGAATTACAGACTTTTCTATGTTTATTATCTGTTGGCAGCTTGTTGTGCAGTTCAATTCTGCATTTCATTGTGTAACCACTGACTATATGTGTACGTGACTCTCAATTGAGCGGCATTTTAACACACTTTTGAAATAAACGCATACATGTGTGCACAACAATGACTAATAAGAGGCGTCTTTAAATGAAGTCAGTAAACCATTTATATTGATGTCGTAGGTGTGTTTGGATTTTACAGTTATATTCTCTTGACTTTCCCACTTTTCTTTCCCTCATAGTTACTGAGTCGGAAGGACAAGGCGACATTTGATCGTCTCGACTACCTGATGTCCAAAGAAGACAACTATAAACGTCTGAGAGACTACATAAGCAGCCAGAGCATGGTCTCTTGTATACCATACCTAGGTAACAACACACACACACACCACATGATGCTCTCACATTCTCCCTGTCAGACCCTTATCTTTAGACTCATGTTGAAGGGCTAAAGGTTTATCTAATGAAAGGCAGCTGGGCTTAAGCAAACCTACCGAATAGATTTGTTTTCCTCACATCATTAACTTAAGAGCCAGAGTCTTTAGATTGTCAAGTTTTACTGTCTGTTACCTTGCTGTTATCCCCAATAAGCAGCTTGGTATCACAATAGCCTCCAAGTTTGACATCACACAGGTCTCTGCGTTAGATGAGTGAGAAAAACCACTCGCCCTGATGTGAAACCATTGTGCATGTGGGTGGTTTTGTTGTTGCATCGTTTGTTTTGTTTTGACTTGATGATGACTGGATGACATGAAATTCTTTGATTCCATGGATGTGTTTTTCTTATTTTATGACCATCCGGCTGATGTCATAGCTACTGCGGTTTGATTGAAATTCAGACAAAGTTTATAGGAACAAACGGAGACTTTTTCACAAACACAATGCACAAGAATCTGTTAGTAGTTACAGAAACCTTTAGCCACCCATTTCCCCATCACACTCCGTCATGGAAGTTTTGAAGTAATAACAGACTGAGACAAATGCATAGCTAATGCTGTGAAATGGCACACATTATCCAGTTTAAATGTATGCCGTCATTGTGTGTGTGTGTGTGTGTGTGTGTGTGTGTGTGTGTGTGTGTGTAAATAAGAGGAAAATGCTTTCCATCCAGTTACCATTTAAACTATGAGGTGTCTTTCTTTTTTTCTTCTTCTTCTTTTGCCTTTTCTTTGTTCATTTTTGAGTCTGGGAAAGGGAATGAGACGGTGTTTCCTTTCAGCTTTTGGTCCTGTGAGTGATGCGTAGGGAGGTGGGATGTGTGACCAGCTGGCTATCCCTGTGTTAGCCTGAGCCAAGTTGGCACAGGGGAGAAATCACCACTTTCTTTTTCTCGGACATTCCCCTTGAACGTAAATCTACAAATTCCCCTAAGATTATGCAAAAATGAATGAGCTGAAAAATCAAAACCACAGCATTCATTCCATCACTCCCAGTGTAAGTGTTCTGTGTGTGTGTGTGTGTGTGTGTGTGTGTAATGAGTATAAAGATTGCTGAGGTGTGTTTTCCCTCTCTATTCGAGGTGTGAATTGAATCTCAACCCACAGCAGAGAGTTAAAATTACCATGTGTGTTTTTCCCATGTACAAAATATGCCACATGAGATTTGAATTTACACCGTGTATTTGTAACAGTTGTGTCATTTCTGTCTTGCGTTTCTCTGTCTTTCCTGTATTTGCGTCTTTGTGGCGGTGATGGTTATCTCCATTGATAACAAGACTGAATAAAGAGCCCAGTGTCAGCCACACAGTCGCCATGCTTTAGTTATTCGACAGTGATACATTTGTTCTAAATTGTGTATGTGAAAGATTGTGTGAACCCTGACCTGCTATTACACCCTGGCAGACACAGCCCTCTCCTGTCTGTGCTCCCCACAGTACTGCCCTGTTATATGTGCAGATGAACCTATTCCTGTTTTCAAGCTACCGGTAATCATGTAAGAGACAAAGAGGCCATAGAAACGCATTGGCTCCACCGTGACAAAACACACATGATTTAAACTGTTCTCCTTTCACCTTGCCTAAACCATCTATTAAAGAGAAGGAGGTGCAGTCGGTCATTAGCTTCTATACTAAGCTAGTTCAGGTATGTTCTGTTGTGCTTCTAGAAAGGGTTTAACATTACGCACACACATATAGTTACTAAATTATCAAGAGAAAATGTTGATTTAAGGCTTACAATGGTACCTGTTGTAAAGTTGCAGTAGTTATAATGAAACATGTCTGTCTCATAATACACATGTGTGAAAGATGTAGCTGAAACGTCCACCAAGATGGGTATAAGAGAGTTGAGTTGCATATTGCTGAGCAAGAGCTTATTAGTATTTATAATCGCACTAATACATTTTAATGGTGCTTATTAAATGGATGCTGTGTCAGCGTTTTCTCTGCAGAGGACCAGAAAGAGGCCCTAGGGTCCTTTGGGCTCCAGCATGCTTCAGTTTTGTGAAAGTAGAGGTACACCAACACCACCAGGGGTAAGATGAGCTGTGTGTCAAACAGAAAAGTCAACTCAGGCGCTTTTATTTGTAAACTTTTTTTGAGCCTGTCATGCATTTATTGATTTCTGTGATTGCCAGCCTGACTGGTGTGCTCTAACGTGGACTGCATGGATGCACAGTATTTTATATATCTGACAGCAACCCTACCTGCCAGTCTTGGTTGATTTGATGTGTCTCACAAGTGTGTGAGCTTAAGAGTTTTGTATGTGTGTTAGATTCCCATTTCTCTTGTGACTTACAGCTCCTCAGGGAGAATACTCCAGACGGGAACCATATTTTAGAATATACGCACCTTTTTAGGATAAGAAAAGCTTAACATTTTTATGTGGAAGGAATGTTATCCTCCTGTTCCCTGTATGTGTCTTATCTTTTATTACCAGTAAGATGTTCTTGCTGACTGTTGTTTTTTTTTGCCTCTGTCTTGGTTTAGTTCCCCTTGCTTTTTGTTTTCCCCGAGGATTCATTCTTTGTCAAAGAAGCTCTTATCTCTCCGTTTTTCCTTCCAATACTTTGTGAATGAGATTTTTTTTTTTTTTACATACAACACACTCTAGTACTTTCTATTCTGCCTATTATATGTAATTATTGAATCCCTATGACCTTTACTAGTCTATATTTAATCATAGCAGAGAATCTTGTATCATTTCCATCCATCCATTGTATCATGCAATAGGTCAGGGCTAATCATATAAAGTTTATATTCATGATGGAAATATTCCATCGACAATGGTCTCGAAGCACTCATTTTTCTGTCCTTCAGACAATAAGAATGAGCAAAGAGTAAAAGACAAATCCAACGTTTACAAAAGCGTTTAATTTGACTTGGATGAAAATTGGCAGTGCATATCCCCACCATCTAGTAACCTAGACACCACTGGATTTATGTGTGCACATGTGTGTGCTCTGTTGTTGTGTTTTAATTACTTTAATGGGATTAAAAAAAAAAAAAGGATTAGAATTGTACATTTCAGGGCTACAATACAAAATGCCCCCAGACTACATTTTCCATAAATACAGTGATAAATAACAGAGAATGGCAAGAGTGACAACACTGTGAACATTTGGCCTGAGTAGAATCACACCTCTTAAATTAACTTTCACAAATAAAGCCAAAGATATTTACATACCAAAGCCATCTCAGCCATTTGCACATTGAACAGCACATTGTTGCATGAGTTCATGTTCTTTGAGGGTCATGGAAGACCCCAGAAGTTAGGTTAACAAGGCCTGTCTTGCAGCCGTTGGGGTGTCCACTATTGTAATTGGCAACACAAATTTAAATTGGATCATTTTTCATGGTCATTAGGCTAAACATCCCAGTACATCCCCCTGGAACAGGTATTGCTAAGTTCAACAAGTCGCCATTAGCTGCTCAGAAGAAATCTCATGTCTTTAGTAAAATGACCATTTCCCTTTATTGCATACTGAGTTTCAACAAGAGTAAGTAAAACAGGACAGTTAAGACTTATACTGATTGGTCCCAGAGAGCTTGATGGGCTATTACTGTCCAGACTCAGGAGAGCAGTTACTTCAAGAGGCAATACCATCAATCTCTATCTCAGTTAGTCGACTCCAGAGAGCCACTGTGCAGACTGTGGGAGTGTTTATTGTCTGGCCATAAACACATGCCACCGTCTCTTCCTCCGTAGTCGGGGATTTATTGATGTGTAGATAATAATAAGGAAGGTGTGTGAGGATCCTCCTGAGGGATCCAGGGTCAGAGGTTTTAGTCGATCGGTCGGATCATCAGACGAACTGACTTGAGGGAATAGAAACCTCCTCCATAATCCGCCCAGAAGATTCCATCCTGAAATTTGCTTCGGTAAACTCCCCCGCTGTACCAAACGCCATTCAGGTTGGTCTGGCCACAAGCGTTGTACCACCAGCCGCCCTTGTGGAAGTGGGCACAGTTACCTAGTGAAACAGACTCAACATCAGTGAAATAGAAAAACAAAAGCATTCCACTGCATAACGACTGCAAGGGCGTGTTCCTAACTCATTGTATTAACTGCCTTGCTAAAATACTACCGAGTATCAAAAAATGCCTTAATGTTTGGCCAAATGTTTTTCTTCTTTGACAGATTAATTTTTTGGTTTAGAAAATGTCAGAAAATTATGAAAAGTGATGTCTCCAAATATATCTGGTTGGTTTACATCCTTAAATAATTCTGTTTAGTATCACAGAGAAGGAAAAGAGCTAGAAAACATTCATGTTTTGTTTTAAATAACATGTATTACATATTAAAATATGTGTTGAATAATTTAATGCTTGATAAATAATTGATTTATCATTGAGGCTCTGGCTAAAATATAAAAAGACAGAGCTGAAATTAACCCACTTGGTAAAAAATGTATATATAATAATAATGATACTAATAATAATAATAAAAAGAATGGGTATATTTTCATATAGTTTGAATGCATAAAAATACAGAGGAACTGATTTGTAATGTCGTATGTATTGCCATTTTCTTTTGGTTAAAATCAGAATTAAAAAGATCTAGAAGTATCCATGTCAGTAGTACATAGTCAATATTATTATATATTCCACATTAGACTAATACAAAGTCAGTACATGGTCTTACCAGAAAAGGTGTCCTTGTCTCGGTCTAGTGTGGTGAACTGTTTGCCGTTGTGACTGCTGAAGGAGTCCCCTGCATTGCCCTGGTAGGTGCCCAGCCTCAGGCGGTAACCCTCACTCTCAGACTCCAGACGGAAGCTGCTATATTCTGCATACACCTTCTTTCCCGTCCAGTCTTCCAGCTCTATCATCAGCTTATAATCACCCTGTTTCCCCAGGTTGTAGATGTTGTCGAGCCCCAGCCAGTGCTCACCGTCAATGTTCCCAAAACCTCTCTATAGGGTGGGGGAACAGTCATAGATTAAAATGCCATCCTACTGTAGTGCAAACCAACAAAGTAAAGACTTCATCTGCGTGACATGGCACTCTGATTTAGGAACTGGTGTCTGTCTATAGAATAGAATAGACTGCACTTTATTGTCATCATACTGACTGTACTATGAGATTGGAGAGCTTCTCACTTTTCAGTGCAAATGGGTAATATTGTAAAGTGGTAACTAATATATAAAATATAAGTTGCAAAATGTGAACAAGATCAAGTCCTACAAGGCAGTGCAGTGAATGTTATATAAAAATATGATAAAAGGATACATAGAATATATACGTGTATATATATATATATATATATATATATATATATATACACACACGTGTATATAATTGTGTACAGAGTGAGTTACATGTGGGGATGATTGCATATCACAGGGTGACTGAATGTTGAGGTAGTATGTATGAGGTAGCAGGAGCAGTGACAGTGATAGATATTGCACATTGCCCATTATATTGATGGCTGTAGTCGTTAATTGATTTTATTCTGCATGAGTGAAAGTAAATCATCCAAATATCCAGGCGTTAAAGCTCAGTGAAGGTAAGATGATTGCTTACCAAAACGCTGAGTTTAAAGGAGCCTAGTGATTGCAGTCATGTAAAAGAGGATGAAATCTGTTTCTTATTGAGATGATAATTCTTTTAGGTTGTGATCTGTGGTTTCTCACCGAAAATGAATTGGCCAGATGGCACGAGTTGTGGTGATTTGGCTCAGACTGGACAGGGTTGAGTGCTGCCAGTGAGTGCGAAACTCTGATCTAACAAGCATCCAAGTACTGATTTCTAGATGTAATTTTGGATGGAGCAGAAATCTCACACCTTTTCATGGTTAACATGGAGAAAATTGAGGTCTTTTTAGGTCAGCCTATGTATCCATGTGATTGTGTCGCTGTTGATCCTGGATCATGTCAATAGCAAAGGCTGAACTGGGATTGAGGAGAATGAAGGGATAATTTCCATTAGCATTGAGAGAAGAGCCCACCACTGCTCTCTGATTGCTTTTATTTGTATGTGGATCCCTGCCTTGAGTTCTTGGCTCTAACTTCAGTGTGAGGAAATCCACAGCTAAGCTGTTTACATTGATGAGGGAAGTGCTGGCTCTGACGTCCCAAAATGAACTGAGGGTCACTTCTGAACAGTGTGATTATGGTTCAGTCTTTGTGTAAAGGATATGTTAGCTGTTTGAATTAAACAGTAATCAGATTTTTCTTATGGTTCACTTATCTTACTAAACCCTGCCATTTCCATCTTAAATTGTGTTTGAAGGAATCCTTGGACTTACCTTGTAGTTCTCCCAGTTCCGAAAAAAGTTAACAGCGCCATCTCTCCTCCTTTGCAAAACCGTCCATCCTCCGTTGTCCAGGCCATGTTCACACCAGGCTTGGATCAGCCGCTCACTGCCGTCTGCCTTCAGCAGATACATCCCACTAGTGGTGTGTCCTGCCTGTCGCACCTGATAACAGTCCTTAAAGGGACCTGGGGTTATGAGAATGAAGTAGAACAGAAGGAATTTGGGTCAGTAGTTGTGTATATTAATTAACTACGAAGTCCTATCGCCACATCAAAGTCTCATTACTTAACATCAACATCATATTGTAATTTGTTGTATAATTTTCCTAATCATCTTAAATGTATCTATCGTTCCATCATAAAAGTTCAAATGTAAATAAAATTATATGAATAATACTCGCAATTAGAAAATTGTTAATATAGAACTTAAGGGTATCATAGATTTATTAAGTTTATTTTTTATTGCTGAATCTTGGGTCTTGGTCTTTCCTGTTTTACAAACAAATCTTGTCCCCTTGACAACTATACCATGCTGTGTTACAAATTGACATTGATATGTGGGTCTTTTTTTAAATTTTTTTTATCTCGTATGCAAAAGTCATCATCATTATTCTAGAGGCTGCTGACAGCAAACAAGAGAAAAAGGAGAAAGAACATAGCCCCCATGTTTTTGAGTGTATCATTGTGGTCACATTCTTTGGAAAAACAATCCTTTTTCTGGGATCGTCCAAAGTTAAGCAAACATATCTGAGCTAAAGTCACTATATTAATATTCAAGAGGAATTGGCCCTGAAATGAAACCACGCAGATGCATTGCACCTAAAACTAAGGAGGGTGATCCTACACCCACACAAGGGAAACATTTTTCCTGTTTTCCCATGTGCGAACATATAAGTCAAAGTGGTATGAACCCAGGTATTGTGTGGGAGCCTCCAGGGACCAGTGGTCTACAGAAGATGGTTTTCTCAGCTGAGTGTACTGCTTCAGTACAAATGCCACTAAAGTGGTTCAACACAAGGCTATATTTCTGTCAGGACTTTAAATGTCTGTGTAAGTGCCTTTTAAATGAAGCAGTAATGGTTTTGAAATGGTCAAACCACACCATGTTGGCCTTTTAGTTTGTAGGTTTTTAAGATGTATTTATTTCCCTGTTGGATTGAAATGCAAAGCTTAATCCTAGTAAAGGTTAATTAATATAGAAAGTATAGGTGAAAAATGAAGTACCTCCCAATTCACTGGACAGACAGGTTAATATTCTTGTTGGAGTGAATGGATTAATTGCGGCACATTTTTATTCATATAGTTTCCTTCACAATTTAATGATGAAATGTAATTTTATGACGGCACTATAGCAAAGCTATATTTTATTTATTTTTCTCATTTATTGCTGGGACTTATCCAGATTTACAGCTTTGTTTCAGCCATCATCCAAGAAGAAGGAAAAAAGCTGAGAGGCACTTCGGTAAAGCAGGAGCTGTGCACTGAATACATCAGTTGTAGGATGGGATATGCACTCAGAGTTTGGTACTTGAACTCTCAGGTTTGAAGAGGCATTGTAATGCATTAGGGGTAGGAGGAGAGTTATTATACACTGCTAAATATAGCCATGAGAACACTTATTTCTCATAGTTTCAGCCTTTGCCGCTTAGCATCCATAACCACATCCTCTGTATCTTTACTTGTGCTTTGTGTCCCTGGGGCCAGTTTTAATATACTACACTTGCTGCTCTATTCATTAAAGAATCAGGGCCATTATGCATTAAGTATGTTTATACCCAAGGGTACTAAGGAGCCAGGTTAAGGCAAACACTGAACACATATTTAACCACAGTTTAAAATACATTTGACTTGAGGTTTCAGTATTAAATAGAACAGCAAATGCATGAAGTGTTCATTCCATGTACTTTTTTCTATAAACATCAAAGAATGTCAAAATGTACTGCAGGTATAGAGTATGTCATCATTATCACTTTAGCCCAATTCAAAAGGGCTTTTATAAAACACACACAAAAACATCTCCCTTCTGTCTGCAGGATGTTATGAGTGATTTTATCCTCTCCACATTTGGTTGCATAACCTCTGCCAGCGTGGTTTAACAACGCTGTAGTTAAACCACCAGTCAAAATACTGCAGCCCTGACTAATTTTCTCGGAGCCAGCATTAAGAGCCCCCTTACAAATTGGTCTCATATTGAAGATGATACTTCTCAGATGTCTGAATGAGCCAATCTCTGCTATCTTTACAGACAAGTCTCATGATCCTTGATCATTTTCTTACCGTTATGCTCGGAGATCTTTTGTTGTGTACTTGACAAAGCCTTGTCTTTCCTTTTCTATGTATTACACCCATCTCGACTCACATATGCCTTGCATTAGATACTAAGTCATTTTAATGCTATTCAATGAGATTTCATCTACGTTCTACTAATTTAATACACATGGTCAATGCAGGCTGCCAGTTCATAGGAATGTATGATTCCACTGTCTTTTTAGCAATGCCAAGGATGAGCCAACTGTGTGTTAGCAGTACCAGCTGTTGAATAAAGTTAGTTATTTCAGTAAAGTAATTGTTTGGACACTTATTTAAATGAATTTCAATGGTTGCTGAACTTACTTGGCAGAGACAAAGGTTTATTTTTATTTTATTTATTTTTTGGAGGGGGGGGGGGGCTACCTCTACCTTTACCTTCTAAAACCTCAATGGGTCCCCGAATTATTGCCATTCCCCCTTGTCGGCTGTTGGTACGTACCGTCTGATGTAAGCGTTCCCTGTGGAGGAGGAGGCTCGATTCCAAATGGGCTTGCAGTGGGGGAGTCCATGCGAGATCCTCGAGGAAAGGCTCGATTGTTATTCACTCGCTGTATCTCATTGGTGAAACGACTGTTAACCGGTATATTCTGAGGCACCACCTGCACCAGAGGGGGTACAGCAGGGAGCTCACTGCGCCCCATGGTCCGCAGACATTGCTCCTCCAACGCACTGATGAGAATGGACTGATTGTTGACCACCCCGGCCATGTTGGCAAAACGAGCCTCCAATTCCTTGTACCTGGAAGCTAGTCGCATCATCTCTGAGGTCACGTTGAGGACACGGTTCTCCAGCTGGGCCAACTCTAGAGAGTTGTCTCTCTTCCTGATGATCTCATGCAGCAGCTGCATATAGAGCTGGGTCACCCTGGAGTTCATGTTTCGGCTCTCTTTCCTGAGAAGCTTCATCTCATTCACCAAGTTACCATCCACATCCACCACCAGCTGCAGCGTCTCAATCTCGCGCCGCTGTTTGTTGAGCACCTCCCGCACATCTGCAATGTCCATACGGGTTACTCTGTCCTTGTCTGGCTCGGGGCCCGTTGTACTGGCACAAATTGGACCTGATGACAGACATGAATTATTAAGGAGGTTACAAAGAAAAACATGACATCAAGACAGTTACATCCATAGGAAATGAATATTAAAGATGTTTTACTAAAAGAAACTGGTTGTTGAACCTGTGATTCTCTGCTCGGGTACCAGGAAGGTGTAGGAGCACTTTTTAGCATCAGGGTCCTGAGGAGCTCTCTTCCTCCTATGAAGAGAAGTCTCTTTGGCTCTTTGGATTTCCCTGGAGTTCCTACAGTAACTTTGTTCCCAGAAGGAAAGGCAGAGTAGGGTGCACAGGCTCCACATCAACCCCTGCATCGCTGCTTACTGGTTCAATGGATAGATGGACAGCTAAGGGTGCTTTCTCCAAATCCCCCCCAGGCTTTGCTGAAAATACAAGATCATAGTGGTTAGGACTCAGAGACAGTCACTTCTTTGTCAGTGTATATAGATAGGGTGTTGACTATATGATTTTCCAGAGCAATGGAAATTGGTACCATACGAGTTTTAATGGAAAAAGTAATCGACATCTCCTCCAAAAAAAGCATACAATCAGTAATTTTAATTTCTGAGTGTGTGCAGTTGCAAGGTTGTCAGACCATTGTTTCACATAGGGTTGTTTGTGTGGAAAGATTGAAAAGTACAGAAAGAACACTTTTTTTTCTTTCCAGCCAACAGGGTGAAGTCTGCTTTCTGTCTCAGTTAGTTTCCCTGCTGCCATACACCCCATTTCTCTAAGGTCTTGTTGGTTTTTCCCTCGGTGAAAGGTCTGATATGTTGCTACTTTCCTTTTTAGTTTGTTGTATATTTTTTGTACAAAGCTGAATCCTATTTGTGCATGAAATTCTGTTAAAACATGGATGGATGGTGATATTTTTCATATATTATGAAAGTATCTCCAACTGCAGTATTATTAGGCCCCTTCTGGACATGTCTAAAATAAGCAGTGAGACGAGGGCTGCACCCACCAGGATTCATTTATAAACCCAGTTAAACCAAGTAGATTATATTTCACCAACCCTTACAGTGAGATGAATATAAAGTTTAGGTTTAAATATCAGTTTATTTCTTATGCATCAAAAGTTTAAACTTACACATTTTAAACTTTAAAATGGCTGCTTTTTTTGAGGTGGATTGTGCAAAATAATGAAGTCTCTCGAGATGCCAGTTCAGCAAAGAAAGTGTTATAGAGCCGAGTAGAAAGACTGGACCGTGGACCAACATTGACCATATTCCTCCATTAATTCTGCCAACAAGTTTTGTTTTTTGTTTTGTTTTTCATGGATAAAGTAGAGGTTTACTGCCAGACCTAAATCTAACTATATTTTTGCTAATGGGAAAACATTGCAGCTGAAAGTTCAATGCCCACCCATTCTGTTTTACACAAACAAGATGCCAACAACATGCAACTCATTCATTTATTTACTATAAATTTGTAAATAATCATCCCTTTGTGGATAAAACTTTCAGTTTTAATTTAACATTTAATTAAACTAGGCGAATGCTTCTCAGTCCACCAAGATACCCGTCAATTAAGAAAGAATACAAGAATAGCAATTAAATCTTAAGTTTCAGTTTGAAATGTAGTCATAAAATCGAACATAAGCGTTCATAACCTCCTTTACTGATGTGTCACCTATTTACAGCTCTTTCCTGAGAACATATGGACCTCACTTTCCCATGCCGAGTCTTTTAACACGGGACAAATACGCTTATGGTCGAGCTCCCACTGTTTTACAGAGTTCCAAACATCTAACAGGAATGTGTAGTAGGCATTGATGTTAGTGTTTCAGTTGAAAGACGCACAACGAGTGTGAAATAAAAGCATAAAATAATGTGTGTTTTCTTTTTAGCCATGTCTAATTTAAGGAGTTGTCCCCGTTCTCTGTCTCCTTGTTCTTTATCCCTGCTGTTTCCAGTTCTGTTTCTCATCAATGCATCAGCACAAAACGAACACACTGCTCCCTTTAACACACTGGCCCAAGCCTATGCAAGGCTAAGGCTCTGTAGGCCTCCTAATCCCACTTCTTCTCCTCTGTTCACATATGGGCTTTGCTCAGTGCCACATCATTAAGTCTTCACCTCCACCCTGAAACCCAGGCCCCGCGTGTCTCCCATATGACGCCACTGTGGTTCTTTGGGAATTCTGGCAATTCTGGCACTTGGAACAATATCGAGAGGCGACAGCGTTATCCTGTAGCTAATACTGCAGATTGGTTGAGTGTGTGTGCAGACTTAATGTGATGTGTGATGCGGTGGCTTGTGTGTACATCCATATGATTGAATACTGCGCGCATGGCTATCCGAAGACGTTATTCATTTTCATAGTCGTGTGTTTTTCCAGCAGCCGGTGTCTATGACAGCGTTACCAGGTACTGTATCCTTGCTGACCTCAGTAAGAGCTGCTAATGGCTTTAGCAGCAGCATCAGTGGGATCAGCCCTCGAGTGCATCTTTGCTTCCAAAGTATGAGCGTCTGTCTGCTTTTTGTGTGAGCCTCAAAGATTATTCAGCATTATCGTTCAGCCCTGCTTGAAAACCCTCTTCAGAAGAACCGGGGGGAGGGTGATTACATCAGGCAACTTTACAGTTCATCCATCACCTGTCACTTCTTTCATTTTCCATCTCTCCCTTCTCAGTGTCCTCCAGTCCATCTTGTCTTTCCGTTTCCTGTGTATTTCAGCCCCATTTTGTCTTTTGGGTGTTGGTTTTAAGTATGTATGAGGGGGCCTAGTCGCTCTTCATGGAACCACAGCATATCAAAGACATTCCAGGAAACATGGAGAGGTCACCAGTGTGTCGTGGAGGTACAAGGTTTTATAGTGTTTCCTTAGAACAAG
Organism: Siphamia tubifer; assembly: GCA_020466265.1. Taxonomy (NCBI): domain Eukaryota; kingdom Metazoa; phylum Chordata; class Actinopteri; order Kurtiformes; family Apogonidae; genus Siphamia; species Siphamia tubifer. Next base: position 41,035,165 of record CM035786.1, on the reverse strand, counting down.
CAGAGTTGGTCCTTTTTTCTTTCTTTTTTTTTTTTTCTTCCTCAACAAACTGAAACCAAACACTGCGGAAAGGTGCGGGAAATATAGAGGCTATTGAGCGGGAAACATGAAGTGCTCACCTGTGGGAGAAAATTTTAATGTTTGCAAATGTGCCTTGATGTATTTTTTTGGTTGAGATGGAGAGAAATCTGTCCACTCGATCAGTTCACATCTATGGCATTTAAAAAACCTATGTTATAGCGATTACATTTATATTACATTCATCACCCATCACGTCCATATGCAGTCAATTTCAGTCAATTTCATGTATCATTTCAGTACAGCTTTTAAAATTGTTGCGGGCCTACAAACAGATTCAACAGATGGAAGAGGCCATGATGTAGAGGACAGCTAATGTTGACGCTTTGTCTAGTTTCCATGCATTAATATCGGTTTAGAGATGCTATGGAGACAGAACAGGCTAAGTACAGGTGAAAGGCTGTAGCAAAATGCAAAGATTTAAGAATAGAACTGTAACCATAGGGAGTTTAAAATGGAGATTGATAGGACTACAGGTGGGTCACTGTTCCATCCCAGGATCCTGCAAAGAATCTTGACACCATACTCCCATTCCTCTATATTTCTCTAATGTGACACTTTTCACCCTTTCCCCTTCTTGTTTCCTATACCTCACTTTTCCTCACTTTCCTTCCTTTTTTTTGTCTTCCCTCTTTTTTTTCCCCCTTCTTCATGTTTTTTAGGCTATCGCTAAATCATTTAGACAGGGGATAGCGCAGAACTATGAGATTAATGGGCTGCAAGTCAAACTAATGTGATAAAAGAAAGATCACCCTTTTCCATATTCACTTAATAATGGTAGAACTTTCCAAATTTATGTTGGCTTAGTCTTACTGTTAAACTGTGGAACAAAAGGTTTTTGCGAAGGACATTGACCCGCCGTATATATTTTGGCCAGAGTCTGAGCTTCATACATATTTTTAAGTGTGCTTCTAGGTCCTCACTTGACTAATAGTCATTAATAGTCAAGAAACATATGACATTTTTTAATTGTCCTCACTCCCCACTGTTTAGTTTAGTCATTTTATTTCGAATATGTTGAGCACAAAAACATTTTATCTTTCAAAAGCCAATAATTGGTAACATAACAAGACAAAGACAATATAGAATAAATTAAAAAAGAAGAAAAATAAGAAGGCAAGTATGATTGATGATTCAAAAAGGACTGGAAATAAGTTAAAAAACAAACAAACAAAAAAAAACCTATTATCTCCCACCCCATTGTACCAAACAATATGATATATATATATAATCTATATAATCTGTCTTTTTGATTTGATTAAAAACAACTTTTTCACAACTGTTATGAGAGCAGCCCTAGGAAACATTCTTATTTTGTCCTTCTAACCGAACAGTGAATAGTCTGTCAGGAATGATTTCCATTGTACAAGACACAATACTTTATTTTGATGGTTGGAGCAACTGTAAAATAGTTGTTTTGCTTCTGCTGATCTGTTCAGAACATTAACTGTTTCATTAGAGTCCTCCATCTTAAATCGTAGTGCTCCATTCAGGTGTTTGACCTCACCAAAAGGTTTGGTTGTTTCATCTAATATCAATTTATTTAGTTTTATTTGTATTTTCCTACAAATGCACTGTACTATAGACCGTACCGTTAGCCCTTCGCTACTGCATATACTGTCCTTGTTGCCTTGGTAATGTCCACAGCTGAATGGCTTTTTCAGTTTGCTTCAATTTTGTCAACTCCCTGCACACCTTTTCTGTAAGAGAGACTAGTTTTTGTCGGACTTTGTGGACACTGATATTGTACATTAAGGGTCGTTCCTGCGTGTAGGAGTAAATAATTCTGCAAGCTTTAAAATGGGAAATGACCAGAGAACTCATTAAGGAGGACAGATGCTAATGCTACCGCAAGACAGGAAAATGCTGTTTTGCCTCATTAGGTAACAGCGTAATGAATGTTGGCTTTTACCTTAGAGAGACAGGCGTATGTCATACTCATGGCCATGGGTTACTCTGCGTTTGCCAGAAGCTGTCTTTGAACACGAGCCCAATTTTGTGATGAGGTCCAAAATAAACGGATTAATTTACGACACAAACTGCTGCCATAGAGAAGTGGATGGATCGAGTGAGGTTAGAGATGAGGTATGAATCGGATGAATCCAGTTGTCATCAGATTTACCATCCTTATGTCTGTTTTCCATCGAAGAGAAAATACTTCACGGCTTAGTCTGTGAAAACAGTAGCACAAATTGGCTGAAAAAGGTGCTAAACGAGTGCAGGTCTGTTGATATGATCTGCTAATGTATTTAGTAGTGTGTGTGTGTGTGTGTGTGCTGGACCGTTCATGGTAACGAGGATAATCCAGAGCCAGGGAAAGTGTAAAATGTAGATTGAAACCATGTTACTGCCAGAAGTATCTTTTTTTTTTTAAATACTGTTTTGTGTAGGTTTCATTAGATCCCGGTTACAGCATGTCTCTTGCTGTGATTTACCAGTTGCAATGTGTCAGTCTGTAGCCTGATGGATTACAGTTCAAGAAGTGGGGGAGAAAAAGACTTGGACAAAATATATTTATGTTTTCTTAGCCAATGTATTTCCCAGCCTTAAAATCCCAAGCTTCCAGTCTCCCATCTGGCCCTCAGATTTTCCCACAGCAAGTCCAATATGCCCCGAAACACACAACACATCCATCAGTGGTCAGAACTAAGAGCGCAGAGGAGAGTAAAGGAAAACAAAAATGGAGATGAGCACAGGACAGCAGAAGATTTGGAGGCGGGGAAGAGAGAGCATCAATAAACAGCAGCACTGTTGGACACGATAACATGGAGTTCAGCCAGTCCTGCTGTTAGAGCACAGCCAGAGATGCACTTCCTTCCTGTCTTTCATCTGTACAAGATGTCACCAGCCACTGTTTGTGTCCATGAAGCTGAGTTATTATGTGAATGATTAAGCAAACAGATAGTCTTTTTTTCATTCTCTTTTAAATTGGCTTGGGAATTATGAAGCCGAAGAAGTAAAAATCAGTGGGCATGAAAAATCACAATGTGAGGCTATTATCAAGGACAAGGGCAGTAAAGGTGAACACAGCATGTCATAAAAAGCAGACATTTTGAAACAATTAATGAAAATAAGAACAAAATCCACATACACTGAAACCAGCACTAATAAAAACTTGGACATGTGATTAAAGCCTCATCAAGAAAATTAAAGAAATCTTACATAATGAACTGTTATTACTGGAATGGAAAAGGAACTTATTTTATGCGTGTTCTGTTCATTAAAAGCACATGCAAAATCGTAGGTTTTGTTTTTTGTTTTTTACTGTAGGCTAGATTTAATCACAATTCCTCTGTGGTTCAGTTCCATACTTTATTTTCATTGTATGAAAAAACAAGATGGTGACATCTTTCAGGTAGGCATAGCAAAGCAAATACAAAAGCAAAACAATGAATGATAATGAATGATTAAGATGGAAAAAATGAAGGCATGTTGAGATTCGGTCATTTGGGAGATAAGGGCCCAGTCTGTTGGATTCTTCCTACTGACTGGTCTAGCTCCATGATGCATATTATTAAAGAGCAAGCCCCCAAAACCCCTGAGGCCCCCAGTGCCCCCATCTGTTTTCCCTCTTCTGTAGTGAAACTCTAAACATGTGGGCTGATGTTGGGGTCAGAGGTCTCCATATGAGGTTCTCTGTGAGTGTGCAGGATTAGGGTGCAGCCCCGCCCTTCCTCTCCCCCACCACCTCCCCTCACATCAGACCCAGAAATCAATCGGCCTTTGTGGAAAACGGGTTCCCAAAGCTTCCCCTTTTACACGTCACACAAAAACACAAATGGACAAACACACCGTTGTTGTGCTTTGGGTGTCGACGAGTTCACACTGGCCCTTTTCACTTTCTGTGTGCCTGTCATACGTTGTCAAGATAAGGACCCTCAACTCCCGCAACACTCTCTCAATTACTTCATGACTCATCCCCTCACTTCCTCCAATCTAGAATAAATACACAGCCTGCCCCTCTCATCTAAACCTCCTTTTTCTGCACTCAGCATAATATCAATATTTAGCAGTAGCAGTCGACATCATCTGAAACCAGCATTGACCCCATTGGGTGCATTTATTACCTAACCAGGCGGATTAGATGCACATTTGGCTGTTCAGGTGAGTTTTCCCTTTGAAGAAAAACCCATGCTGCCTCTCAGAGTTCATTCACAAGGACAGATTTGGAGGAGGATCAGGAAAAAGGGGAGAGCCAGGAGGGATGAGCAATTAATATGTTTATAGTGTTTGATTCTTTCTTGGTGTTTATTTCTCTTTCGGGTCACACCTCACCTTAAGCCCATACCTATGACTGCACATGCTTTCTATTAGTAGAATCAACACGGAAAAAAGCACACACTCATACACAACATTACACACTTGCTGTTCACTGGCTCAACGTACTTAATACTTTTCTCGTCTGTTTGGCTTGACCTTCTGGATGCCCTCCTCCAACCTATGGTGACCTGTCCACTCAACTGTGTCCAAGCTCTCATTAGGGGGATTCTCACTGAGTTTCATGCTGCTGTTATAAACAAGACCTTTCTTTGAAATTTGCCTTTTGCATTTTCTTCTTGGTGTTTAATTTTTTACCAATGTAACTCTATACACAATTATGTATGGATTTTCAGGGTGTCTTGTGTTCCAATCTTATTTTCTAGTATAAATGTGATTGTATTGTAAAGTTTACATCACTTTTATGAAATGTCGTTTACTTCAGTCTAATAAAATGGTTTATTTTAGGGGGGAAAAAGTATTAATTATATGATTACAGAATTAATAAATGAAATCAACATGAACTTGATCATTAATACGAGCACAACCGGCTCTGTGAGCCAACTCGTGAAAAAAATATGAAGGAAGAAACCAGTTCTTGAAGTAGATTAAGTTTTCCTGTCACTTTTATCTAATATAGGTAATGAAAGTTTGGTGAGATTGAAAGGTGTTATAAAGCATGTGAATAAATGAATTTTATGTTGCACATAAGTCGTACCGGGACTGTGGTTTTCCTCTATTTCTTGCCACTGTGGATGTAAAAAATGTGTGAAATTGTTTTCATAATGACTTTAAAAATAGTCTAAAAGTTTTCAGTTTAGCAGAAAGCCTCCATGTGACTCTAGATTTTATTTGACTTGAAGAGGTAGTTTTTTTTCTAGGTTTGCTGTGGTTGGACTTAGGCACATGTGGTCAGCACAGTTTAGGGGCACCGGTGTCTGTAAGGAGGGGGTTCCTGTACCTCTTATCTGTGCGACTGCTTTCTATAAGTGGCTCTGTTTGCCCGATAAGATCAGCTCGGTTGTCCACAGACATCTGTGCCTGTGAAGAGTCGACATACAGCCTAGGGTTAAACTGTACGATGTGACTGGCCACATGCCCATCGCCCCAAAACCGCAGTTAGTTGGTGCCGGCTGAGTGAGGCATCAATCTCCTGCTGGGTTACAACATGGTCTGTGACGGGACAGCTGGGAGAGGGCAGCGTTTAACTGACTATGACAGCCGTCCACGCACTACCTGATCACTATTTATAGGCTTGTCTGGGAGGTTTTAAAAACTTTAAATAGGAGCAACATCAAAAAGATTTTCTATAGGGATTTATCGTCTGGGGTGAGGGTTAAGAGAAGGGTTAGTTTATGTCCAGGTTAGTGGTAATGACCTGAGAAAAGGTTTCTTGCAGACCTGTCACCATATGCCTGAGTTTCAGGTGAACTCGAAGGCCAAATACTGTTGCTCCAGCACAGAATGTTCTGGATATTTCTCAGACAGCTGCTCCTTTCTCCTCTTAACATTCTCTCTTCTTTTTATGACTGAATTATTGATTTTATGATTTATTACTTTTTTTGGGAAAAATGAGCAAGCTCATGAAATGTATTCTTGGTTTTCCCAGTTCCTCATTTTCCTTCATACTTTGTGTGTGTGTGTGTGTGTGTGTGTGTGTGTGTGTGTGTGACTTGTATGGTCGTTCTTCTCATGGTCGTTTACAGCTTTCACAGATGTGGCTTTGTAGTGAACAGAATAGTTTCCACAGATCCAAGCAGCACACCAGGATGTAAGTGAAAACATTTGAAGATAATTGAGACTTGGTGATATGGAAGTGCTCCAGATTGATGTTGTTAGTGTTCAAAGCCTTCGCTGTGACGGCGAGGTTGTGACTGAAACGTGTTCTGACCACGGAATATATTTGATAGAGGATGTGGTTAGGGTTGGATTATGTTGTATCATTTAACTTTTTTCTCTATTAAGCCTGTGAATAACTTTGGTGTCTTCTGTGAAACAGTTTGTTCTCTTCAAAGGAACAACAAACTACAATGTATTTTGTATTTATCTCCCTATAAGATCTCATGAACTCCATATGAGACACAGGACATGTGCTGAGAGACATGTCAGCGCCTCATTACGACCAATATTATTGATGTAACCCTTATTCCACCAGGTTAACTTGGCTCCATCCCTGCACCCCTGTCAGATGGTGCTCTATTAGGAAACCAAAAGCCAAGAAAAATATACAAGGCTGGCTCCAGATCTCAAATCTCTCCATCTGATCAGATCAGTCTCCCCTCGAGTGTTTTGCTGGAATGCTCAGCTCAGCTCTGATGTTGTCCTACTTTTCTCCCTTGTCACTTTTTTTTCCTGTATGTATTTAGCTTTTTCTTTCACTGCAAATAGGGTGTACAGTTCCTTTTAGATGAAGTATAAAAATTAGTTTGGTTTATTGTTTCTTGGATACAAATAATAAAAAAGTCAAAGGTCAATCACTGACTAACAATTTATATATGAGTGGGAGTTTTATATTGTGCTGTTACGCCTCCAGATTTCAGGCTGCACAATGAAAAAGCCCAAACTACCAGACCAAATGCAATTCTTTCTAGCACCCATATCCAAGCTGAACTCATATCTTCCACATGTGTTCGCTACAAACACTATACCATCCTCAGCATGCTGTTCATAGTATATCAATAGTCAGCCAACAGAGGAAAGCCAAAGAAGCATTGCTAAATGTTTCTGTCTGCAGACGGTGCCTCCAGTCACGAAACGTCCTAACCTCTCCAACCTCTCAGCCAGAGTCCTCGCAGCTGCTCAGACGCACACTTATGCATACGCACACACATGCAGTCTTGCAGAAGCACACACACATTTAGTTTGAAAAGCAAATTGGGAAATGAGTTGAACTTAGGCAACATTTACCTTTTAGTCCCCAGTGGTAGGGGTGTGTTTCCTGCAGTTATAGTTTGACCTGTGTATTGTACTGTGTCTTCCCAGACCGGCAGTGCTCAGGACTCATCTCTCTGGTGTCTTTGTCCAAGTCTTTTGCCTCCACTCTGAGGTGTACTGTCTTTTCACACCGACCTCTCCTCTTTGTCCCACTGCCGGAAATCAGACTATGAAGTCTTCTGTCGAGGCCTAAGTCCCAGTGATGTGCTCCTTCTCTCTGTGGACTCGGCTGCCCTAGGGCTCAGGCTGGGGCATGGTTCAAAAGCCGGCCACTTAAACAGACTGAGCTCTGACAACTGATGCCTTGAGTTTTTCACAAAGGATGGGGAGGTTAGAGGAGAGAGGGAGGGAGGGAAATGAGGACGAGAGGGGAGGAGAAGGGGATGAGGGTGTGGGAGTTGGAGATTGCCGAGGTTTTTTTTTTTTTTTCTTTTCTTTAGTTTTTTTGGAGTGGCCCAGCCTACCTCTGATGTCACTCTGATGGAAAAAAAGACAGAAGAAGAGAATAACAGGACTGCCTCATTAACTTTCCCAACAATGGCCTCAGAGGAGAAGAGTAAAGGTGGCCTGTTTGGACTAACAATTGTTTGTTGCTGAGTAGAGCACACACTCTACCCATTCTTCTGTGATTTCTTTGATCAGGTTCCTGGTAGTGGTCCTTAATCCTTGGTTTCCTTGCCTTCTCCTTGAGCAACAGTAAGAGCTGATTGTAATGCTGCTGGGCTTTCTGAGCAGCTTCCTGTTGAGCTTTAGCAGAATATCAGAGAGCAGACTGAGGACACATATAGAGAGATGTCATTTGTGGCATGAGTGCGACTAAATCCTTGCTCCAAGTGTAGTTTGAACTTATATGGGAGTCTTCAGTCACTTTGCTGCTTTACTACTTATCATAAAAAAATGTATTAAAATATCTATAGGTGTGATATACTCCAGGACGTGTGTTATTGGCAGCAGTAGTTCACTTTTTCAACACATTTAATTTCATTTCAACCGATTTAGATAACTGTTAAACTCAACATTTAAGTGACTGATCTCAACTTGATATGCCTTACACCAGGGGTCCCCAAACCTTTTCCTGTGAGGGCCACATAACTTTTCCCTTCTCCAATGACGATTGCAGGAGTGCCTAAATGTAAAAATGTGTTGTTTTCCAGAAAGCCACAAACAAATAACCCTCTCTGGGTTCTTCACAGAAAAAAAGTCCATTGAACACAAACTTCTTCGTCTTAACGTGTCCAAGTTCAGCTTAGTTGTCAGAGCAGAATCTGTGACTTAAATGACTCCTATGAGCAGTCTCTCAAAGTTCTTGTGTTAAACTAGTCACTAACTAATAGTTAATAATGAAAATAGTTCAAAGCTGAGGAATATTTTATTGCAAAAGTCCAACATTATTATCAAATACAAATACAGATATATGAAAAAAAATCTAAATGCTCTCTGGTATTGTTCAGGGGGCCGGAAAAAATGTGGAGGCGGGCTGCATTCGGCCCGCGGGCCACAGTTTGGGGACCTTACACGAATGATGAAATGCGTGATAAAAACCTTAATATAGTGTCTGTGTTTATTTATAAATGTATATTCAACACTGTTGCCCATACAAGGTTAATATTTTAAATATTTTTACTTCCTCTCATGAAGTGATTGTGACATTTGATTTATTCTTGATAAAGTGTGAAATGTAACTCGGTATGTAATCATTACACATTGATTGTGGAATGACTCAGATGTGTGTAAAATAATAAACATCTGAATCAAAAGAAGAATGTGTGAATACAAAATTATTCCAACTTCATAGGCGACGGTTTCTATTTTAAAAACAAATTCAGAAATTATATGATTCCAAGGTTCCAAGACACTGTGATAAACTGATGTGTTTACAGAAAGACATTGGTTTTTGTCTTGTATTTTACAAAAGATAAAGACAGCTGTGTGTAGTTTACAGTACTGCTATTAAGGGCATTTGTTTCTGAACCAAAACATTTTTTTTTTTTTTAAAGTGCCTCTCCTTTCCTCCCGTTTCACTGACTCAGCAAAATGCGCTACAAGATGCTCTTCGATGTGGTGAAATAAATGTGTCATGATTGAGTTTTGATGTTTATCCATCTAATTGTCACACAATACTTGAATGTCATTTGTAAATAGATCCATTTCCTTCAGTCAATTTTAATTTTTAATTTTTTTTTTTTTTTTCTATAACTCCACATCATAACAAAAGTTAGCTCATGGCACTTTACATTTAGAATCAGTCTTAAGCCAATTCACAGACACCAATAGAATCCTCCAGTAAACACTTGGCGACAGTGAAAACCTTCCTTTTATAACAGGCAGAAACCTGGAGCAGACCCTGACTCTTGGAGGATGGTCATAAAGTTCAGAACGCAAGGATGTTACCCTGTATAGAAGAGGCATCAAACATAAGGCCTGGGGGCCAAATCCAGCCCCCCTAAGGGTCCAATCCGGCCCTTTGGATGATTTTATGAAATGCAAAAATTACACTAAGATTAAAATCATTTTAGTTCATGGTCTATACATTCACACCAATTCAGTCTCATAATATAATAACCTATAAATATTCACAAATAAAAAAAATTCCTCTTAATTTTAGTGTCACGAAATGAAGAAAAAAAAAAACTGTTGCAAAGTATAATTTCCCCCCAAAAATTCTCAATAATCAGAACAAATATGAAAAATTGCAAATGTCTTAACAGAAGTATCGGTAAGTAAAATTTTCACAATATTCCACCTATTACTAAATATTATGTGTATGTGTAGATCAACTATATGTAAATTAGAATGCATATGTGTAAATGATAAACTAAAGCCTAATATTGTTTGTTTTTCATGATGTAATTTTACATTTTTTGCTCTAAAACAGCGAAAAATTTGGAGTTGACGTTATTTATATATAATTATGTTGGGGTTTTTTGGGGGGGTTTTTTTGGTTTTTTTTTACTGGTCCAGCACATTTCAGATCAAATTTAGCTGAATGTGGCCCCTGATCTAAAATGATTTTTGACACCCCTGCTGTATAGTCAATATTGTGCATTTTCCATATTACATATATGGTCATTGCTCATTTCTACTCTCTAAAATAGTTATGAATTCATGGATATTATCATTATTCTGATCAGCCTGAAGAGCACCCACAGGTTTCTCTGGATGGATCTTTCTATGTCTGTTCCAGTCCGTATAGATTTGTGCATGACGAACTGCTGTTATCCCTGACATGGTCTCAGAGGAACAGCTATAGCACTTGAGCTTTGAGCTTCTCTTCATCTCCACATCTCTCACTTTCCGCCTTACAGCTGTGACTCCAAAAGCTTGTAAACTGCTCTCAGCCGTTGGGTCTTGATTCTAATCAGATGGTGTTTGTGTTTGTATGTATGACATTTTGAGGTAGAAGAGATTTGGCCTTTTATCTGCTGGGTCTGGTCCTGCAGTTGTGTTGATAGCTTGTTTTTACATCTGTGTTTAGCCTCTGAATCCACTGTTGTAAATGTATGTGTGTATGATGTGAACACATCTGGGAGTGAAGCACACAGTTTCCAAGAATGGGGGGGTGGCGTTGCGTGGGTTATGGGTGTCATGTCGTCTACTGTGTGATAACTTTCCCTACATCTGCACTCAATCTTGGCGCTGGCGTGTGAAATGATCATCGAGCAAGAGAACGAGGTTAGAAGGGGAGGTACACCGTCGGGTCACGTTTGAAGCTCATTAATCCCTCTTTTCAGAACGTTGGGAAGCTGCTCCTGGGTTTGTCTCTTAATGTTAATATTTATGTAATGAGAGACTAAGGATCTCAGTCTGCCAAAAAGAGATGAGACTGAGACATAGTGAAGGAAAATAGGTGGGTGGGGGGTGGTGTCCTTGAGGTAAAAAGGCTGAAATGATCAGTCATGTGTTCAAGGCACTTATTTATATCCACAGGGAGGAGTTTTAGCCCAAAAACATTTGGTTGAATCACAGTAAAATATATGCAAATAGGACAGCGCAGGATTTTAATGCTGTCTACTTTGGCTTGTGTGATACAAAACAAGCAGTCTGTAATTACCAGTGAGTCTTCAGTCACAAAACAACAGCTGCTTAACACTTGCATCATGCCTTCAAGGAAACCTGGCCCATTTACTATGTCCACGCTCTGACTTTGCCTACATGTTTGCTTTGTAATCTGTGTTTGGCCAAAAAAATAATAATCTCCTATTCCCCACTAGTGTTTAAGTAACACTTTTGGCAAATACGATACAGACTCTCCTAATTTTACTTGATCTGAGGAGCGTGACTTCCCGAGGGATGGGTGGAGAGTGTGTCTATCTTACTTTGAACTTACACTTTTTTCCCCCCCTGTTTGCTGCTCTTCTTTTTAGGGATGTACCTGTCTGATCTGACATATATAGACTCTGCTTACCCCTCCACTGGCAGCATACTGGAGAATGAGAAGAGATCAAACCTGATGAATAATCTTCTCAGAATCATATCAGACTTGCAGAGATCCTGTACTTACGGTGAGTTTGTACACACACTGAGGTCAGTGAACGCCCTACACCATATTCACTGTTTCTGCTGGTCTTTAAAGAGTTTAACATTTCATTATTTCAACAGAAATAAGAATTTCGGCAGGTCTTTCTGGTTTCATTTTGAAGCAAACATTAATTTAAAGTCGCATTAATCCCCTTTCTGCTTTTAATTGTGTTTTTATAGAGTGATTTGAATTGATCCCTGTATAGTAAATTATTATATATTATTGGTATTGTTATTATTTTTATTATCATTTTTGTACTATGCACTATATTGCTATAAGATGAATTCAGGTTATTGGGGAAGTGAAGAAGGGGTAGGATTAAATAAACTTATGCTTCATCCTACTCCTTTTCGGACATGTCATTGTTATTATTATTATTGTTGTATGGATTATTGTTGCACTTTGCACATGTTCGAAATAAATCATTCAAATCAAATCAAACACTCGTAAAAAATTGCATTCTCTATAAGTCATGTGTTTCAAACCCCGGTCCTCGAGGGCCGGTGTCATGTATGTTTTAGATATTTCCCTCTTTCCCATGATTCAGTTAACCCTTTAACTCCTGAGACTTTAGCAGTTCCACATTAAAAAAAATATTACACTAAGCAACAAAATTAACAAAAAAAAAACAGCCAAAGTCATCAATAAAATGAACAAAAATGAAGAATAAACCAACAAAATAATTTGTAACATGAACAAAGTAAGACAAAAATAAACAAAATTAAAAGAAAAATAATTAAATAAAAACAAAATATAAAAAATATAAATAAAATTAGCCAATAGTAAGAATAAATATCTGCAAAATTATAAGTAACATGGAAAAATGTACCAAAAAAGAGAATTATTAGTGAAATTTGGTCCCAGGAGTTTTAATTTAGACTTTTTTTTAATTAGTTGCATTTTGAAAAAGGAAAAAAGGAAAACAAATAATTTTTTAGGAATATTTAAACTAAACCATTCATTCAGAATACATCAGTTCTGACACTTAAGAGTTAATAATCAGCTCATTCTCTGCAGAACCTGTTAATGATGTAATGACTTTGAGGTGTAATGGAAGAAGGAATTATCTAATAATTCCTTTTTTTGTCTTTTTTTTCAAAATTTTCCATATGTGTCCATTATGTGGAACTGCTAAAGTCTCAGGAGTTAAAGGGTTAAACTGAATCATGTGAAAGAGGGAAATATGTAAAACATGCAGGACACCGGCCCTCGAGGACCGGAGTTTGAGACCCCTGGTATAAGTGAAGAGAAAATACCATTATTTTTAAAGTGGATATGTTAATGTTGTTTCTATGAATGTGACTTTGTTCTGATATGGGTAGGTGCAGGGGAAGTCAGAAGGGAATGTGAATACAATTCACTTACATTGAATGTAATTTGGGGAGTCTGGTTTTCTTTCTTATTTATTTAAGGGACAATGTACAGAAAATATTACGCTCACAGACAGAGATGTACTGTACCAGATTATAGCTAAAATGCTAGTTTCCATCTGTAGGTTTATATCTGTATTGCCTGTATGGATGTAGAATTTGTCTGAAATTACCTTGATGGATTTCTTACCAGTGTTAAATTCAAATTGTTGAAGAACTTTTTAGATATCCTCTGTTTCTTCAGGTAAAATTATCAGTTGATGTTGATGCAAAATTTAAAATAGATTCTTTGCCAAGCCATTGTTCTTCTGTATGAACAATGGCAACTAAGCAATGTCATATGACTAACATATGGTTACTTATACTGTATATACGCTTTGTTGCTCATAGGCTGGGGTATAAATGGTATATACTAGGAATTCTGTATGTACAAGACAGAGGTGGGTAATCCCAGGTTCATCTAGTCAATGTCCTGCCATGTATTTGTTCTAACCTGTTCAATGAACCATCCCATTTTGATCAGCACAATTTGCCTCATCCAGGTAAGTGACATAATTAGTGGAAGCACCTGCATTCAGTGAATACTTTGGAACCAATACATGGCAGGACATTGACTTGATGAACCTGAGATTACCCACTTCTGGTACAAGATATTGTACAACTGATTTCTCAAAGACTATTCACCTAAATCTTTTCTAATTTGACAGTTTTACCCAGTGGTTCGCAGCCTTTTTTTTAGCCCATGACCTCATTTTAACATCACAAATTTCTGGTGACCCCTGGCATGCAAAACAAAGACATGTTTTGTTGTTAAGATTAATTTGTTTTTGTAACACTTTGCTATACTACACTGCAAATAAACATTAATTTTAGACATTTTTTAATAATTCTGTATATTATTATGGACGGAGGCAGAAGATCCTGGTGCAGATTACTACACAAAGTGAGAATGTTATGTTTCTTGGTCAGGATCTGTACTGACCGTACAGACTTGTATTTACAAGACTGACAATTAATACTGATTTGACAATAACTGAAACTGCATTATGATAGAGTTCCAACATCTGAAACCACCCACAAGGAACATTTGACAGATAAACGGTACTAAAGTGCTTCAGTTTCAGCTTCAGTTTATCATGTCTTTTATGGATTGTGAATGTCATAACCATATCTTTGTTTTTTTGGGTTTTTTTTAGTAATTTTTTCTTTTATCATCAGACCGTCACAACCCCAAAGTTGAAAAACACTGATTTAATGGATTTCTTCTTTTTTTCCAGCCATTTCTTAAACATTATTCACCCAATTTGGCAGATAAAGTATGATCAGATTAAGACTTCTGCAGAACATTTCACGGAACTGTCCAAAAACGACAGACAATTAGTTTGACCTACTTCACAAATATCCGTAATTTAAAATTCTACATAAATCCCTGGGTCAGCAGGAAGTGACTGAGTAGAAGGGACCAAGCGTTGTCCAGCAGTTCAGGGATGTTAGTAAATGATGCTTATTATTTCACTTGCTGTCTTTTTCATCCTTTCTCAGATATCCCAGTGTTGCCTCATATTCAGAAGTATCTCAACTCAGTCAGGTATATCGAGGAGCTGCAGAAGTTTGTGGAGGATGACAATTACAAGTAAGTCAAACATTAAAGAATCCCTGTGGATTCAATCAGTACTTGAATGAACTCCAGCCAATTTAATGTTATTGTTTTAGGTTGTCACAGAAGATTGAACCAGGCACCAGCACACCGCGAGCAAATGCATCCAAAGAGGATCTCGCTGGTGAGTTGCTGTCTGGATATTAACAGGTGTTGAATGTAGAATTACAGCAGTGCGAACTTATGTCTCCTCTCTTTATCTCTTCTTCCCACTCATATCGACAGGCCAGGAAGCGTCGGCATCTCCTCTCTGCGGCCGTAAATGTGTGGTTGCAGCTGAAGGAACCAAAGTTCCAGCAACACCTCCATCTCCCAGGAACCTGCTGCCCTATGGACACAGGAAGTGTCACAGCCTGGGCTACAAGTCAGTCTGGGTTTGGTTCTCTAGTAATATCACATAGGCATGTTTTCATTAGTGAGTGTTGCAGAAAAGTGTCAGTACTACATCACACCTGTTGTGTGTAAAGTTCAATCTGAGGATACTTTATTTTCCCTTTTTCTTGTCATTTTCACTTTTTATCTCATACAGTGTAGTGAGAAACTTAAATATGGGCCAAAAATATTTAACAAATTATTCATGTGTCTAGATACCTGTAGACACACTATATTTATCACTTTAAACTTCCAGGGTCTATGTTCACACTGGTGTGATCAGACCACAGGATTATTTCAAACGTCCACAACAAAAAAAACTACATCACCTGGAGAGTTATTTCAATACACTCAGATTAGAAATTCTCTCCCTGTTTTTTGTTTGATATTGATAGACCTTATAAAACCAGATATAGTTTTAATTTGATATGACATTTTACTTTTACACATTCATATATGCAACCTATGATTACGTCAAGGTCCAAAATGGTTCATTGAGCATATTTGTGTATTTTATTATAATAAATAATATAATTTTTCATTGCAGATGTGATGATTTCTGTATATTTTGTGGCCTAATATGTTTAAAAATAGGAATAATTATCAGATCATATAGGTGAAATTGTGCTAAAAAAAAAAAAAAGATGGGTATGGGTATTTTTCATCCGTTTTTCAAAGATAGACTAAATTCTCAACCCCCTGTTTTTCTGTCTTTGATCCATGTATCTACATAGTTTTATCCATAAGATGAACACGGTAGAGTTCAAAAGTGCTACGTTCCCCAATGCCGGTTCTCGACACCTGTTAGATGACAGTGTGATGGAGAGCCACAGTCCAACTCGGGGACAAGCAGAGAGTTCAACACTGTCCAGTGGCATCTCACTTGGTAAAACACAGACATATGACATCTATCATGACATGGTACTCGGTTGTTATTTATTCCAAAGATATTTCATAGATTTGTGTGCATGTTCTTTGTTCACAGGGAGCAGTGAAGGCTCAGAGCTCAGTGAAGAGGTGTCCTGGCCAGCTTTTGAGAGGTAAGCCTAAAACGCAACATTGTCTGTTTGTTTTGCCATCACATCTACATGGAACGACTCGATCATATAACACCATCCTTCCTGATCCCATTGTATATTTTAAAAGCTTGAGCTTCAAAGCCCAGCTGTGCAAAACAATCTGCCATGAAATCTGACGTGTACACCATGCCCAGCTTTGCTTGTTGCCTTGCAGCCAAGGCCATCATGCCCTCATCTCTCCACTGCTGTTCTCGGCTTTTACTGAAAATACAAAAATGCTTCTGCTTCTCAGGCAGCCTGAAATGAATTAAGCGCTTACCATTTTCCCCTAACCAGTAGTCCACTTGTGCCAGCAACTTTTTAGTAAGTCCTAGAAGTACAGCTCAAAAGAATCCTCTGAATCATTTTCCTAAAACACCATTCCTTTACTCTGCTGAATAACATGTTCGACTAGTCAATAACCCCACTAACCATGTAGAAGATGACCACTCCTCCATCCAGCCCTAATCCATGCAACTTGAAGGGAAGAAAACAATGAAAAACCAACACCCATATAGCCCTAACAGTGTTCCGTGCCCCCCCTATTCTATCCTATCTTATCCTATTCTGAACAGGACACGGTTCTATCATTCTCTGGGCCCAGTGACCCGTGTGGCCCGCATCCCCTACAGAGGAGTCCTGAGGCCCAGCAGGTATACACACTCCAAGCCGAACAAACCTGACCTGAACCGAACCCTTTCTCATCCTCACTTCACGACTCTCAGTCCCCGCCGAGGGTCACTGCGTGCTGGTGCTTAGAGAGCGTGTGTGTGTGCGTGTGCTGCTGGGATAATCTGTGTGTGTGTGTGTGTGTCAGTGGGTGAAATCACTATGTGAGGTGAAGGGTAAAGTGTGTTGTGGTTTAGGCTGATAATCACCTTTTACCGCATATTATCAGCCTACAGTCTGCCTTTTGCTTTCCTGAATTCTTTGCATGTTTGCATCACAGACACACACATACATAAACATTGAGCTTATATTCTACTTATTCTTCTTATGATAAGTTTTCAAGACACTTCACTGCTTGGAGCTAAAAAATTAGTTTCCACAGTCACGGCTCCATGTGTTACAACTTTATTCCTAAGGTAGAGGAGCAGACTCTTCAGGATTATTACAGCCAATTCTCATGGATGTTGCATATTAGACGTCCCTTGCGGTTAGAGTTGGGTCTCTCTCCTGTCTTTCTTTCCACCAGGCTTTTTTAGGCTCCTGCACTGGGCTTCCCGCTCTGATCCTCCAGACAGACACAATCTGCACGCCATCTTGTCCATCACTGCTCTCCATTCTGCAGCTAATAGTGCAAATAATCTGTCAGATTTTCAAATCGAAGTGGAAAAAGATGAAAATGTAGACATGTTCTTATTGGCAGAGCAGAGTTGAGGCAGTCTTGCAGCTTGTGTCTGCCTTTACCAATGCTCCTCTTGAGATGTGTGCATTTTATGGTGTGTATTTTGGTGCATACTATATCATGTAATGTTTGTCTTTGTCCCCCTGTTGCAGCTCAGCTGAGTCAGAAGAGTTAGCAGTTCACTTGTATCCTGGAGCAGTCACAGTCCAGGGTGTACTGAGGAGAAAGACTGTACTCAAGGAGGGCAAGAAACCAACTGTAAGAATCACACACACTCCACCCCACATATCTCATATATATATATATATATATATATATATATATATATATATATATATATATATATATATAAACACAACGGCACATGTGGTGTCCGTACAACTACTCTGCAGATGGGAAATAAAAGATCGTAGGCTGCAGATCGAGCCTCAGGGACTCTTTATACAGAACATCTCTGTTTCGTATAGTCTGTGTAATGTTTTTCCTCTCAGGCAATATCCACTTTTTCTCCCTTGCCTTTTAAACCTCTTTTACATTTGCTCTGAGATGATCATATTCTGTTATTGCTGGAAACAAATCTGGAGATCTTTATTCAGTTAAGATAACTTCAAACTATCACAGGTAATGTGGTGGATTTACAAACCCATTTTGATAGAGGAATAATAACTTGATATTTTCCCAATCTGGCCATTTGTCCAGATATATAAATTAAAAGGCTTTTGTATTCTTCATTCTCATTATTACTTGTTCATCACCAAACCAAATACAAACAGTCTTTTGTGTTTACTCTTTCATCTTTGTTTTATTTGTCTCAGTTGAGGATCATATGGTAACTGTTAAAATCCTATCAAAAAGTAATCAATCACTCGGGTTTATGTGTTAACATGTTACTGGTTTTCACTTTCGGGCCTCTAGGTGGCATCTTGGACCAAATACTGGGTTGCTCTGTGCGGAACACAGCTCTACTACTACCCTGCCAAATCCCTGAAGGCCACCGAAAGAAAACATGTAAGTCACACTTAAACTGGTCTACACCCACTGACTCCTGCTGTACCTGTTTTACATGAACATGAATGGCACAGTTATGGCAACCGATTATAGAAATTATAGTGGGTGTGATGTTTCGTACTGAGACCTTTATATTTATTGTTATCTGCAGTTTAAAGCATAAATGTACCATGTAACCCTGAAACTAACCTGGTTTTTAATGAAGACAGAACCGGACATCTGATAGTAATTTCTTCCACATTTGTAGCAGGTTTAATTACAAAATGATCTCGGGGTGAAATGCCTTTGTGAATTTGTTTGGTGTGTGTGTGTGTGTGTCAACTAGGTTTGCATTAGGGAATTGGAAAGAGATAATAGCCAAAAATGCTGATTAGATCAGTGTGCTCAATCTACAGGATATGAAATCAAACAATTTCTTATAATTACAGACTAATTTAACAAAAAAAACCAAAATACAAGTGGAGTTCATTGACTGCGTATCTGTCTCCAGAGTGTTTTTGTATGAGACTGCTGACACAGCATCGTTTTGAAGGGTCCATTTACAGAAACATTTACAGGAGCGGAGAAAGAATGGAGGAAGGAAACGGTAGGGACAATGAATATGGTGATATGTGAAAGATGGTAAATGCAAGATGTAGCGTGTACATGTGCATTGATGTTCATGCCTCTCAGTCTGTGAGAGGAGGGGGCTGGTGGGGGTCTGGCACAGCGGGGGGACACACAGATGGTAGCACTCATTGAATAATGAGACCAGTGACATCACTGCAGTCCTGTGTGTCACTCACAAGCTAATGAGAACCGTGTGGTGGGCTCATGCCGGCTTATAGGCGAGACCGAAAGGTTACACACAGACACACACACACACACACACATATTTTGTGTTCACATTCCTTTCTCTGTGGTTTCAACTTGAGATGAAGGAGAATTTAGATACTTTCAAGTTCATGTGAGACAGGAACTGACAATTTCTACTGTACTCTACACAGTTCAAGTCAACGTCCAGTAAGAGTGTGTGTGTGGTGGGGCTAATGGCTATGATGGCAGACGATCCTGAGCACCCAGATGTGTTCCTGCTGACAGACTCCGAACATGGTGAGGCTGACCTCCAAACACACACACACACACACACACACACACACACACACACACACACACACTGACTCTGCCATGTGAAACAGAAATTACCAACATAATGGGGTCAGTACTTTGGAAATAGATGGAATGAAAAATAAAACTAGGATAAAATAAGTAAGAAATGGATAAATACAATAAATATTGCTATGTGAACTGAAATTAAAACAAGTTACAGGTACAATTTACTTTGTTTTTCCTGTCAGTTGAGCCCACACAAACACACACAAGCTTATTTATTCTAAGAGTGTGTTTCTCAAGAGTTTTACTAGGCTCACATCTTCTTTTAAGCTGCTTTAGTGTGCAATCATTTTTTCCCCTGCAAGTTAATTGGCAGAATGGGAACTGTTAAAAGTTTTGTTTTTAATTTAGCTCCAGGTACTAATTACTGAGCTCTTCTGGGGGTCACCCGTTTGCCAAGGATGAAACGGCTTTGCACATTAAACCATGTGTTTGGAAGTCACATCATGGATCCTTTCATTCCACCTTTTACAGCCTCTATAATTGAAAACCTCATTCGTAATACCTGGAAAAATGTCAATAAATAAAATAAAATCTAAACAAAATAAATAAAATCTGAATAAAAACTAATCTAATTCTTCAAAATACAAATGTAGATACGCTTGTAAAACTCAATAAAAAACAAAAACATTTTCATTTACATTTGACTTATCCAGTTAAATAATCTCTAACAACATTTATATGCATATAATCTTCAGTTGTTAAGATTTTTCCCCTTATTCTGACTAATGATAAAAGTCTTTAAAACTTAATAAGCTGTTTCCATGACTACTGAAAATTCCATCAATACTCCTGTTTACACATAGTGGTGCATACTCCAATAAAGAAGTGGTGTTTTTTCTTTGAGTTTTCCATATCTGGCAGACCGTCTACTTTATATTTGCTCATATGGTATCCTCTTTCATAATTTTGAACAGTATGTGTGTTTCTCCTTCCAAAGAAGACATTTGGACTTATCTGTGGAGCATTCATCTCTACCAGAGAGGATCTTTGTCTTTATTCCAGCTGAGTGAAAACAGGGGCTGTGTGTTGCAACCCGCCATAAATCACACAAACTAGATTAAGAATCCAAATGTGCTTTATACATGTCTGAAGAATCCCCGTAAAACCAGAATAATGCTGGCACATCCCACATGTCTGAATCAGAAAAGATTTTATTCAGAATATCCAAATAAAATATTACATAATAGATGTATATATTATATACATGACATCTGTGTATTTCTAAATATTGTCAGAATGATAATTTAAATTTCAAATTGTATTATTGCAAAATACAATTGTATTGTATTATTGCAAAATACAATTGTACAGTTCCACAAAATTTGGTTTTATGTTCTGTAAAGGTGCTCAAGTAAAGTACACATATTGAAAAAATAAAAAAGTTGCATGCACACAAAAGCCGGTCCAGTGTCAGATGTACACAGTATACAGGTAATAGACAGTCACAACTATAATGCTGTCTTTTTACTCATTCAATTTGATTAAGCACACTTTATTTGTTCCCGAGGAGCACGTTAAAAAGACCATTAAAGTAGCTTTAAAAGGCAACACTTGTCACAAACTGAAACACAGTCTTTTAAAATTTTATGACAAGTATATATGTAAATTCATGCTTTATCATATCTGCTGTTTTTCATGCTTACACCTCAGTCTTTTGTGTGCACACGGAGCTCATTGTGTCCTGAACCTTTCCATTGTGGTTGTATGTTTTATTTATTTATTTATTTTTTCTTCTTCTTGGACTAACCAAAGTCAAGACTTCAGCCATCTTTCCAAAGTCTACAGAAAGCAGGTGGAAATGAAAGAGTTGGCATCTCACTCTGTTTTGTCTCCGTTGCCTAGGTAACACCTACAAGTACCAGGCAGGGAACAGAATGAATGCTTTGCTGTGGTTCAAGCATTTGAGCGCTGCCTGTCAAAGCAACAGGCAACAGGTATAGAGCCACAGAAACGCCCACACACGCACTCTAACACACAGGCTTGAATATCACACTGAACACGCCACGCTCTCATTCGCAGGTGCCAGCCAATCTGATGTCATTTGAGTGACAGATGCTGAAGGAGAAGAACAGCAAAGGAGAGACGAGGAAGAGTATTGACTCAGTAGTGGGAGCTTTCACTGCCATGAGCCCTGACCGCCAATTGTCTGATTCAAGCCCTAGCCTCACTGCAGCCTCACCTGTCACCACTGCCTTAACCAGAGTACCCTGTGTGTGCTTGTACGCGTGTGTGAAAGGAAAACAAATGCGACTGTGAGGATAAAGTGATTTGTTGTGGCTGTACTGACTACTGAACAAGGACCTGCAAACCACTGCTTTGTCTCCAATTTGCTCTCGGTGTCTTTCGTTTTTCGCTGTTCAGCACTTCAGCAGAGCCATTTGACCTCTCATCTTCTCTCTCCCAGACTGTCCATGGATGGACGTGAATAACTTTTATTTTTAAGAGGTCACCTGTTTTTACGTGTGTACCCACCGTGCTCAATTGCAGGATTTTTTTCTCTGCTTTTCATTCGTACAGAAGTACAAAACTGATTCAATGCCAACAATGTGCACACTCTGACTGGACTAACCCCTCTGGACTTTGGAGGGTTTAACACGTTTTTTTTTTTTTTTTATACTTAATTTTCAACTCAATTCACACTCTAATCACAGACTGTGCGTGTCATCATTCACTTGAGTTTTTGGGAGCCACAGGATTCTTTACGTAACCACACACTTGCACTCTCACACACAGGCTATTTGATTGCATTGTTGTAAACATAAGGGCTCTGATTTGCAATCGATTCCAGCAGAAACTATCCCCACACGTCCTGAATGTGTCTAGTTTTTATTACAGAACCTAATCCCATTTTTTGTCATTTGCTAAGTGGTCTATATGTATGTGTGCGTCTTTATGAAACTGAGGAGGGGGGCAGGGAATGAGGGCCTAAACATTTGCTTAAACAGGAGTCTTGTCTGTTTTCCACATAGGTACGATTATCCCAGAAATCTAAGCTAAGACATGATCACGGTTTATTGTTATTCCTTTGTACACCTTCGTACTTTTGTGTTCCTCAGACGTTCTCCAGTGTTGTCTGCTCTCAGTTGGCTGCCATCAGCTTGCAAAAAGTAACACTCGGTTCGCCACATTGACAAACACGAAAACACTAAACACTTGAAACTGTGAAAGAGCCCAACGAGAGAGCGAAAAGAACTCCGGACATGATTTTATCTCCTTCTTTTTGTTGCTTAATGTGGTTAGAGATAGACTTTTCAAAGCTACATGGAGCCATACAGAGCCTGTTTTAATCTTGTTTATATTTTGTGTTAGTTTTTTTTTTTTTTTGTTTCCTATTTTGGGAGGGATGGTGCAGTTCACAGTATTACAGTGTGGTAGATGATTGCACATCAATATAATTTTGTCTGTTACTTGTACATGTTACATTTTAAATTTGTGTTACTTTTTGTCCTTCCCTTTTTTCTTTTTTTTTTTTGGAGCAGTTGTGTTTTTTATGTACTTTTAGATTATATTTTTCCCCTTATTCTGTTGTATTGTAGGAGTGAGCTCACCTATAGGCCCAAACTATTTTACTTCTGATTTAGAGCAAAAGCACCTTGGTAACTGGTGCTAAGTGATGTCACAGTCATGGTTATATTCTTCAAATTAATGAAATATTAGAAAGGGCGCAGCCGGCGTAATAAGTTTTAAGTGTGAATTACAGTTTCCACTGAGTTTCAGAGTACACCAAATAATGGTGTCTGCTTTTGTGAGGTGCAAATTCCATTAAAATGAACAAAGCTGATCAGGACAGCATTAGTTATGTCAATGGGGCACTTTTTACTTCTAACAGTCAACAAATTCTAACCTTTTTAAAAGACCTGTTTACATTGAATGTTTACACAATCTTTTACCTGACATTACAATCCTTCAACTTGTACTTTATCTACCTGATTTGAACTAGATATGAAGCTTAGAGAAGTTTCTAAACTGTTGGTAAATAGTGATGGGTTTGAGAGGTGAAACATATCTGTACTCCGGGCAACATATTCCCCACTAATGTGCTGCACTGCACCACTGTTTGCATCCACAGACACAGTCAACCCTCCTCTTTTAAGTTTAGATTAATTTTCCAAAGGGAAGACTGTGGGCCTTCACACCACTCATGCATAAACACAATAAACAGCTAGTCAAATTAATGAGGGATGGCAAGATAAACATCACAAACTGAGACTCAGTTTAATGCCCATTAGATTCTCCTTTTGTATATAAATGTGGAGTAGTGGCTGAACCTGTGGATGAATGAATGAGAAAGCCAAAGACTGGCACAATGCGGCTGTTAAAGTATGTGTATGCATTTGGGTGCCTGTGCATACTCCT
This sequence comes from Siphamia tubifer, assembly GCA_020466265.1. NCBI lineage: Eukaryota > Metazoa > Chordata > Actinopteri > Kurtiformes > Apogonidae > Siphamia > Siphamia tubifer. The sequence continues at coordinate 41,011,053 of CM035786.1, read as the reverse complement.
ATTTTTCTAACCATTATAATTCAAGTCAGATCCCTGACTGGCAATCCCTCGAGGCTGCCGTCGCTGCTGAGCAGTGGGGTAACCGGCTACATAATCATCGGTGTGACTGACTGCCAGCTCATGCTAGCCTGGCCGGATACTGAAGTGGAAACAAGGAAGGACTTGAGAGGCAGATAAAAAGTGAAAGCTGCATTCGTCCGTGTCGGTGAAAGTGGGCACTGGGAGAGCGTTTTGTGCATAATGGAGCAGATGCTGTATGAAGTGGAAAAAAATGAAGTCAAGCACATTTTGTGAATGAAATGGGTTAGACATAAAGGGGTTAAAATATTGTTTAATTGTGTGTATGTACAGATGTTGGGTGGAATCTCCTGTGACATACTGTATTTAGACAAGTGTACTGTAACCAGCTGTCAGTGACGACACAAGATGTCATGAAAAAGGTGAAGCAAACGCAGACCGTCACCAATACATTTCTCATATTCTAGAAGCTGAGAAGACGACAGTTGATGGAAGAAGCCAAGATGTAAACTTTTACCCTCTCGATTTATTTAGTTTGAAAATGATGCAAAGGAAAAAAAAAAAAAACAGATGACAAGAGATGTAACCTGGGCATCTTATAAGCTTTATTTGAAGTTATTTGAGGGTTAAGGTCTTCTTTCTCTTCAGAATGACCTACGTGTTAAGCGCTTTTGTGATGATTTCCTCATTGCAAGCTGAGTTTACATCATTTTTTGTTTTATCTGTTTATTTTGTACAGTGTATGGTCAAAATAGTGGAAACTTTTTAAACTTGGGAATGTTTTGTGGTTTTAACCGGATTTCAAGGCCAATGAAAATCGGTACAAACATAATCACCCAGTGATGGTCAAAAGCCTCAAGTTGCATGAGAATGGGGAAAATTCACAATGGCAATCTTTCACTAAGGATCATTATTGGTTATTGCAGGGAAAACGATGCCATGTTTTTGTCTGAGTTCAATCAGTTTGTGTTGTTTCCTGTATATTGACCATACTGTCTACAAATGCACAATTTGCCCTGTATTAACTTCTTTGAACCTGCCTTCTGAAATTATTTTTAATGGTCATGAAAAAATGTTTAACAATCGAGATGAGAGGAGGGATTTGAGTGTGGTTATGCAATGTGTTTTGTCGTCTGATTTGGTGAAAATGTGAGACCAGTGTGTCTGTGCCTCCTGTGTGCTACCCTATCTGCACCAGACAGGCATCAGTCACTGTTTACCAAGGACATCAACAACCTTTAAGTCATTGCGGGTGACAAGGGTGATACATATGACCTTTAACCTTTACCCTCTACCTTGCTGTGTATGTGTGTGTCTGTCTCTGCCTACCCATGTCATGACTGTGGTGAGCGCTGTGACCTCAACTGCTGAGTGATGCGCTGCCAGGTTTGAAGACTGAGAACCAATAAACACTCTGCCTTTTTTTACTCCACACATTTGATTCATGCTCATTGTTTAAGTGTTTCCTGTTGTCTGTCATTTGGAGTAGGAGGAATGAGTGGAAGTTTACGTGCCAATGAGTGACTGTTTTGCATCTTTAATTCTTTGGTGAAGTACCACTGACAATTCCAGTTCTGTTTGTTTTTTTGTAGTTTCTGTAGGGATGGTAGGGAAGACTTTGAAAGCGTATTCAGTCATATCTGCATACATTATCCAGCTTCATTACATAACTAAAGTATATTTATCAGCCATAACATTCTGACCACTGATAAAGTGGCATTAATATATATTAATTTAATTATTTCTCATATGTTAGGTCTCCAAGTGAATGTTGCAAACGGCAAAATGGACAATAGTATGGATATGGGCAACTTTAACAGAGGAGAAATTCTGATGGTTAAATGACTGGGTCAGTGCATGGACAGATCTAGCTCCTTCCCAGTGTAAGAGTGTAGTGTTGGTGACCAATTGAATATTTGAGAGCAGACCATTTTTGCCACCTGTTGATGGACAAATCAACAGTCCATAGACTGGGTTTATTTATCCAACACCTGGAGATCCTCAGTTATTGTAAGATTAGGATATCCTTCCTTGGTGTATTTTATTATTATTATTATAAACCTCTGCAGACTAAGAACATGCAATAAGGCCAGCAGTTTGGAGATGATCTAACCCAGTCATCACTGTTAAAAACTGGCCTTTGTCAAAGTCATTCAGTTCCTTATGTTACTCATTCTGCTGCTTCCAACACATCCGCTACAACGACTACATGCCCAGTCACTGCCAGATACAGTGTATTCAACACAGTGAAATATCCCATTGGAATAACTGTTATTACAACCTATAACCGCCTGTCAGACTGTTAAGGCTCATCCATGTATAGTTATAATAGATGGACCTGCATTACTGTTTATGTCTTCAATTATGTTTTATGAAACTTAACTTAATTTATTTGTTTTAATTAAGTTGGCCTCAATATTTGGAGACATTTATTGAGGAAAATGTGTTTCTTTTTGTGCTGATGTGACAGACATTGGCGCTCTTAATTAAATTAGTGGAGGTAAATATATTTTAAAGTATGCATAAGAACGTCTGAAGTCGAATAACTACAGACATTATGGAACAAACTATCGTGGGTTCACGTGGACTTGATACTGTATTGAATGTATTTTTAATTAAGTTGTAAACTACGAACTAAGGCCTGTGTGTACTTATATTTACTTAATTCTAAACCGTAAGTGTTTAATTTCTATTAAAAACTTATGTGTGCTGCTGTTATGTATTCATGTGTTGTACTCACGGTGCCACACTGCCACCTGGTGTCCGGGTGGAGGACGTGCAGGAGAGGGAAGTATTACAGAAGTGTACACACATACACACACGCGCATACACACATATACACACACAGGCCAGAGAAGGAATCGAAGGAAAAGGGCGGAGGAAAGGGAACCTCTGAGGAAATCCAGAGAATACCAAAACCATCGCGACTTTTAACAGCGGGACAAAATAAAAGCATTCTATCTACATGACGAGTTTAGGGACAGTTGGAGGCCTGTGAGTCCCGGGGTGAACGGCGGAAGGTAAGTGGGGTTCGGTGGGAAACAGTAAACACAGCAGACGACGTACTGTAAGCTAGCAGGCTGTTTCAGTTAAGCTAGCATAACCAGCAAGGTGTCCAGCGGTTTGCTAAACAACTATCTACACGGTGGAAGATGGGACTCCGGTGCTGCGGTGATGTTTACATGATAATGCTCTAATGAAGCTAACGGGCTACATCAGTACAGGTCCACTGTTGGGGTGATTTTTCTAGGTGGGTTTCATGCGGTCATAGCTCTCCAGCCGTTTTCACACCGGTGTTAAAACGCTAGAAATGCAATGAAAGACTGATTGTGTGGCAGAGGCATATGCCTGCGTGGCCAGACCCCTGTCGGCTTAGCTGTCTCCAGGCTTCATTACTTACAGCAATGTAGCTTGCTAATGTCGGTAGCTAGTTTGATCAGATTTCGGTTATGCTAATGCATGTTAACTCTACTGTCACTAACCGACAGAAGCCTGTAAATGATGCAACTAGCTTACAAGCTTGTTTTATCTGCGTAATTTATCAGGAAGCTTTGAGATGAGTGGAGTCTGTCTCCCTGTTGCAAGGTTAGATAGTGAAGGTAGGGTATTGGTGCTGGGTCCACCACCTCATTGACCCCCTTTGCACCACCGCAGGACTCCATGTCCGTGATCCCCATCACTGATCTGTGCACAAACAGCCTACACTGTATGGAAACTTAAGTTCTTGCACTTCCTTGTAGTAGTGGTTTGCAGATGGTTGTTAGGTTTAGATCTAGAATGTGTAATTATAGGGAAGTGTGTGTTGCAGCTTGTAATGATAACCGTGTGTCTCCTACTGTCTGCTAAAAAAAAAAAAACGAAAAAAATATGCAGTTTCTACATGGGAGTGCCTCTGTGAATGAAAATCAATAAGGAAATGGTTTCCCCTGTCTCTGCTGTGGAAAACTGAACTGGCCTACACAGCTCTCTGACATCAGTCCCATCTAGGTCTTTTGGGACAAACATGAAGGCAGACTGGTGGTCAAGCCTGATCTGCCTGATTTTTGTGGTGGAATGTGACCAAAAATCCTGGTAGTCAAGTTCCATGATCTTATTAAAAGCAAGAGCTGAGGCTTACATGATATTCCTGAAGGTTGGGATGTCATGTTCAGTAATTAAATACTTTAAAATAATTTGAAGTGTCCTGACACTTTTCTTTAAGTGATGTATTTGTTTCGGTGTATGTGATGCAGTCTGTTTGTACCTAACCCAAACTGTAACTGCAGCTTTATAGTAGCACTTACTGTACTGTTGTATATTGAATGTATGCCAATGCAAACTTTGCTCTAAACCTACACACCTATATTGGACTTTGTCTTGCTGGGTTATGTCAAACAGGCTTCATCTGTGCTGCAGTTCTGGGTCATTGTCTTTCCTGAGGGGATACAAGCTAAAGCGGCAGAAAATCAATTAGTTTTCTGTCTGCATAGTATTGACCGTACACTTTTCATCTCTCTTTTTCTTTCCCTACTTACATTTCTTTTCTCTTAGCTCCTCTTCAGTCTCCCCAGCCTCCTCTGATTTCAGCTTCTTGCTCTGTCTTTTCAGGTGACTGCCCGTTTGCTCAGATTGCAGCTTTAGACAAAGGAAGCAAAGATCTACACCTTCTGAAAAAATCTGTTTGACGGAGCGGGCGGGCAGGCAGGCAAAAGGGCTTCACAGGGGCCATGAATCAGGGGTGAGGGGGAATCGCTGCGGGGGATACACACAGCGTCGGGTGAGGGGGTCGAGGCCGGTCAGTGTGGAGATGAAGCTCAAACAGCGCATGGTGGTGCTGTGTGCCGTGCTCCTCCTGCTGGGCCTGGCCAAGATCTTCCTCCTTGATGGAGGTGAGGGATCTGCAGCCAGCCGCCGGGACCTCCGAGCATTTCGTAAGGTAGGGGTTCAATTACCTGGTAGTAGTCACAGGCAGTGGAAAAATGAAAGTCTGAGCTCTTAACTAAATGGAAAATGTTTGATGTACAACTCTGTAAATGGCAGTTGTTAGTACAGTCTTACACTTGAATGTTGCAGACATGTTAATTATAGACCATTATGCACAAAATTGTCATCCTTCTTCTTTGTTAGATGGAAGCTGGCCTTTCTCTGTCTCGAGGAGCTCGCCTCACCCACACACTCCAGTCCCCGTGGGAGATAGCAAGTCAGTGGGTGGGCCCCAGAGAGGTGTACCCTGAGGAGACCCCTGAGCTGGCTGCTGTTCTCACCTCCCTCAGCACTGCCAGGATAGAACGTGCAGACGTAGGCTACAAAGGCACACAACTTAAAGCATTACTTGTGCTTGACGGAGGACAAAAAGTGGTCTTCAAGCCGAAGAGGTGAGATGTATAATAAAAATGGGCTGTTTCTCACACAAATTCCAAAAGTTGACACACTTGTATTTTGTTATTCTGAAATGTGTCCCTTTCATCACCCTGCAGATATAGCAGAGACTATGTAGTTGAAGGTGAGCCTTACGCAGGCTATGACAGGCACAATGCAGAAGTGGCAGCTTTTCACCTGGATAGGTGTGTAATCATGTGAATATTATTTTGTATCACACCCTGTTTTTATCCTGTTAGTGGGGCAGAACTGTAATGACATGTCCCAATGCTTCCTTCTGCAGAATCCTGGGGTTCAGAAGAGCACCTCTGGTAGTGGGTAGATATGTAAACCTGCGCACTGAGATCAAGCCTGTTGCCACAGACCAACTGCTAAGCACCTTCCTCACACAAGGTAAGAACCCCCTCCCACCTTTTATGCTCCGACACATTTCACTCAGAAGCAAGTGCTGCTCTTGTGTTTACAAGTCAATATTGCAATCCACATGCAAAAAACACAAATATTCACTCTGTGGCATTTGTGATAAATGTAAATATCTTGGTTTGTATAGTACACACATAGAAGTATAATGCAAGGATAAACAGATGATTAGTGAGGTCAGCAGAGCAGGGTTTTTACCCAAATTTATGTGAGGCATTTGAAAATACAAACAAAATGAAGTTTTTGCATTTTAAACAGATTTATTTACACTGAAGTAAAGAAAAAAGGCTCAAATAAAAAATGCTTTAAAAACTTTGCAAAAGAGAAATAATCCAGGTGTTGTTGTGAATCTGCCTCATTGTCCATGGCCAGCAGCTGTAAAGAACAAAACAAAGAAGCTGTGCTTTAATTGGTCATGTTCTCCCTAATGTGGACAGGGTCCCTAGTCCCTAGTCTACTGGAGCACTGTTCAGCTCACTACTCTGTACAGTTTTGCCTTTTATCAAACCACTGAGGAAACAGCATTTCAATCAAAACATAGAAACGCTATTGTTAACATACCAGTGGCTAGCATTTTAATGTCCATAACATTTATAGCTCACTTTAAAGTCAACTTTTTGTCATTCATTAACCATGCATTTGAGGAACTACACTTAACCGTATCGTTTGCTGCTGGTGAACAATGGATTAGTCTACAATCAAAAACCACCAGTCTGTGTCTTCTGTGGTCCAGTTCAGTGCACTACTGGTCTAATTAACTGGTCCCCTAAAACCCAGTTTAGTACCTCCAAATGCAGGACTCTTTTTGTTCATCTGCTGCATCCAAGCTGTGTTTTCTGGTTCTTGTCAGCCTTTTTTAACTTCTTCAGAAGCTGGTCCAGTGACTCTAACTTTTTTTTGAACACTGGCTTTGTTCTGGGGCTGCCTCCAATTTGTCTTTGGGTTCAGAATCCACTGGGTCTCCTCTAACCTGACTCACGTCATCTGACTGTGTTTTGCTATGCTCACACAACCACCTGAGTACCGTAAGGTTCAGGTTTTCTTAAAAACGAAAGAGCCAATCAGTGTCGCTGGGTGGGACTACCCCATGACTGGACGGCCTGAGTTCATTGTGAGTGGCTGAAGTGATGCATCAGTCAAGATGACGGACAGATTTTTCATTTACTCACATCCAAGGATTTTAGAGGACGCCTCTCCTTTAAAAATGGAGCGGATGCGGAAGGGTTCTAGATGGTGTCGTGAAACACCATCTGGCGATAGTCAGATTAGGTCTCCTCCTCTTTTCACTGCTGATTATTTTTGCTATCTGTAACTCTTTCTAAAAAGTAAACTATAACATGCTCATTGTAGTTTTAAAAATGTCAGTTCATAGCTTTCCCTGTTCCTCTATGCGTATGTGACCCCCCCCCCCCCCCCACACACACTGATAGCACAGTGGGTCACATCATAGGTTCTTAGTCTGGTCCAGGTTTAGCCTGGATTGAAGTTGGTGCTTGCCTGGAACTTGTTTTGAACCATTTTGAAAATTGTTTAGCCCGCCCTTAGGAGGTGGAAATGCAACGCAAACAATGCTAAGTCAGGTACTGACTCTGAACCAGTTTAGTGGAATACAGGTAAAAGTAGTCTGTGATTATGTTCTAACAGCCCTGGTTCCCTTCAGGGATGTAGACCACTGTTATTACATCAAAAAAGTCATGTCAAAAATTATGATCCAGGGTCTGAATTATAATTCTTCTCACCTCTTGGATGTAAGTTTTCCCAGGCCATCGTGTACTGAATTTTTGCAGTTACTATCTGAACAGAACCTTGGCCTTTTTCTCCATTGGTACCATATTATCTAATATTTTGACTGTAGCCCCCATGAAGTAACTGAAAATGTTTTTACACTTCAAACAAAACTGTAAAGCTTCTGTTAAATGGGCCTCCCCGCTCATTGGAGTTCCCTATCTGGATTGGCCATATCATCTTCATTGTCATTATTTCTCGATCACCTGCAAAACATCACAGTACACAAGACTTGGATCAAGTCGATAAAAAAACAAGATTGACACTGATAACTCAAAATGCCAAAAACAAAAGCTGTAAGTTAAGTATTGACCATATTATTTTTTGCATGACACAATCTGTACAATCCCTCTGAAACTCAGATCATATCACATATTAAGAATGACCATGACCTTTACTTTAACAAGTTTCTAGAATTCCAGTGGTGAGGATGTTCCGTTATGATATGAATAGTTTCCTTTTCTTTTTACTCATCTGTTCACTTTTGTGTTTCATTCTGATGGTGGTTTTCACTCAAGCTCACCCTGTTTCATTTGTTTTTTTTACATTTCCTTCTGTTTTTTTTTTTTTTTTTTTTTCAAAAGACAAACTCAGGATGTCAAGTCCTGTTTGATGAAGGTGTGGCACTGCAATGCAGCTCAGATTATCAAAGGTCACCGAGACCTTTGAGCTTTCCAAAGAGCAAAAACAATCCAAATGAGGGGGGTGCAATAAAACTGGTAGTTCGATATTAGTGGAAAAACAAGGTGTAATGACAAAAGCAGTAGTTGTGACAGTAGGGTGTCATGTCAGGCCACGGCTGACAGAATTAGACATTTCCATTTTTTTTTTCACCATCCATTTTCTTTGAACGACAATGAGTACAGAATTAATTTATTTGCCAACCCACTTTTAATTTCAAGTCAGGTCTTATAGTTTTCAATATTAGATGGTAAGGTCTCAGAAGAGAAGACGGTTAGAATCCATTATATGTCCAATTTCATTTACTTTATTTCGAGCACATAAAATCATCACACCACGGTCAAACAATTTTTCAGCATTCAAAAAGGAGTGAAAAGTATCATTTATAAGCTCGCTCCCCCACTCCCTTTTTACCAATTGATAAATTAATTCCCCTTTTTTTTAACACACCGTTTTCTGCATATTTTAAATTAACGCAAAGCATCCATACAAACCATTCACACACACATTTTTCATCACCTCACACAAATCACATTTGCATAATCAACTATTTTTAATATAAATGGTATTTCTATGCACTTTAAATATTTACTCCAAATACAGTATTTAATAGATTTGACAATATCTCCTAATCATGGTAGTCCGTATTAATTTATTTCAGTAATATTTTATTTTATGCATTGTTCTACATTATAACTAGATATTCACATAATGTTTTGTATTTTGTTATTCTGCTGGATTTATACTTCCTTTTAAATGCACACATTGAAGAAGACGTTTTTAGGTTTTGGTTGAGATTATTCCAAACATGTAACTCTCGAATCAAGATACACTGGCTTTTTATGTTTGTCCTCCACTTACGGTAATTTTCTTGAAGTTTTCAGTTCCCCTTAAATTATAATTACTTTGCCTAGGCTCAAAGATCTCCTGTGAAACTGTAGGGGAGCACACAGTCATGGGTTTTAGACATTATGATAAGCCATGTGTGTGTGGGCAGCACCCCTTATTCCATATCTATATATTTTATTGAGTAATGTTGCATGGTGGATAGTGTCAAATGCTTTGCTTAAGTCTATGAACACTCCAGACGGTGAATTCTGAGTTGTCCGTTGCATTTGAAATGCTCTCGATAAGTTAGATTACTGCCATTGATGTACACCTTTTGGCTCTAAAAACATATTGTGCTTATTAATAAAACCTGTCCAACCTATTCATAAAAAGCTTTTCCAGGATTTTGGAAAATTGGGGGAGTAGTGAAATTGGTCTATAATTGGTGAGTACTTGTTTATCTATATATCTATATAAAAAAAACAAAAAAAATGTTCCTCTCACACTACCTGGGCGGTGTCTCCTTCAGACTCAGGTCCTCTACCAGAGGCCTGGGAGCCTGAGGGTTCTGCGCAGGATCTTAGCTGTTCCTAGCAATGCGCTCTTTTGTACAGAGATCTCTGATGTTGTTCCTGGTATCTGCTGGAGCCATTCTCCCAGCTTGGGGGTCACTGCCCCTAGTGCTCCGATCACAACTGGTACCACTGTTGCCTTCACACTCCACATTTTCTCTAACTCCTCTTTCAGCCCTTGGCATTTCTCAAGCTTCTCATGTTTTTTCTTTCTGATGTTGCTATCAGTGGGGACTGCTACATCTATCACCACCACTGTCTTCTCATGTTTATCCACCACCACTATGTCAGGCTGATTGGCCATCACCATCTTGTCAGTCTGGATCTGGAAGTCCCACAGGATCTTGGCCTGTTTGTTCACTGTCACCTTTGGGGGGTTCTCCCATCTTGACCCTGGGACCTCCAGTCCATACTCTTTACAGATGTTCCTGTACAGTATGCCCGCTACCTGGTTATGCCTCTCCATGTATGCCTTGCCTACCAGCATCTTACACCCTGCTGTGATGTGCTGGACTGTTTCAGGGGCTTCTCTACACAGCCTACACCTGGGGTCCTGTCTGATGTGGTAGACCCCGGCCTCTATTGCTCTGGTGTTCAGGGCTTGTTCTTGTGCAGCCATGAGTAGTGCCTCTGTGCTGTCCTTTAGTCCAGCCTTTTCCAGCCACTGGTATGTCTTTTCCATATCAACCACTTCCTCAATTTGCCGATGGTATCCGAAGCCACTCTTTGAGATGATCTGGCTGAGGGGGTTTAGACCTATGCAGAACAGAAGGGGGGACAGAGCATCTCCTTGGTAAATGCTGCATCTGATGCTCACTTGTGAGCATCTGATACATATATATATATATATATATATATATATATATATATATATATATATATATATATATATATATATATATAATATAAAATATGTAGCTTTAGAGCATTTAATTTTACAAAAACTTACTTTGTTGGAGCTAAGTACTGTGCTTTATTGATAATTTGAATATCCTTTTTTAGAAGTAAGTATATAGAATTAATTAATTAATTATTTGTAATTATTACCTCATATTGCCACACAGTAGTTTAGATATGGAAGAACAATAGTTCACTGAGGTGGTCAAACATTCTATAGTGTGTGGGTGGGTGTTTTTTAGCCTTTATGAAACCCTGCACAGCTTTCAGACCACTCAAATGTTGTATATGCTGTATATTTGACGTGTTCCTGGAAATTTATTCTAGTTTATTAAAGTTACTGTTTCCCGCCAATCCGTATTTTGCTGATCATGACTCATTTCTACAACAGACTTTGAAATCATGGTGTTGATAGAATAACAAACCCTGCAAGAGTAACACAGGCTGCTGCACAAATGTATCATCTATTTCTCAGCATGAGTGGTAGATAAAGACTTCAAAGGGCTTGTTCACCTATAAACACATTTTCATATTTAGTTTTTAGTCATGCATGGGTTTTAGAATTTATTTGTTCTAATTTTGAAATACCCGACCTTCACTACAAAACGGTGTTAGTAAGTAGAAGTTTGATTGTGTTGCTGCAACTGTGCATTTAATACTTTATAAACCAGAGCATTTTACTTACAGATGGAGGTTGGATGGAGTGTTGTTTACTCCACATATACACTCTTATACAATATCATCACAAGTCAAAGATGTGGACACACAACTCAGAGGTGGGATCTCAGAGGGTCTACAGTATCAGGATGATATTTGGATCCTGAAAATGAAAGTTACACTGGTTATGATGCAAATTTGTCAATGCAAAATGTACAATACAGTGTGGCCTAATTAGAAAACACACAAATACTTGGAATTTGATTTTGATTTAAGCTTATCTCATTTATTCATGTTGGATAAGATAAGAAACTTTGTTGTTATACAAAATTTACAATCAAATTATGTGCATTGTCAGGATGTGGACTCATAAATAGTAATTTTAAGAAATCAATAATAACTCCAAACATATGCAGTAAAAAGCCAAAAATTACATCACTCGCATATCACCATCCATTCATTCCTCACACATCAACAGTCACTAATCCATCCATTCAATCTAACAGCCATGCTTCACACACACACACACACACACACACACACACACACACACACCAGTGCCAATGTATGCAGTGTAATGTAGTAGTCGTAGTACATGCATATGACTATATAGTTGCATTGAAATCTAAGAAACACACTTTATTTCCTGGAAGAAGAGCTCCTCTGTAACTCTTTCTGAAGTTTCCTCCATGCTTTTCATGAAAGGGGCTTTTCTGAGGGGTTTTTTTTCCTCGTATTTGAACAAAAGGAAGAAGAGAATGCGTGTGTTTGCTACTACCTGTGTCATCTTGGGTCCACAATGAGGCTTATGCTGGAGGATTTCTATTTTCTATATAAAACCAAGGCATTGATATTCACTGTGAATAAACCTTTCTATGGGGGGACATTAAGCACACACTGTTTTTGAGGATGTTTTGTTCTTTCTTCTTTTTCTACCCGACTGTTGATGTTGGAATACTCTGTCACAGCTCTTGTGACTGATCTCATTACCATCACTCACATAAGACTCACTGACATATGAGTTTTTGCCCACATCCCAGACCTGTTGTTTATTTCAGTCCTTCTGTTTAGATGTTTCTTTTGTTATTTTGTCCACCCATTGTCAGTAGATGGCTGATACCTACAGGCAAATGTTGAGGCCCATATTTAAAGCATTTTTTTTTTAACGTACATTGATGGTGAAACACTTTATTATTAAGATTTTAATGCAAATTATGTACCATATTTTCTGGACTATAAGCCGCATCTGCTGTATTTAAAAAAATAAATAAATAAAAAATTATAAAAAAAGATATACAAGCCGCACCGGGTTATAAACCGCAGTGGAAAAGTACACTAGGGATTAACATGTAGCCTAGTATCTGAATTTACAGGGTTTGTACAGGAGCTTGAAATCCATGAAAATCCTGGAATATCAATGTTGCGATTTAAAGTCTGAAAAGTGCCTGAATTTTAGTTGAAGTGTTTGGAAGTGTATGTATGTAGGGATGTATAATAAAAAAAAAAAAAAAAAACACTTCTCGTAACTAACATAACAAACAGTAGTTCCCGCTCTTCAAATTATTTTATTATTAGTTCCAGTCAATGGTTTTCATTTTTCTAATTCTTTTATTATTTCCAGTCGGTGCTGAAAATCACCTACACATATGTGGGATCAAAAGTTATCAAGTCAATTTTTGATCACATATTTGACGTGACTATGACAAGTTTGTAACAAATCTGTCATTTTCAGACACATAGGAGTGATTGCGTTTCACAGAATATCAGATCCACTGCATGATACGATGTCATTTCACTGTCGGGTGGGCGGTCAACATGGGGAGGCGAGGGCCTATAATACCGCTCATGGTTTTACTAGTTAGTGGAATTAAACTACATTTCAAAACTTTTTTCTATAATTATTAAACATGCTTTTAAAAGTTTCTAGCATAATACAATGTACAAAGTGGAAAAACTATGAAAATTTGTATATGTATTTTCCCCCAGTGATACAGTGCTTTGCTGGAAAAAATTAAAAATGACCCTTACAAGTGTTTAACATGGTTGAATTTGACCTTGAAAGATAAAGAGCTCTTTATTCTAATCACTATAATGATAATTATAGGTCATATTTAAAAGTAGAAATAGTACATATAGCCCCTTTGAGAACCTGCAGCAGTCTCAAACTAATTTCCTTTCTGGAACCACATTTATTCTGATTTAATCTCAAGAGGGCTGGACCAGTAAAATAATGGCTTAATAATCTACCAAAAATTTGGAATTTCAAACTTTTATTTTTGTTCTAGGACAAAAAGTCCCATTCAATTTTGAAAATACTTACTTTTGTAAGTTATCAAAAAAAAAAAAAAAAAAAAAAAAAAAAAAAAATATATATATATATATATATATATATATATATATATATATATATATATATATATATATATATATATATATATATATATATATATATATAGCCTGGGGGGGGGTTAATTTCCTAAGAAAAATAATTGTAATTTTAACAATATTCTCCCTCAACTTGTCATTTATACATATGCATTACGGATCACATCTACAGACATTAAACCGTAACGGGCAGAAAATTGTTAAAATGTTGTGCTTATTAAAAAAAACTTCTCATATTTCTTCAGGTTATTCAGATGTTATTGTTACAGGATAGATTGTAAATGTAAATATTTTCATAATTTAAGGTTATTTTTCTTTCACTAAAACGGACACAATTTTGAAGTTGTCATTATTTCTAGGTATAATTTAAACCATTTTGTTCACATCAAACCAAGGAAAATATGAGGTCATTATTTTTGTAAGTCATTGTTGTTACGGCCCGGCTCAGAGTCCGTAACAAAAGAGCCAGTGGTGGATAGTGGGAAGATGTGTGTATTTATTTACAAACTGGTAACAGAAAAAATTTGCAAAATAAATTTTAGTTGTGCAGTGGCGAGGTCTCCGTAGCGGAGTGCCAATCAGTGTGGAGCGGCCAACTGTCCGAAGCCCCCCCTCAGCATCCAGGAGGCGGGCTTTTATAGGGTGAGCCAGTGGATGATCCTGACACCGGGCCCAGGTGCAGCACATCCACTGATGACGTGTCCAACGAAAACCCCTGTCGAGAGACAATCCTGTGAAGAACATGCACAGAAACAGACCCACACACCCCAAGTGGTGTGGAGGGGTCGTAACATTATGTTATTAGACTGTAGATCATACTGGTCTGTATGTAGAATCTGAAATAAAATGAGTTCAACAGCCTTGACTGTGGAATTTTTGCACTTTACAAATTCACTGTACAGACCAGATTGGAAGCTTTGGTGGGTCACATTTGACCCCCAGTTTGGATATTTGAGACCCCTGATATAAAAGGCACCTTCATGTGTTCCCTCCTCACAATCACATGTTTGTATCTGTATCAAGTAAAGTCTCGTCATCTGAACCCACTTTATCCTCACTAGGGTCACGGGGGTCACTGGGGGCCTAATCCAGCTACAATGGGTGAAGGCGGGGTACACCCTGTATGAGTCTCCAGTTTATCTCAGGGCTGAACATATATAGACAATCATCAATGTTCATAGTTTACCCTTAATTTTTTCTTTACAGGTAATAACACATGTTTCTATGGAAAGTGTTACTACTGTCGGGAGAGCGAGCCAGCGTGTGCAGAGGGAGAGATCATGGAAGGCTCGTTAACCCTGTGGCTTCCAGATGTCTGGCCTCTGCAGAAGCACAGACACCCATGGGGGCGCACATACAGAGAGGGGAAGCTGGCCAGGTAAGTGAGAATGGATGTTTACAGTGGTGCTGAGCATCACAGGCTGGTTGGAGTGGGTGGGGGAGGTCACTGTGGGTGGTGTATCCTGTGACACTTGATGTAACACTTGGCTGCATGAGTCTGACAACGGTTAACCAATCATTCTAGTTGTAGCGTGGGCAGCACTGAAGTGACTTTTTTCTGGATTCAGTATGAAGCTACCAGGTCACTAAATGTCACCAACTTTAAGTTCTAGGCTAAAGTCCATCTATGCGAATTCATAGGGTTTGAGTCTGACTTTGCATTCATTCATTTCACAACTTACATGTGACATATTTTGTTGTTCAGAAAGTTTGTTTTTCCAATAACTGTATTTACCATTATTATGTGATGGAGCGAATGAATAAATGTAGGTTTTTGTCCTTGCACATCTACAATGCACTTTAGAATGGTGTCCTTAACCTAAAAAAAAATTACCATCACTGACATTTAATACGATAACCAATGTCATTTTGCCCATGTTGGTAATTTTGGTATTTTAATAGAAAAAACTTTTGGCTTGTGTACTGGCATGCTGTGTACATTCCCCTTTAAGACAGTGTGGAGCCACATGACTCCACCCACCCAGTCTGAACAACGAGGGAAACAAACTATGAAGAAATGACTGATTGTTCAAATGAAGACGCAGACATAGACCAAAGAATGTTGAGTCCAAGTTGATCCCACGACAAACATGTAGCACACAACAAATATCAGTTACATGACACTTATTATACATATATAATATATAGGTAGTAGAGGACAAACGTCTTATCCCTTCAAATTAAAGTTTGAGGCTTCAAGGCTGCATGGATTGCACTGCCCTCTTCCCAAATCATAGGGAAATTTACATATGTGTGGTTGTGCCACATGCCCAGTTGCACATACTGAAACACTGCACATGCCTGATTAGGACCAAAACACACACATGCCAGGTGCACCCTACCCCCACTCTTCACCCCCATTTATGGTTATTGGGGTAAATCATGATATTAATTTAAGGTCATATCACCCAGTCCTACCTTAACCTTTACACACTGGAGTATCTGCTCACTGGGGTTTAAGAAAGTATTGGCTGCAAAATGTGTCACAATATTTCATTTTGATACATGAAATATCACAATGAAATATTTAAAACTATTGTATCTATATTTTTATGGTATTAATTCAAATGCAGATGTGGCGGCAATTCACCCTGTTTTTTGGTTGTCTTGTTTAATAAGTTCTTATTTATAGAGCAGGATATTAAACTGTGTGCTCTGTAAAACATTTTGTTCTTTCTACTGATAAAGACGAATGTTATGTCTTTATCCAAATCCAGCACTTTAAGTTGAATTAACTTTATTTTGTTTGTTCACATTAAAAAAAATAAATAACTCAACAAAAATGCTGTACATTTAATAAGATTAAAATTTTTCTAACCAAGAAGGGATTGAACATAAGCGAGACTTTTTATGCCCACCCTGTACATCACCCCCCCCATTATGCTCCCATCCCTTCATAATATGTAAATTACTTTGTATATTCTGTAGTCACAGGGGCAGCACAGTGGTGCAGTGACCTTTCTGTGTGGAGTTTGTATGTTCTCCTTGTGTCTGCGGTGGTGGATCAACCGCGGTTCAGGTGGATGACGCGACGAAAAATAATATTTTAATTAAACACGGGTGGGTTGCGGTTGAAGCACTCAAATAAAAATATAATAAACATTTTGCATATTATTCCAAAGGTAAACAAACGAACGAAAGCGACACCAAGATACATTTTAATCAGGCAGTATCCTGTTGATCTGGTCATTCACTGGTGCTCAGTTAAGACACAACACAGGTGACAGCGGCAGAGAAGTTAGTGTGTAAGAAATTAAAAACAGACACATTTAAAACGTGAAAGAAGGAGAGGTGGTAAATTTAGACAACACAAATGCAGGATGTGTTATTGACAAAACGTGTGAAGCCGTTTACATATTTAAAAGTCATCAGACGGGCAGGTTTAACATGGTTCATCACAGCTGGAATAAACCACAAACATCACCAGCAAGTTTCTTCTGTCGTGACCCCAAGAGAGTGAGTGCCACAACAGGTAAAAATCTAAATTAACTGATGCATATGTGGACCTGAGCTGTCCTGATATGTACATGATATATTTAAGCATTTGGCAGATGCTTTTATCTAAAGCGACTTACAAGAGAAAGTGAGGAACCATGCTGTCTGAACAATAAAATACAATCAATAAAAAACTGCAGTGCAATTAAAAGCATGGAACACAGAGCACAGTAGATAAAAAAACAATAATAAAAACAGATGTGCAAGTAAAACAGTAAAGAGGACCAGGTTAAAAACACCTTTATTTAACAGGGACAGTAACACATTAATGAACATGTCTGTAAATGTGTCAGTATTAACATAAAGATATTTTTCAACTGTTGTCTCTGGACCACATGTAATATGACAACATCCAGAAAATGTAAAAAAAAAAAAAAAATTTTAAAAGATAAGGTTTTACCCACTCGCGTTCACGTTGTGCGGTGGGTTTGGTTCTGAAAATTGGGGAAATCGTTCATGCAAATGGATAGCGGGCAGATAGAGATTTTAAAGAGTGGTTGCAGATGAAAATATACAGTAAGTCATCCATGCATCTCTAGTCTGCGTGGGTTACCACTTACAGACTAGAAAATGTGTCACAGTTTAGCTTCAACTTCTTTAATTTAAGCCGATTATATTCTAGTGTTTCTTATAACTTTAGAATAAAGTTACCGAAAATGTCAGTATGAAGCGATGCAACAACTCATCCAGGGTGTAATTCATATGGATGACAATAGCTTCATCCGGATGAGCTAAAAATGTGTACAAACCCCTTTCATAATTTGTAGTTAAATCATGAAACTTTCCTGTTGTATATTGACTAAACTCTTTATAAGTAATTTAACATTTCTAACTAAATGTATTGTTTTGAGTTTGACCTTTTCCTACAGAACACACTGACGGTAAACAAACACAGACGGAGGCTTATGACCATGTATTCTGTCAATACACAACACCACACAACTGCAGAAACTGATCGATTCTGTCCCACATTTAATGCAAGATGAGAAAAGTAGTGGTTCAGTTTGGATTCCACTGCAGATGATAGTCATTTGATCCTTTGGCCAGATTAAAGACCCTCAGGCTGATGGAATATAATGTAGTTTTATCTGAAGGTTGTTCAACAGTTCATCACTCACAAAGGTCAACATGTTATTTGACAGGTTGGACAAACATTCACATGTGGACGGTACAGTCAAAAGAGTTTGCTCTGATTTCGACTCCTTTTGTCTTTAAAACAACTGAATGTTAGATTATAGTGAGTACTTTACATGGAGATGATTTAATGTCAATGCAAACCATGGGGGTATTATCATGGCACCATAAAGAAACACTTGTCTTGATCACAACAAATTATTTACCCAGTTTCCCCATTAAATATTAAGCCTTTAACCCAGGGTTGTCAAACATGTGGCTCGGGGGGCAAATCTGGCCCACTAAAGGGCCCCGTCTGGCCCTTTGGATGATTTAGTGGAATGTAAAAATGATATTAATATATGAATAATTTTAGTTGAGGTTCCACATTCAGACCAATTCACTTTCATAAAATAACCTAGAAATATTCACAAATCAAACTTTGTCTCTTTGTAAATGTTTTAATTTAGTTACATGAAAACAAAGTATAATTTTGCAAAAAATCTGTATAACTGGAACAAATATGAAAAACCTGAAAAGTATTAAGAGAATTAAGTTCAATTTGAATAATATTCCACCTATTACTAACAGTTTTGTGTGTGTAAGCTAATAAAGCCTAATAATGTTTAAATGACACATTTAGTTCAGTTTGTTTATATTGTTCACACTGTTGGAAAGGGTGGTTTGTAGATGTAAACATTTTCCTGTTTGGGGTTGATTATTATTTATGTATTTTTATGGAGGGTTTTTCTGCTCAAATTTAGTTGAATGTGGCCCCTGAACTAAAATTACAGTGACAGTGACTGTGACTGTTTTAACCCCTTACACGTCTGTGGTGCTCATTCTGTCTGTATGATTTATTTTATATATATATTTTTTTTATTTTATTTTATTTTATTTTATTTTATTTTATTTTATTTTTTTATTTTATTTATTTTTTTCCAACCATGCCCTAAAAAAAAAAATGTGAAAGCTGGGCTGATGGAATTGACCTTGTGCTTTCTCAGTGCACCACCTGCTGTCTGCGAAAACACAGAACAATGAGACAGACTGATTCATTAAAAAATAGATGGTTGGTGTGTGTTTTGCTTTTTGTTCTTTTCTCTTTTTTACTGTTTACAGTGTTGTAGTAATTTCACCTGTTTTACCAAGTTGTTCTGTAACTGTTTTTTTTTCTAAACTTGTGTTTATTGAGATTTTCTTTTAAGCAATAGAGAAAATTAAGAACAAAAAGGCAGTTAGAGAGTACTGTATACTTCTGAATTCTTAGAGACAGTAGCAGCACCATAACAAAAGCAGTGGTTTACATTACTTTTTGGAAGGACTGTGCCTCGTAATCTCATTTACCTTGACATGCTGAAAGTTTTCATTCTGCTGTAACATGCCAAATGACAATAAAATGAACATTCATTTATATATGCAAGTAAAAATACAAACATAAGAAACAACTACTAATGATAATGCTACACATTTTAAAAAGTTAAATAAATAAGAATATATATAATAATCATATCTCTGACGGGACACATGTACATATTGGCTTCGATCAGACATTACATTATATTTTTCAGGGTTTTTTTTAATTCACATATGTTAATTTAACTTAAAATAATGATTTAACATAGAAAATTCCCACGTAACGGTAACATTGTGGAAGAATTATTTAGTCCTAGGGGTCGTGTGTTCAGAGACAGTTGAGTTTGAAAAGTTTTCATATTTTTACACAACTGTTTACATCAGTAAAACATATAATCCTCTTTTTAGTAATAATTATAACTCCAAATTACGAAATTAAAGTCATTGATGGGGAAACAGATTTCAATTATTGTCTCTGCTGGGACATTATTTGATAAATCTGAATAAAGTTTTCTTCTTCGATTAAGTTAGTTTTAAGTTTTCTGTTGTGTTTTATTTCTAACTTATTGTATCCATGTTAGTATTGGGGGACGTTAATAACTGTTATGGATGATCAGCCGAGGTTCTTCTGCGGAACAATGTGACACCAGGGACAGATCATGTCTGGACACGTCCTCCAGGTCACAGTATGTGTGTGGTTCAGGACAGAGGCTGAAGGACCTGCACCTCTGTTCATATATCAGGGCTCTCTGATCCAAAAATCTGATCAAGGAGGTACGCTGGAAATGTTATTCTCACATAATCATATAAATAAATTTGATTAGACACAGCGTGGTGTTTTTATTTATTTATTTTTTTTACCTCTTGTCAGATTTTTTGATGTTGGTTAAAAATGTCCCATCAGAGACGTTTCTTTTTTCACTTAATGTCTGATGATGTCAAAGACGGTACAAACACCTGCTCTAATTAAACCTCAATTCCTTCTTAATACTTATATCATGCTATATAAATTGCACTGCTAGAAATTATATGAACTTTAAAAGAGGAATTGTATTTGGGGTTTTAGCCTAAAATAACAGTGAAATGTCCTGTCAGAGATACAACTTTAATCGGTTTTTATTTCAACATTTATTTCGATATAAAGTAGATCCTAGGTTTGGATAATCCCTGACAGTCCAGCCAAAGCAAAACTTACTTTAAAACTGAAAATGTGGGTCATTTAGCAACACTAATCTGTCAAGTTGTCTCTAAAATGTCCCATCAGACATTTCAAATTCTGTGTTTTGACCCATTTTTATCAAGTGTAATTGCTTTTTAGAGTTCAACCAAGGGAGTAGCTGTTGTCCTGCATCAGCAAATAAACAGGTGCTAAAAGCAGCTGGACTTATTTAGACAAAAAGACCCCTAAAACAAAACTACTGGGCCAAATGATGTTGTTCTGTGTCTTCCAGTTTACATCCTCAATCTCTTATTGATGTACATTCCGAGTACTTTATTTCAAACTTAAATGTCTCTCTTTTTCTATCATTCCATCCTGTTTTGACCTTAAAACAGTTAAAACAAAACCACTGAAGAAAAGGCAACACGAACACATACATTAGCTTCTATGACACTGACATACGATGACAATTCACAGCAACAACATTTACCTGGAATACTGTCTGAGGGGTTCAAAAATAAAATAAGCACATTCTTACATCACATTGTAATAAGACAAAGAACGACTATTGAACTCTGTTTTGGATTCCTGGCAGAGGATGGAACTCCTGTTGAACTGAAGCTCAATATGTTCACAGAGCAGCTGTTACTGGAAAACCCTGCTCAGCTCAGCAGTAATGATGACGCCCCCTGAGTGCTCCTGAACAGCTTTTCAGTTGGCAGAGAAAGTTAAGACTGTGTGAAATAACTACAATTACACGTCGTCAGCACACTCGCATATATATTAAACAAAATACTACTGTAACTAGATGTGTTTTTTCCGTGCAGATCATAAATACAATTAATTTGGGCCTTTCAGGGTTTTTTTTTTGACACCACATTAAAGCCACAGTCTTACAAAATTGAATGGATTAGCATTTGTTTATCTTAAACTCACACAAACACACCTACCTTTATATTAAACTAACCCTAAAAGTTTGACATTTCTAACTGCAGACATTTATTTATGACCTATGTCGATTTTTGTGTGATTTCACTGGATCCCTGTGCCTGTGGTCACATCCAGGTGGGAATACGATGAGAGCTACTGTGATGCGGTGAAGAAGATGCCTCCATACGATGCAGGCCCAAGGCTACTAGACGTCATTGACACTGCCATCTTTGATTATCTTATTGGGAACGCCGATCGGCATCATTATGAAAGTTTTCAGGATGACGGTGGTGCCAGCATGCTCATCCTACTGGACAACGCGAAAAGGTGAGGATTCTGACCTCCGCCTGTACTAATATTTGAAGTTGTTCCCATTACAGGTGGGGTACAAGATGTTTTCTTGAAGCATTTTTTTAATTATTATTGTTTAAAATCCCCTTCACACCTGATTAAAACCAATTTATTAAATTCTCTAAAACAAAAATAAAATGTAGTCACCTGTGGAACCATCTAATCATTTTGAATGTTCATTTGAAATGATTGAACATCTATCAAGTTTAACTGCAAACCCCCCCCACACACACACGCGCACACACACACACACACCCCCGACTGTGTACCCCTCCTGCATAAATTGTGCATTCTCAGTGGTTTGGAACACGAGTCCAGGAAATGAAGTCAGAGCTTAGTGAGCTGTGTGAGGATGTAAAGTTCACTAGAAAACTGTTTTCTCACCAACATACAACCCTCGGAAATTAGTATGAGTCAAGGAGGTATGAACTGGGGCTGTTCTGTAAGGGGGGGTGGGGGGTGGGGGGGGTCGAGGATGGGAAATTTGTTGCTGTGCAGTTCTCATGATCCCTCGATAACATTGAACATCCCAGTATTTGGGGGTGATTTCTGAAGAAAGGATTTTGACTTTTGAATAGTCTGTTTTCAAAATGTAGCTTGTTTGAACCATTTTTCTTCTATCTTGTACCCCATCTATAAGTATCAGGATAAAAAATGAATCAAAACACAAAAACAAATGAATTCATTCAGTATTGTGATGCTCATTAAAGCATAGTTGTTTAGCTGGTGTGTTATTGTTTTGTCTGCCACCGTTAGTTTAAAACCTTATATCCTGGGACGTAAATGACATTATTTTAATAACATATATATATATATATATATATATATATATATATATATATATATATATATAATGCACCTGCACTTGTTGCAGATCAAATGAAAGTGATAAACTCATCTTTCTGAATATATAGACTGAGACACAGCTTAATCACACACACACACACACACACACGTTTACGCAGCACTGCACCTCACACTCAACATAAGCAATTTCACTTGACATGCAATTTACTCAGGTTATTTCCACCATTCAGACATATTTGTGTTGTCCTAAGCCAAGAGCTGCTGAATGACACTTCAGTGTGCTTGCATAATGACAATAAAAATTCTTGATCTGATCAGTCATCTATCGCTGTTCCAACATGTTATATATTTATTGATGGAAACGATACACAGCTGCAGAAGACATTTTACAATTCTAGTAGAAACTGAAGTTTCCACTTTGTTTTTTAAACATAGAACAACACAGTTCAAAAACAAGTCATGTTCCAACATATTAGGGTTAGGTTAGTAATTTATAATCTGTGGGTACAGGCGGAGAGACAACGAGCTGCTGAACACCAGGATATGACAATGGTACTTTTGGATCAGAACACTAGTTTGGACTTTATTGTACGATTGACAATGATAATTTTATCATTTTTGCTAAAATATGTGCATTTGAAGCATTCAAAAGTTCCAAAAATTGATAACTCCATAAATTACCCATCTGTAAAATACAGAAACATAATGATAAGAAAAATGTTTACAAATAGTTTTACATTTTGAACTGCAAAGTGCTAACACATTGGTCTGTTAGTAAATGGTGTTTCCATCCATACTTAACAAATGCAGCTTTGTACACCTTTGTTCACGCCAAAAAAAAATTAAGGTGTGGGGGGTCAATTTATTCATGTTTCTAAGTCTGCAGTGTTTTTTACCTGTCAACTAAATAGGAAACGGTGACTATTTTAGTCCAAACTACAGGGTGTTAACTTCACAAAAGAGTCAATTATTTTATCAGTACTCCAAATGGTTGAAGAACAGCTGCCATGTTAATTTGAAGAGGTATTTTTCAGGCGTTTTAAGCAAAATCAGCCCGGAATAGCAATGGATTAATCAGAATTTGAGATTGACTTGATTCTTTGAAATCAATGCCATTTACTGGAAAGAGTCTGCTCTTCTGGCACAGCAACACATGTACCATCTCTGTTTCAATCACTGACTGTTTTGACATTTTTTTCAACAATCCCAGCTTTCTCATCTCTTTATCACCTTATTGCTTGGTAAACCGACATTTTTATGAAGTGAGTGTTGGAATGATAAAAACAAGCAACTGATAGTTTTCCGCACGTTTTAATTTTTTCAAGAATTAATTGTAGTTATCAGGATTACATTCGGTACGTGCATAAAATTCCAGTGCTTGAGAACATGACATCCCAGGCATCCCATTCTGAGAGGAGACTGGCTTTTATGTTCAGTCAGAAGCATCAGATTTTTAATTACAGATTCCAAGGCTTAATTTTAGAACAGATTAGGTATGGCTTTTGTCAGCTTCACAGTGTTGTAGCATCAGGGCCTTAAAATAAACACAAACCTGACTATAACTACCACTGTAGCTTTGACTTTTAGTGTACGAAGTAAAGGAAGAAAACTGCCCTTAAACTGGTCAAACAGACGGTATAGCAGACTAATCTCACAGACACAGCCTTTATTGGACATTTGTTTTCTGCTTCCTTAATCTAAAATGCTTCCTTGGAACACATCAGTGAAACAGGGAAACTACTTTTCTAACAAACAGAAAATCAAGCAAACTGAAGCAGGAGCTCTATTTCTGGGTCATTTGACGTCGCTGAGTGGAATTTGTCAGAAAAGAAGCAGAGTGTGGCTAATGCATTTCGATGGCCTCTAAAACACAGTGTTCGACAGGATTCAGTTTCCTCCCTTAACTCTTACAATGTTCTTCTGTATTGTTTTTTTTTTGTCTGTGCAGCTTTGGGAATGCAGCTCTAGATGAGAGGAGCATCCTTGCACCGCTTTACCAGTGTTGTATGTGAGTACTGGAAAAAAGATCACATCTCTCCAATGTTCTATCACAAGTGTTTTTTAATTACATCTAAAATGTGTATTATTCAGTGTTCCCACATGCCCTTAAAAAGTCTTTAAGTTGTAGATTGATAAATCTGAATTTCATTAAAAGCCTTTGAAAAGTAGTGATGCACCAATCACCTTTTTTTGGCCCGATCACTAAAAAACTTGATCTGCCGATTGCCTATCACTGACGATCAGAGACGGAATTGAAATGTCCATACCTCTCATCTAGGTATGGATAGTTGCATCTAGGGCTGCAAATATCAAATATTCTGTAATTGAGTATTCTGTCAAAAAAAAAATTCATCAATTAATCGAGTAATTGGATGAATTCCTTTTTTTTTAAACCTTTAACTTCTGATGCATCATTGGTGAGTATTCTATATGTATGAGTTATTTTAAATATTCATAATTCTGAACATGCAATGGAGCAAAACAAAGCAATGAGTGAGACCAAAAATAAATGGTTTGGGATTTGTTTTTTTACTATGGTTTACACTTTTGTTGTGATTTTCCTCCACAGCAGCTTTTAGGACAAATTCACAGCAGCACATTTACCTAAAATAATGTCTCAGGAGTTAAAGTGTTAAACTAAATCAATCAATAAACGGGGATGGGAGAAGGATGAGATGTTTTGAGTTGTGTGCACGTGCATCTGCGCACACGCCTGGATGTGTGGAGGCAGACGTAACCTAATAATAACACTACCTTGGTACATTTGCTAAAAATAATTACAATATGTGAGGCTACATGCTAACAGCTGCTAGCACTCACAAAGTGTTGTTGAAGTGTGGATGCGTTCAGTTTGGATGCTAATGCTATTTAGCTGTGGACACACTGTTGTCCGCCTTCTGCAGCGTAAAATGGTCGCAAACTTCTACAATTAATTAACTAACTCTATTTTAAATAGTACAGAAACAGTCAAGATGAGATGCACCTGTTCTGTAGCATGTTTGCAAGTTTGAAAATGGTCGCTAGTAATTTATGTCACATGATGGGCTTTTTGATCTGCATGTTTTTCCGATTGCCCGTCAGGCTATTTTTAGGCAATATCGGCAGATTATGATCATGAGCAATTTTTCATATCTGTAAAATGTGAGTGAGTCTTGCGTATCACAGATCCATTCATTTTTCCATGATCACACACCTGAATCACTTCCCTAATAATGAACCACGCCAGTGTATACTCCACCACAAACACTCCATTTGTTTACACATCAAATGTAAACAAAACATTTTTCAGGATTCCATGTAGCCACAATAGTAAGAAACAATGAAGCTGTTTGTTTTTGTGCTACAGCTGCGTGGAATCCTGAAATAACCTGAATGACCGTTTCATTTAGGTCTCAGTTTGGTATGTAAACAAATGGAGTGTTTATGGTGTGTTTATGGACATTGAAATTGTCCATCGTGAGGGAAGTGATTCAGGTGCGTAATCATGGAAAGACTGGCAGATTTGATGAAAAATTAGTGAGAAACATCACTACACAGCTTTGATTGTATCTGAGAAATGTCTAAGCTGTAAAATAAAGTTAGTCGACACAGTTCCATCTGTTCCAACCTGACAATTTGTGTTAAAATTAGGAACCAGTTATCACTAACTATGCAGGCCCCAGTGAGAAATGATTGAAAAGATTCAGTTCTGTGTACAGTATGTATATATTATTCCATCTCTGCTGATGCAAACAAATGCATTTTCCTAAATTCTAGGAGCCATGAACATTTCCCAGTATGACTATGAAATGGGCATTAAATATGGTTTACAGTTGTCTTAAAAAAGTCTTAAATTTTACTGATGGAAACCTCTAGGAATCCTGATTCTCGTGTGTTTTTGTTTTTTGTTTTTTTTGTCCGTGTCAGGATTCGTGTGTCCACATGGAACAGAATAAACCTCCTGAGGAGTGGAGCTCTGAGTTCAGCGATGCGACAGGCTCTGACCTTTGACCCTATTAACCCAATTTTAGCAGAGCCTCACCTGGCAGCCCTTGACAGACGCCTGTCTGGCATCATAGCAACAGTGAAACAGTGTATGGAGGCACAAGGCCCTGACAACACCCTCATAGAAGACCGAATGAACCTGCCTCATCCCTAATGCAAGGGAGAGGAAATAAACTGCTCAACAGGAAGAGCCAGGACTGATTCCCTGCCTGGAGAAGAGGAACAGGAGATGACAATGAGGCAACTGACCAAACACATCAGGCCTGGTGTTTCAGAGAAAGATGCAGACTGAGTAAATGAACCGACGAGGCGGAATAATGACTGGACGACCCGTTTGTCCTAGTTTTTTACTCAACAGTCTCTACTTTTAACTAGACCAGAGTGGCTCTAATTGAGCTGCCGACTCCATGACTTCAGCCCTATGAACTTTGTCTCAGGACTGAGCACTAGAGAACATGATCTGCTGTATGTGGAAGAACCCTGTCTACTACTACTGGTTGAGATGATTTTTTTTTTTTGCCACAGGCAAAACCCCTCCCTCCCTGCCCCATGTTTCCTCAGCTAAAACAGAGCGGTGGAGCCCAAAGACATTCAGAAAATCAGGAGGGTGTGAAGTTGAGCCATCAACATCTCAATGGAAGCCTGTACAGATGTATTTCACGCTGCCAAGTACAAAAAAAACCCAGGCCAAATGTCAGAGAATCTGACATGAATCTGATTCGTTTTGAAGTGAGACAAGAGACTTCTTTTCATTTAATTATAATTTGACTTTAATTTGAAGGGGAATGTAATCCACCTTCCACCACCAGTGTGTATATATTTAACTGAGTAGGAACATAGAAAAATGAGGCAAAAGAATATACATTTGTGGATTATATGAATTAAACTTAAGGGTGTGTGTGGGAGCGTGTGCGTACATGTGCGTTTGGAGTGTGTAATGTGTGAGGAAGGGTGCCATACTGTGCCGTTAAGTGAGAAAGCTACTGACCCCACAGACTTGAACTGAGGGGAGATAGGAGATGGGAACATCTTCGACATTAAAGTGTGATCTGTTTAAAGGTGTTTTCTCTCATTTTTTGTCTCTATTTTTGATCACTTTATCACATAAAAGTAAAAAGCCTGCTGTGTTTTTATACTGTGTGGTTTTCAGTTTCATTCATGAAGGCTTCGGTAAAATTTTATATAGTCATGTTCCAGATCTAATTGGTAAACCACCAACTGATGCAGGCCATGAGTCACCAGCCCAGGGACAGTGACCCCTGACCTAGGCCTAAAAGTTATTTTCTAGGACTTCATCTTTACCACACAACTTATTTTACTCTTGTTTATGCATCAGGTTAGAACCATTTAGTGTGGAAATGCCAATGGCCTTTATTCTGTTATCTTCAGTTTCAGATGTTCATGCACAGAAATTAAAGTATACTGTTCATTAAAAAAAAATGATTAGCAAAAGAAAGATTAAGCACTTTATGTACAAGAAACTAATGGCATAGCAGATACATTAATAAAGATGTTTTAGCAGTTGCCATTTGATAAGATAAGATACCTTTATTAATCCCACAATGGGGAGAGTACACTGTTACAACAGCTCCAGAGCAGGAATAGAAATAGAAATAAAAAAGCAGTGCAAGATAAAAGAAAAGACTCAGTGCAAAATTTACAAAAATGCACAAAATAAGTTTAATATGTACGACTCAAAAAAGTGTGGGAAGAAGATACTTTATTAAACCCCACCCTCTTCTCACATTATTCAATATAACATTACATTTGCTTCCTTAATGATGAAGTAACATCTGTGTAACAATGTAAATAACAGAGAACATTACACACTGTACGTGAGCAGTTGACGTATTCCATGAAAGGGAACAGGGTTAACCCCACATTTAATTCAATTTTATTTATAAAGCCCTAAATCACAACAAAGTCGTCTCAGAGGGCTTTACAAAAACACAATCAACTACAGAAATACATGAAAAGTCCCAGGCATCCCCTGTCCTTAGACCCTCCTTCTCGGCAAGAAAAAACTTCAAAACCCAGTGGGAAAAAGAAGAAATCTCGAGGAGAACCACATTGAAGGAGAGATCCACTCCCATGGACGGACAGGCTATAGATGAACGTCCATGTATAAATGCAGGAAGGGGGGCTGGTCCAGACAGGCAGGGGCGGTGGTCCGGGGTCCCAGGTCGGCACAGGCGAGATACTGTCGTCCATGGCTCCCGTGCAGACACTGTCAGGAGAGCCACCACTCCCCCCAGGGGGGGGAGGGGGGAAAGGGGACACCAGGTGACTAGTCATGAACAGATAGGTTGTAAAAATTACAGAAACAGGTGTGAGGGAGAGAAAGAGAAGAAAGAACTCAGTGTCTGTACTTCCCCCAGCATTCTAACTCCTAGGGCAGCCTAGACTGAACTGTGACTCATACATCATGTATACATGATATATGAGTCACATAATTTTTAACTAACCTGACCATAGGCTTTCTCAAACAGGAATGTTTTAAGCCTAATTCACCCCAATGTCAGTTTGGTAAAAGACACGCTCCATGCCTTTTAACAGACACTTCTGCAATTTTGGAAACAGGCCTGCAGGCTGTTTCTGTTTAGTACAATATTTACTCCCACCAAAGAAGTTATGCTTTTACCGGCGTTGGTTTGTGTACAACATGACTCCAAAATATATAGATGGATTTTGATGAAATTTTCAGGGTATGGTGGTAATGGGGAGATCAACAAATGATTAGATTTTGGTGGTGATCTGGACCCTGGCAGAGGTCTGTGCTCCGAGTGCTTTTCTAGTTTTCATATGTTTTAAGAAAATGGGGATCCTATAGTTCAAAAATTTGACATGATAGAGACAAACTGAGATAATTTTTGGATTCCGCACCCAAAAATTAGTCAAAGGTGTCATTCCGCTGAAAACCACTTTTCCACGCTCCTTTTGGAATCTGATGGGTCACCCCGAGTTACCAACACATGCTGCCTTTGACAGTAGTTTGTCACCTCCACTGGCTGCATACTGCATATACAGGAAACAACAAGAGGAACGAGGGACCCAGAAAAAGTTCATCCATTAAAGTCCATCACATGGACTTTTAACATCACCCACGTGGGCTTAAACATGTCCCCTATTGCAGTAGCATTAGCATCTGAAGTAGCATTAGCATCTACAAGAGAAGACGGCGCCACAGTAGCTGCTGCACAAACTTGAAAGAAAATGGCGGATCAAACTGGTTCATGTGCTCTGTGGAAATAAAGCCTCGGTTGTTTCCCTGCATGTTTTCAGAACAAGCAACAGCACGAAACCTTGCTGGATGCAACTCTGGTAAAGGTAAACACACATAGAGCCAGAGGAGGGAGTGTTCCTTCACGCATTCTGAGCCAATCAGAGACGCCTCATCACGACGTTATGGACATGTATGAGGAAGTACCAGTAAACTTGGTTGTTCAACCTCAAGTCATTTTTCTACCGTGAAAAAACTGGAAACAAAAAAATTTTTTTTTTAAATGGAACCAGTACACAATTTATTCTATAATAATGGAGATCACAGTAATATTAATGAAATAACCATGGAATGACAGGTTTATAACAGCTGTCAGACCACAAATATTGTGTTCCCCAGTGTAATCACTGCGTTAAATATAGGACAATACATAGTGAAAAAAACACACAAATAAGGAAAATATTATAATCAATGGTGATAAATCATTTAAGTTAGGTTAAATATAGGGAAAATTCATTTGGGATCTGACATAACAGTAACACTGGGTCTTTATGGGTTAAATGGGTGGCTGTGCACATGGATAATAAAAACACATACATATATATATATATATATACATATATATATATGCATATATATGTATATATATATATATATATATATATATATATATATATATATATATATATATAAACCATAGCAGATCTAAACTCAGGAGTGAGATGAACCTCAGGAAATGCATTTTAACACAAAAATGTCAACTATTTTGGTTTCAATGCATGAGTATGATCTAAGTAAGTAACGGTCAATGTGGTGAAAAGATGAAGGAAAGAATCCAAGCACAATGAAGATAAGAGGCACAAAGTGAAATTAAAAGTAAAAATTTACACAACAGTGGTAAGACCGCTGTGAATAATAGTCTGGGAACGGAGGACCTCTCCATAAAGCAGGAAGCTGAACTGGGAAAGTTTTGGGACAGGCTCAGTCTCTGCCTGTATTTAAATCACATCTAAAAAATTTTGGCTTTTAATCAATGGGTGAGATGTGAGATTCTTTTAGCTTTCCAATATTTTCACCAGATTTTAACTTTTTTTGTTTTTAAATGGACATGTTTTGTTGTAATTATAACTCACTTTATACCTACTGTGATCATTGTTTTACTTATTTTTCCCACCCTTTTATTTTTATTTTTTAGAATTTATCTACAGCACTTTGATCAATTGTAAGGTTTTCAACATGCTTTAGAAATAGGTATAGACATGACACTGCTATGAATCTTAGATGGATAAGATGAGGAACATGCATGTTGAGCCGCATTTTGTAATAATGGTGTATTTTGTAATAATGGTGCATTTTGTAATACGGCATTATGTAATAATTTATTCCATTTTGCAGCAGCGGTGCTTTGGTTGTGTGACATTAAAACTCAAGGAGCTGTTTGGGAAACATTCCAAATGTTTTAAGTGTTGGCTGGTAATATTAGATATTATTAGACATTAGGACAATTTGAAATTATATTATATTTTGGAAGTAGAGATTTTTTGACTTGTTTAGCCTTTTGAGCAATTTCTTTTTTTTTTTTTTTAATGAATCTTCGTAAATAAATTATCTGGTCACAGTAGCTCTGTAAACAAGCAGAAGACAAACTATGCTTTACAATTATTACATAATACATCATGTTATTACATTATCTAGAGCAGGGGTGTCAGACTCATTTTAGATCAGGGGCCACATTCAGCTAAATTTGATCTGAAGTGGGCCGAACCAGTAAAACCAAAACAAAACATAATAATATATAAATAATGTCAACTCCAAACTTTTCTCTCTGTTTTTGAGCAAAAAAAATACAATTACATAATGAAAACAAACAATACTAGGCTTTAGTTTATCATTTACACATATGCATTCACAGTGCATCTACAGATATAAAATATTTAGTAATAGGTGGGATAATGAATAATTTTTGTGAAATTACACTTTGTTTTAGTGTCACTAAAATGAAAATAATTTACATTTACAAAGACGAATTGTTTTACTTATTATATTATGAGACTGAATTGGCCTGCATGTGTGGACCATGAACTAAAATGAACTAGTGTCATTTTTGTATTTCATAAATTCATCCAAAGGGCCGGATTGGACCCTTAGGCGGGCCGGATTTGGCCCCCGGGCCGCATGTTTGACACCTCTGATCTAGAGAATAGAAAAGTTGCAAGTGCAATTTGTAATAATCTTCTCAAAATATAATAATATAATAATATTAATGCGGCAAAACTTATTACAAAATGCAGCTTTATTACAAAATGAAATGAAAAAGTTATTGCATTTTGAACGTTTATTAGAAAATGCACCGTAATTACAAAATGTGTTTCAACAGTGCATCAGAGAGAAGGCAAAACACATTCAATGAATGAATGGAAATAACTCACAGGAATGCTTTTTGGGACAATGTCTTTTCATATATTGATTGATGAAGAGTATGTCTGACTGTTACCACACACCACTGTATCAACAATAAGATAAGAGAGTTTCATGCATATACAGCGTATACATTATCTCACAAAAGAGACTACACTGTGACTTCAGACGTACATACTGTAGACTTCTGGTTGAATTTTAATAGTATGTAGGAAGTATTAAGTGTATAGACTCCCCCAAATGTGATAAAACTGTCAAACTATATGAAGAACTTTTTAAAGAGAAATAATGTTTATTAATTCCTTTGTACGTTTTTGTTTGTTTTTGTTTGTATGTTAAGATTATTGTAACTTCTTGTGGCCTTTTTGATTTTTTGATTTTTAAACTTTAAGTGTAATTTTTGAAATAAATATTTTTAAAAAAGGGGAAAAAACACAAAGTGACAGTCAAAGTGGGGAAATGGAAAAAAAAAAGTAAAGGGAAGTGTGAGTATGAGGATATGACACTATATGTAGGAGAGAAGAAGAATATATTGGTAATCAGACGGTAATATTAAACAAATTGGGAAAGAGGACGTGACGCTGACCACAAACCGTTTACAGTCTTAGTAAAGGAAGACATGGAGGAAGTGATAAAAACACAAGACACCACAAAGTGCACATAAGGCATAAAATGGAATAATGGAAAAAAGAAGTGGACTTTGGTTTCCTGAAAATAAGGAATGTAAAGTTCTGTTATAGTTCACAGTGCAAAGTAACAAACTATAACAATAAGCACATGACGTGTTTTCTTTTTGTTTTTGTTTTTTTTAATTACACACCATCACTAGAGTTCCAGAAGGTTAGAGGCATCCACCTGTGAACAAAGCTCTAGACTGCAGCAGCTCCTTGACCCTGAACATCTGAATTTATATGCAAGCATATTTAAAGGAGAAATTAGTTGTGTTGTTGCTTTTTTTTGTACAAGCTAAATAAAGTGAGGTTTTTCATTTGACTATAGTACATAAATATGGATATGCTGCATATTTGCAACAACAGGATATAAAGGATAACAGAAACACATTTTCCACTTTCAATCATGAAGTTGGTTTTATTGATGCTTCATTATTTTAATGTCCTGACTTTAACACAAACTATTTTAACTCTCCCAACTGATGTGGGTGTGTAAGAAGGAATAAATCAGTCAAAGCACATACATACATTACTTTTATAGTCACCACTGCTCTCTAACCGTCGCCATATTCCTTATGTTTGTTTCTACTGTCATCATCCTGCCAAGCCCCGCCCCAAAACACTCCAACAGGGAAAATAAAACCCCTCGCGTTGTGATTGGTAGGTCAGGTTAGTGGCCAGGTTAACCTGACTGTCACCATATGTTATCACATGATACCACCTGGGACCTTTCTACTACCGAACTGTTTTCAAAGTACGGGCCTTATTTTAAATCCTTGCATGTGATTAGATGAAAAATTTGTCCGTCATCTTGACTGACACATTGCTTCAGCCACTCACATTTAACTCAAGCTATGACGCTTTATATCAAACCAGCCACAACGTCGCCCAGTCATGAGGTAGTGCCGTCCGGTGTCATTTTGAAGAAAACCTGAACCTTATGATACTCAGATGGTTGTGTGAGCGTAACGAAACGCAGCCAGATGACGCGAGTCAGGTTAAGGTTAGCTAGCTGGTGTGGCTAATGTGAGGCTTAGCGAGTCTAGACCAACATGCTAGGCAAAAATATTTTTACCCGCTAGGCAGGTTCGTCTAGTTTACTCACATTTTGAACTTAAGTAGAAGTACAGCTACTGGTGTGAAAAATACTTTGGTAAAAGTAGAAGTACTGATTAAACATGTCTACTTAAGTATGAGTTTAAAAAAAAAAGTACAATATCACAATTACACAAGTAAAAAAAGAAAAAATGCAGTTTTACTTTTTACTTTTGGTAAAAAGTAAAACTGCATTTTTTCTTTTTTTTATTGCCATGAACGCAAAAAATACTTATTTAACCAGGAACAATCAGAAAAGTTCCAAAAGTATAAAATAAAGCATTTAAAAGTGAGTTAGTGTGTAGATAATGTGTTTGATAAGGTCACTGTACTTTTGTACTTTTGTGTATGGACAA
Organism: Siphamia tubifer; assembly: GCA_020466265.1. Lineage (NCBI taxonomy): Eukaryota > Metazoa > Chordata > Actinopteri > Kurtiformes > Apogonidae > Siphamia > Siphamia tubifer. The sequence goes on along the minus strand of CM035786.1, from coordinate 40,976,497 downwards.
GAAATTTAGGAAAAAGTCACAAGTGAGATAATAAGTCATCATGCGATTTTAAAACAAATTACAAATGAGATTTTTAAAAAATGCATAATTTGTGAAATAAAAAGTCAAAATAGTCATATTACTACAATATATAAAGTCCCACTTTGACAGATTGACTGATTTTTCATAATGTCACATCTGTTTAGTTTGAAAAAGTAATGAGTCTATTCTGAGAATGTAAAGAGTTTATACTTTATACAAAAATGTAGGGAGTAAAAGTAAAAAGTTGCTAGAAAAATAAATACTCTAGTAAAGTACAGATACCTAAAAAGTCTACAGTAATGAAGTACTTTTACTTAGTTACTTTCCACCTCTGTTCAATTGACATAAAGTGTTTTACTGGAGTTTTCTTTTCATTTTAAAGCACTTTCATCTTAAAATACACATTAACACAAAGCATCCATTAGTCAGGGATTCTGCTAACTCTAGACTGATGCGTTGTCCAGCTTGGACAAACGTGTGCAGATATATTCCCTTCTTTCTTGAGTCTGTTTGCACATGCAAATTGAAGCACAATTTATATAGATTAAAAATTTGTATTTAATCATAATTAATTGAAATTGATTCAAAACAACCATGTGATTAATCTGATTCAAATTGTAATCATTTGACAGCCCTACTGGGAATATATGACGGAAGAACGTCACAAATTGGAGTTGTTAAGGGGTGCCTTGAAAAGCACTATAGAAATCTAATCCATTATTATTATTATTATTTTATTTTTTTATTTATTTATTTATTTTTTAATTATTTTTATTTATTATTATTATTATTATTAGGTGAGACTATAGCTCCCTCAGTTTTATATTAATAAAGATGAACTGGCATTTTAACATGCCTTTGTGTTCTTTACTCTTTGTATTATACGTTTCACACGTAAAAGGATGTGTGTGGGCAGTTGATTAACCTGATACATTTTTGTCTCCCACAAAGTCAAAGTTTCCCTATCCTTCTGGCCTCGATGTGTTTGCATCAAACACATGAAAATAAAAACAGTCTATCCAGAAGTGCTGTATTTATGACTTTGGATTTCCCCACTTGAACACACTCTTCTGTTACAGGTCATCTTTCACCACAGGAACTTGTCGTTATCACTTGACATTTACATAATTTTATTTAATCGAGGAAGCAGTAGTTATTTGGCTTCGACCTGCAATGTCCTTTTCCTTGTCACTTGTTTGAATTTTATTTTACTACACCTGCACAGTGGGAAACTCAGCTGTGAAACCATGTGGCAGGTGCAGCGCTCTCACAGATGTTCATTCTCAGCTGTCTGCTCTGTACTGCTGCCAAATCCCACCTCCTTTGAAAGTGTGTGTGTGTGTGTGTGTGTGTGTGTGTGTGTGTATACCAAAACAACTAAGGAGATGACACCTGTGTTTTTTAATATGACTAACTGTTCCGTGTGGCAGAACATTGAAACTTAGATGAAAACCACAGATTTTTACTTGTCACAACATGTCTCAACAGGTTTGGCACCTTATGAAGGACACACACTCAGTTTATCAAGATGTGTTACCCTTTTTTTTTTTCTTTTTTTTTTTTTTAATTATTCTGAACATTGCTGGAAGTCAATGAGTTAAGATCCCATTAGCATCTGCATAGCATCTGCTGTTCTTCCTGGGGTCCATATACATTGAGACAATAAAAGAATACACATTCACATTGAACAATATGGACTTGGAGATAAAACAACACAAACAGTAAATACAAACAATCAACCAGATAGACAAATACAAAACCATATCCAAGGGTGTCACAGCCATTTTAAATGGTTAACTAAACTATGTCTTCTTCTGTGACATATACCCTAAGCCAGTGGTTCTCAAACTTTTTTCAGTGATGTTCCCCCTGAGGAACATATTTTTAGTCGTCTCCCCTGACGTGGACAAAACATTTTTGTAAGAAAAAAGTTATATAATTTTTTTTATCTCATAATTTTTACTTTTTATTTCAGAATTTTGACTTATGAATTGATTAAATGTTTAATTGAGGTAAAACACATTTTTGTTATTTTTTCCCATATATTACTTTTTAAATATAAAAATGTAACCATTAATGGATAATTGTTCGTTAATTTTCCCATGATAGATTCAGAATATTTTGCTCATGTGCTACAACCTAGAACACCCCCACATTTTAAATGGCTGTGACGTCCCTGGGAATAAACATCAGGTTAACTTCAATTCATGGAGCCAACATATCACCACATAGTTGTTGGAGGTGGAAAAGAAATTAGGAAAAGTAAATGGTAAAGAAAGAAAAAAAAGAAAAGAAACAGCTGTAGGAACATATTGCAACATATTGCAACAAGTCAGTCACAGACAGCAGACCTTCTTGCACAAAACCGAATGGGTTCTTCCTTTATTATCTATCATTCCTGAAAGTTTCACCAAAATACGTTGAGAACTTTTTGCGTAATCCTGCTGACAGACAAACAGACAAACAAACTGACGTGAATTTAATACCTCCTTTTCTAAGGAAATAATGAGATCCATTGGCAACAGGTCAGTTTTATGACTAGATCTGAAGTGTGTTGTAACCCATAAAGACCCAAACAACCACCAGCAAACAAATGCATCTACTGATCGAAACTGTTTAATACCTGTCAATTCACTAATCTGATCGATCCATGTAAATAATTGGTATAAATTACAGTTTGTCATATTTTTGTGGTATTCAGATATAACCCTTTTGGATGTTCAGAGGCTCCATAGTTACCATGGAAACACCATCGTCATCTAACACAGGTGTCAAACTCCAGTCCTCGAGGGCCAGTGTCCTGCATGTTTTAGGTATTTTCCTCCTCCAGCACACCTTATTTAATTCATGACCATCTCATCATCATTCTCTGCAGAAGCCTGATAATGATGTCGTGGCTTCCAGGTGTGATGGAGGAGGGAAATATCTAAAACATGCAGGACACGCATGCACTATGTGGGGACGGTTGGTCACCCAAGGCCTGGGTGACCAACCGAAAATATACCGTTGCCGCCATTTACTATGACAATCGTCGTCATTTTCCCCATGTCGGTTACACTATGTCCATTCCTCTTTAAGACTGTGTGGAGCATATGACTCCACCCATTCAGTCTGAACAGGAAGGGAAACATACCATGAAGAAATGACTAATGGTTCAAATGAAGAAGCAGCTGACTAAGTAACGTGTGTCGATTATTGTAGTACCCAGGTTTTGCAGTTGCTCTGCTGCCGTGGCAACACATGTATAACATAATAAACAATTATTACTGTATCACTAGACTGATTTTATATAGTTAGACCAGAACAAACATCCTGCTCCTCAAATGACAGAATGTGAGGCTTCAGAAGGTAGAGAAAAAATAAAACAACCATAAACTTTTTCACTTCGCTGAGAGGAAAGGGTGGGTCAACGGACTGCACTGCCCTGTTACCCCATCATAGTATTATAACACGGAAACTGACCGAAACACATACACATGCTTGGGTTACGGACTAAAACGCACCCCCCACCACCAATTGAAATGCATGAGTCCCCCCCAATTGTCATACATTTATCGTCATTATTGAGGTAAAACTGTCAATTTATCATGATGTTCGGCCCCATTGAAAAATATTTTTTGATAGTCACACGTGGGCAATAAATTATCCCGCTTATTCTATGGGTTATTACAGCTTATTACTGCTACTACTCTAACAGATTAGATAAAATAGCTGTTACAACATAGCGAATATTTACTTTCAAAGTGGCTGAACTACCTGCGTAGTGATATGGTACCGTGAATCTGAAGTGACTGTCACGACCTCTCCTCCAGTGACCCTCCCCCCAGTGCTCTCCAGATCCACCTGGTCCCGCACCGTGCAGCTGCAAGTTATTGCTGATCTGCAACATTTAAGCAGTGAAGCTTGCAGTTGCCGGTGGGACCATTCAGTATTGTCTCCTCCATAACCCGGACACTTTGCCATTTCCTCTGTCACCATAACCTTGACATTTTTCACACCACGGACTCTGGCTGATCTACACCCAGGTTTTTGTTTGTTTTGGTTTTTGTCTTGATTTTACTTAGTTTGTTATTAAATTATTTTTCCCTTCAACACTGTCCATTGGAGTCCTCTCTTCACCTCACCCTTCATGACAGAATGGTCCCGCCAACCATCAGGACTCCGCCAGTGTTGAAGGGACCCGTTTTGTCTTGTTTGTCCTGGTTTTTTGTCTTTGTTCTGTGTGTTTGCCCCTCAGTCCAGTCATGTTTGACCCTCAGCCTTGCTTTTGTCTTGTGTGGGTGTGTTTTGTTTTTTCCGGTCTAGCATAGTGTGTGGGTTTTTCTGTCTAGCTAATGTGTTTTTTCTTTTCTGTCTAGCTAATGACTTTTTTCTTTTCTGTCTAGCTAACACCTTTTTTTCTTTTCTGTCTAGCTAATGACTTTTTTCTTTTCTGTCTAGCTAATGACTTTTTTCTTTTCTGTCTAGCTAATGCTTTTTTTCTTTTCTGTCTCGCTAATTTTTTTCTTTTCTGTCTAGCTAATGCTTTTTTCTTTTCTGTCTAGCTAATGGCTTTTTTCTTTTCTGTCTAGCTAACACCTTTTTTTCTTTTCTGTCTCGCTAACGGCTTTTTTCTTTTCTGTCTAGCTAACGGCTTTTTTCTTTTTTGTCTAGCTAACGGCTTTTTTCTTTTCTGTCTAGCTAATGGCTTTTTTCTTTTTTGTCTAGCTAATGGCTTTTTTCTTTTCTGTCTAGCTAATGGCTTTTTTCTTTTCTGTCTAGCTAATGGCTTTTTTCTTTTCTGTCTAGCTAATGGCTTTTTTCTTTTCTGTCTCGCTAACGGCTTTTTTCTTTTCTGTCTCGCTAACGGCTTTTTTCTTTTCTGTCTCGCTAACGGCTTTTTTCTTTTCTGTCTAGCTAATGCTTTTTTTCTTTTCTGTCTAGCTAACGGCTTTTTTCTTTTCTGTCTAGCTAACGGCTTTTTTCTTTTTTGTCTAGCTAACGGCTTTTTTCTTTTCTGTCTAGCTAACGGCTTTTTTCTTTTCTGTCTAGCTAATGGCTTTTTTCTTTTTTGTCTAGCTAATGGCTTTTTTCTTTTTTGTCTAGCTAATGGCTTTTTTCTTTTCTGTCTAGCTAATGGCATATTTCTTTTTTGTGTCTATCATCTGGCTTTTTTCTTTTCTGGGTTAGGGTTAGGGTTCTTTTCTTTTCTTGCGTCTTGTGTTCTCCTGTCTTTCCACCTGGCATTTCTCCTGTCTTGTCTGTGTATTTTTTGCGTTGCCTGTTTCTGTCCCTGTCTTTCGTCTGTGCCTTCTTTCTGCAAGTCGTTGCTGATCTGCAATATTTAAGCAATGAAGCTTGCAGTTGCCGGTGCGGGACCATTATTGTCTCCTCCATAACCTGGACATTTTTTCACACCACGGACTCTGGCTGATCTACACACAGGTTTTTGTTTGGTCTTGTTTTGGTTTTGTCTCTGTCTTTGTCTTGATTTTACTTAGTTTGCTATTACATTATTTTACCATTCAGCACTGTGCATTGGAGTCCTCTCTTCACCTCATCCTTCATGACAGTGACAAAACTCATTGCCATTGGCAGCGGGCGTTAACAGCACAGCGGGTGGTTATTGAAAAAAATCCAGAAGGCTGGGAACGGCCATTCAAAGTGAATGGGAGCTGTCACAATATTCTCGAGGGCCATAGAATAAGTTTGAGAGCATTAAATAGGTTCAATTAGATGTTAATATGGGTAGAGGTTCACCAGTCTACAAAAAATTATTTACTAATTGTAGTACAATTTCAAAATAATGTTCCTCTATATAAAATTGATAAACAAACAAACAAACCCAAAGAAGTTATTAAATTATCTACAGCACTCGTGCTTGACAGACAGAAGGACCCTGGTTCGATTCCCACACCAGACCTTTCTGTGTGGAGTTTGCATGTACTCTCTCTCCAGGTACTCCAGTTTCCTCCCACCATCCAAACACATGCACTGATAGGTTAATTGGTTAATCTAAACTGTCCATATGTGTGAATGTGAGAGTGATTGTTTGTCTATATATGTTCAGCCTTGAGATGAACTGGAGACTCATACAGGGTGTACCCTGCCTTCACCCATTGTAGATGGATTAGGCCCCACCCCCAGTGACCCCCTGTGACCCTAGTGAGGATAAAGCGGGTTCAGATGACGAGACGAGACATAATACAATCAAACAATTCTGAGAATCAAGTGACATTTCTGTGCTCACGGGTCCGGACCAGCGGTTGCACCAGATATTTTTATTGTTTCTATTTGTATTGTTGTTGTTTTATTATCATTTTGAGGGACAGGAATTTCCATCTGACGCATTATGAACCGCCATTTCAAAATGTTTTAATGAATCAAATCTAGTAGTATTTAATGTTTTAAACCATCTAATTGATGCAGTGGTTCCTGTGGTTGATAATCCTCATCATCCACCACATGTGTTTATCAGTTCATCACATTTACTGGACTTTGAAAAGAACTAAGCAGACTCTGTTGTTTTTAACATTTAGTGCTAGCAAAGTAACATCTAATTTCAGTTAAAGTCAGTTAAACAACTGTGATTGTCTACTTATTAACTCACTTTTCAGGGTGTTATTTTTGGCTAAACCACACAGCCAATGCTGCTCAGTGACATCTGTGACATCACCTCTACTATGGCTCAACCATGGATCCATGGTTTCATCCATGAATCTGTTTTTATTATGTGACTTCCTGTCCCATTAACCATCCACACTTCATTTAACTTTATCTGTGCCTGTACCCCTGAATTTTTATTTTTTTTTATTGTTTTTACCTGTCCTCTTCGGTTTACCCTATTGTATACTTGACCTGGTCCAGGACTGTGTTGTATTCAGTGCAGTACTGAACAGTGCTGTAGGTTCTACACTGGCAGGAGACTACTTTTGTCATGACCTTTCCCCCAATCCCCTTCATCATCACCTCGCCCGTATCGTGCGGCTGCAAGTCTTTGCTAATCAGCAAGCTATTTATTCTGTGTAGCTTGCAGTCGCCAGTGTGGGACCATTCAAAATGGTCTCCACCGTAACCTGGACATTCATTCATTCATTCATTCATTTCCATGTCCTCTGGCTGATCTACCCCAGGTTTTGTCTGGTTTTGATTCTGTTTTATTCTCTGGCTCTGTCATTTTGTAATGTTTATTTATTAAATCTGTTCTCCCTTCATCACTGTGCATCTCAGGCTTCTCTTCACCTCACCCTTCATGACTTCATAATCTGTTTGATGTCCGCTTAGACACAGACACACCAGTGATCCTGCCAATAGGCTCTATGTAAAACTTTCTTTGGTAGATTATCTTCAGTGTTTTGCGCTGTCAAAATGATGAATGGCCTTAACAATTTTCTGTCATCTTAAAAAAAAAAAAAAATCCATCAGTTATGGAATATTTTCGGTTAATGCGACCTCAGGTCAGGACTGAAAATTAATATTGGATGCATGACTGTGCCTCTTCAGGTCCTCAGGGTGCACCACATTAAAGCCAGGGCTGTTTCTGTCATGGAAAATATTGCACGGACTCGGGGTCACTTCCAGAAATCATTGTCCGTGAACACAGTTTACTGTGGCAGTCAGAAATATAGGTTAAAGCTCTGTCATGCACAGAAGATAGCAAATGTGAACATGATTCATCAATCTAAACCAAAAGTCATTTAAACTGTTCTGGGGTCAGATGACTCAAAAATTTAAAATCTTTTTACAAACCACAGATGGTGTATCTAGAGAAATGTCATGGGATCATTTGATACATCAGAGTTCATCTCAAAGACCTGCATCTGTGATGGTATGGTGGTGCATTAGTGCCGAAGGAATGATCAGGTAGTAAATGTTGAAATACCCCATTGAATCTGAAAGGTATTTATAGGTGTTCGGGACACTTAATCCTATTCAGACAATGTGACTTTCTGGAGACGCTGCTAAACCAGCGTGACCTCGTAGACGATCAGTCCTGGTTCTAAAGTGGCCAGTCTGCAGTATATACCTTTGACCGATTTTATGCATCATAGAATGAAAAATACAATAAAGATGACAACAGACTGGCCACCATCTAATGTCCTACATCAGACAAGAATGGAAAAACAGTCTACACTTTTTTTTTTATTATTTACATTTGAGTTTTTCTGCATTATTTGGGGTTGCATTCAAAGACAGGCCAATTGGAATTATAGATGACCAAGAATGTATGTCCAAAGTTTGAGACAGTTTCATGCAAATTTTCTGACAGGCATACCTTTTTTGTAACTGCAAGATGTCTATTATTTCACTGTGGGGAAATTTCAGTTAACAGCAATGACATAAAACAAACAAATGCAGAGAGAAAGACAGAAAAACCATAAGTGAATAATGAAATACAAAGGGAAAATAAAAAAAATGAATTTGTATAAATATTTAGGTGAATATAATCATATTATTTATTAATTAAACTATTGATTACACCAGTAACACATTACACTAATAGTATTTCCATGTAACACAGTCTAACAGGTTTAGTAGCTTGTGTCACCCATAATAAACCTTTTCCTTTTTGTGTCTCTAAATGTTGGTGATGAAGACTCATACCAGGCCCTAAGATGCCTCCTATTACTGCCTGTTGTCTAACATGTTTTGTGTCAGTGTTATTACTCATCAGAGGTGACAGAAGTACTCACATTCTGTACTCAAGTAGAAATACAGGTACTTGTGTGAAAAAACACAATTAGAAGTACTGATTCAACTCCTTTACTTAAGTGAAAGTCAATAATACAACTTCTCAATTGTAAGTACGAAAGTAAGTAAAGCTGCATTTTCTTTTTTTTTTTTTTTTTACATGAATGAACGATACTGAACCTAAGAAAATTCTACACATTTCAAAGGTAGTAAAAAATAAATGCCTTAAAACTGAGTAACTGTGTAAAACATGTCACAGTACTCAGCTTTGTGGCTACTAGCAGGAAGTTTTGGAAAAGTGGACCCGTGCAGGACCCTGTGCTCCTTTTCTCCTCCACTTTTATGTAGTGTTGTATCTGTTTAATTCGAAAAAGTAACAGACCTAATCTGTCATGGTTTGTTGTTAGGAGGTCTCACGGTGCAGACACAAAAAGGGATGGAAAACCAGGTTGTAGGAAAAATTGTAGGATTTAATGATGGTTAAATCCCAAAAATAACTAAACAAAAGAAGCAAAAACAGGAACTGGAGCTTGATTAGGGTGATAATGGAGTCCAAGGAAATGAAAACCGGTAAAAACAGGAAGATTTGAGATTCAAAGTGTTTATTTTCGTGTGTACAGTGTGGAAACATGTTTCCCTGTACAATGAAATTCTTACTTTGCTGTCCACAGAATGCCTAACATAAGGAAATATACAATAGAAATTTACAAAGGAACTAAAAACAAGAAAGCAAGCAGACTTAAATAAACTGAATTTCATCTGGACAAAGTATCAGCGTCAAGGTTTACATGTTTTTTTATTTCCGAATTATTTATTTGGCATAAAATGATTCAGAATTAAAGCTAGTTCATTCATTTTTACATGGACATGTTAATTCCAAATAATTTCCATGGAAACAGGTGTATTCCGCTCTAGTTAATTGAGCGTTAAGAGCTGGAGGTACAAAGGGCTCTGATTGGACAGAATGGCTGCTTAATGTCTGGATGTCTACTGGAAGGAAATGATTGCATCCACTTCCTGTTTTGTGTTAGTTTCAACTATCAACATGCTAGACCAGATACTACATGTGATTTTTGCATTTGTTTTTGTGATAATTACGAAGCAGCAGCTCGACCGAATCATCTGCATTACAACCAAATCACAAACTAATGCCGGCAGTGGAATATGTGCGTCATTGTGACAAAAGCGGGAACATGTGCAGAACGACACAAATAAATTTAAAGTTTAACTAACTGTTTACATGGCAGAGGAATTTTTAGGAATTCAGAATTAAGATCAGAATAAACCAGTGACTTTATTCAGAATAACGTTTAATTTGGAATTATAACTTTCAACTGGAATTAGGTGTTTATATGGGAATCTTAAAGTGGAATTAAAATTTATTCAGAATTAAACAGGAATAAAAACTCCCATGTAAACAGAGCTAATGAGGCAGTGGTGATCAATGGCAGATGACTTGATTGATCATGGTGCACAGGTATTAAGGTGAGAGGTCATGCATCAGCTCTGCCCTGATCCAGAAAAGAAAAGCAAATTCTCAGAAGGGGCGACATGGTGGTGCAGTGGTTAACACTTGTACCTCACAGACAGAAGGACCCTGGTTTGAAACCTTGGTTTGAATTGCATGTTCTCTCTGTGTCTGTGTGGGTTTTCTCCAGGTACTCCAGTTTCCTCCCACCATCCAAACACATGCACTGATAGGTTAATTGGTTAATCTAAATTGTCCATAGGTGTGAATGTGAGAGTGATTGTCTATATATGTTCAGCCCTGAGATGAACTGGAGACTCAGGCCCCATCTGCACGGAGACAAGTTCGTGTGAAACCGACGTACTTTCTTAATGGATTGGCCTTTCGTCAAAATGGGACCTGTATTACGGATACTCTAAAACGAACTCTTTGGAAAACAGGTCCCAGGGTGGGAAGATCTGGATACGGTGTTGTCTCCGTATCCATCCTGACGAGTATCTGTGTGCGTTCACACCCACGTCATGACCACACGACTGGAAAAAAACAGCAGCCTTGCACCAGTAGCATTCATTCTCCTCACAAGTAAGTGACAAGACAGCAACAATGGTGAACAACAGAGTAGCAGTGGTGAATGGGTTAGAGTGTTAGCAGTGTTATTATTGTTGTTTGTGTTGGGGTTAAGTGTGTGTGTTGTGCTGGTAGAAAAATGGATGTGGGCGCATGCGTACTACTTCTTCCATAACTATTTATTTATTTTAAAGAACTTATATATATATATATATATATATATATATATATATATATATATATATATATATATATATATATATATATATATATATATATATATATATATATATATATATATATATATATGATGATCTTCTCGCCCCACCTGGGCGGTGTCTCCTTCAGACTCAGATCTCAGATCCTAGGAGGATATCTATCTTAGCTGTTTCTAGCAATGCCCTCTTTTGGACACAGATCTCTGATGTTGTTCCTGGTATCTGCTGGAGCCATTTCCCCAGCTTGGGTGTCACTGCCTTTAGCCTACTGGTACCACTGTTGCCTTCACACTCCACATTTTCTCTAACTCCTCTTTCAGCCCTTGGTATTTCTCAAGCTTCTCATGTTCTTTCTTTCTGATGTTGCTATCACTGGGGACTGCTACATCGATCACCACCACTGTCTTCCCATGTTTATCCACCACCACTACATCAGGCTGATTGGCCATCACCATCTTATCGATCTGGATCTGGAAGTCCCACAGGATCTTGGCCTGTTTGTTCTTTGTCACCTTTGGGGGGGGGTCCCATCTTGACCCTGGGACCTCCAGTCCATACTCTGTACAGGTGTTCCTGTATAGAGTATGACCACTACCTGGTTATGCCTCTCCATGTATGCCTTGCCTTACACCTCGCTCTACACAGCCTACACCTGGGGTCTTGTCTGGTGTGGTAGACCCCAGCCTCTCTCTCTGTTTCTCTCTCTCTCTTTATATATATATATATATATATATATATATATATATATATATATATATATATATATATATATATATATATATATATATATACATCAGTGATGCGCGGGTCGATGTATATCCGTGTTAAAATCTGATGTCATTACTTGCGCCCAGCATCGTATCCAGGGGTCGAAAACCTGTAACACCAAAAGGAACATTTGAACCCTATTCAATTAATATAAATGTCACTTTGTTGCCATAATTTGTTTAAGTAGACAATGGTCAAACTTTTCTGAGAGTGAATGAATAATGGATCCACTGTGTACTTTGAATTTGTGTGTACATAGAAAAGCGCTATATAAATCTAAATCTAATCTATTATTATGATTATTTTTAATAGTAATAATAATAAACATTTTACATTAGTAGATAGTTTTGTTTTGGGTCTTTATGGGTTAAAAACAAGTTAATTTCTTGAGACAAAGTGTGACATAATCTCTTCAGCCTGTCCTCTTACACCCCCTGATAAATATGAGAACACAATAGTGTGTGATGATCAACCGTGGGAGGTTTCACTTGACTCTTTCACTGTGTCAGCATCACATCATCTTTGCAGCTCAGCCACGGCTCTTCACTCACCTTCCCCGTGCGCTGGTTTCACTCCCGCTTCACTCTCTTTACATGTGTTTTTATGCGCCCCCCCCAACACACACACACACACACACACACACACCACATCACCTTCATCACCTTCATCTCCTTCCTCTCTTTCCTCTCCTTCCTCTCCTTCATCTCCTCCCCCCACCCACGCAAACAAACACACAGACTCTCATCAGTGCTTTCCTTCCAGTCACTCCCTCCCTCCTCTTGTGGGTCGTGGGGTATTCACGTTTAAAAACATCCGTGGGCTCCTGCAGCCGCTCAGATCTCTGACGAACGGAACAGAGGATGGATGCTGAGGGCGCCTGCGTGGTCCCCCGTGACCGATGCACGAGCAAGCTGGCGGTGATCATGGTGGTGCAGAACATGGTGGTGATCGCATGTCTACTGGTCACCTATGTTTACTGGGATGCCAAAGTCAAACAGGAACCAGTCACTGTAAGTGTATTTTACTTTATTTTATTTTATTTTATTTTATTTTATTTTATTTTATTTTATTTTATTTTATTTTATTTTATTTTATTTTATTTTATCTTTTCTTTTACATATGTGTGTGTGTGTGTATGTGTTGTGTGGAGGACGAGTTGCACTTTGTTTGATATTGTCCATGTTATTCAAATTTAAGAAAACATTTATTTAATTGTCTAAATGACAATTTAGACAATTTAGAATGTAAAAAAACTCAAAATGTAAAATTCTGAGTTTTTTTTCTTTACAAAACATGTATTCTGTGTTTGGCATGGGAGAGGAGACAAAGTATTCTTTATCCTGTTTGAATGTATGGTGGTATGTAGAAAACTAAAAATAAAAAAATAAATAATATATATATATAAGATTGTACTGTGGTCATAATAACTCTGTGTAACCCAGATAAACGTTTGTGTAAGCCAAACTCCTCTCCCTTCTTTAATTTTTATATATTTACTTTATATATTTAGCTCCTGACTGTGACTTTCCTCACTGTGGGATAAATGAAGTCTAATCTAATCTCAATTTATCTTAACTCATAAATAGCCAGTGCTACGTTTGTGGTAGATAGCAAATGAATTTTTCAAAAAAAAATTTAAAAATCATTTTTAAAGTGATTTATTATAATCTATTGTGATATTATACTCTGTATTTTTAAGTGAAAACGGCCTGTTTCCCATATCGAATGTACTGATCATGTCGATGTCCATAAAATATTAGATTACAGAAATAGAGAAAACTGAAACAATAGCAGCTTTTCCAGAACAATATACCAATAAATTGAGCATAAACCAACTATTTCCATCCACTGTCACTTGTCAAACTCCATGGGTTTCACTGATGAATCAGTATAATACAAAATTATGGTGTTTCCATGGTAACTACAAAGTCTGTGAATGTTTAAATGGGTCAAATCTGATGATCATGAACAGATGAGAAACTGAATTTTTACACCAGTCATTAACATGCATTGATAGGATTAGTTGATCAGTGGGTTTTTAACATTTTTGTATCAGTGAAGGATTTTGGTCACCAGAGATTGTTTGGGTTTGATTTTTTTGTCTATATATGTTCAGCCCTGAGATGAACTGGACACTCATACAGGGTGTACCCCGCCTTCACCCATTGTAGCTGGATTAGACCCCCAGTGACCCCCATGACCCTAGTGAGGATAAAGCGGGTTCAGATGATGAGATTGTTTGGTTCTTTACGGGTTAAGGAGAAGAAAATAAAACTGGTTTATGTTTAAATCAACCAAACCCCATTATCTTATGCATCATCATGACATGCTTCATATGAAACCTTTTTGTGTTATGGAAACTATGACATACAGCATCTGTGTCAGTGCCACCACAGTCCCCAAATTGTGTTGACAATCTTTTGATGTCATAAACCAGAACAAAAGGTGTATTTAACACAGTTTGTTTCACAGGTTCAAGTTCTAACACTTGGTGACATTTATTAGGAAAGTTGTGGGCTGCAACTGAGAAAATCTGAACTTCAGGATCAGGAAAGTCTTAACCCTGAACCTATAACACACAACAGTGACACCTGTGCAGAAGAGGCTGCAGACTGAATCCACAGAACAGATGTCATTTATAATCTAAATACAGCAACAAAGCACATCCCTAGTTTTGTGCTCTGATATATTATAATATTTACCTGTATTAGATTGAAGACGATTCTCATTACGCACTGAATGGAGGTTGTTTTTTTTTCTAACAGAATGTCACATTGGCCCTTTAACTGTTTTCAGGAAATGTATGTTCATGATTCATTCTAAATCCTGATGCATAAGTGCTGATGTGTTCTGAATGGATGGTTTAGGTAAAAAATTAAGAAAAATTCTAAGGTTTTTTAGTGTTATTTTAGTGTTCATGGAACTGATGTACAGGTGTCAAAAAGCAAGTGATTTAGAAAAAGAAAAAGCCCAAACTAAAACTGCTGGAACCAAATTACAACACTAGTCAATTATTAATAATTTTTTTACTAAATTTTTGTTTTCAATTTTTCATGTTATTTGTTATTTTGTGAATATTTATTAGTTTCTCTTGATGTTGTTGGTTATTTTTTCTGCATTTTGTCAATTTATTTTATTATTTTTCTTCAATTGTGTTCCGTTAGTGCCTTACTTTATTCATGCCACATGTTATTTTGTTAGTTTAATATTCATTTTTGTTCATTTAACTGATCACTTTGGCAGTTTTTGTTCATTTTGTTGCTTATTTTATATTTTACTGTGGAACTGTTAAGTTTTACGATAACAGTAATGGCATCCACATACAGTATTTCATGATTCCAAGGAGCAATAATCTTCTTCAAAATATCTGCAGAGCTACTGTTTATTGACCTTTTTTTATGACTAACATTTGTTCCACATATGGTCTTGGCTGTTTAGCCATGAGCTCTCACTACAGTTATTAATCATCCCACTGTGAGACTTTCCCTAGTTTCTGTCAGCCTGTCTATTTTCACACCATGTGACTAAACCACTGTATCAAACAAGTGTTTTCCTCCCCAGAGTCTCAAACATCAAGAAGTGACAGAACCGAGCTGTGTGACCTTTTATGGAACAAAGCTAACACGCTGTATTTCTTATGTCATAGTCATAACAGCACTGGAGGAAAACTCAAAACAAGAAAGTATGAATAAAACAAATAAACATTGAAGGTCTCTGTGTGTTTCCCTCATAGGTGTCTGATCCTTCTGTTCACATACTGTTTGATACCATTACAGGTGAGTAAACCAGATTCAGATTCAGATTCGGATTCAGATTCGGATTCAGATTCAGATTCAGATTCAGATTCAGTAAACTTTATTTATTCCCGTGGGGCAATTAGGATGGGTGCACAGAGCAGCTACAGCAGTAAGATGGAAGGGACTATATTGAACAGGATCATAATGTAAACAGTATTGTAAACAACAGATGCAAATCATATTTACACTTAAAGAGACCTTACAGCAGTAAGAAGGGAGAAGGGAAGGGTTTCTAAGCAGGTTTCTTATTGTACTGTCTGATATTTATGTTCTTGCACATGTCTCATAATGAAAATAAGGCTTGTAAAGTTTCATGACAAACATTTTTTTCCTTGTCAACTTTTCTCTCGCTTTCTACCGCATCCATCTCTGTCTCTGTCACTGTCTTCTTTTCACGCTCCAGACATCCCAGGTGGACAGGAGCTAAAGTTTGGGCCCATCCAGAGGAGCAGCATGATGAACCTGACCGACAACACCAGGAGTAAGATCTTCGTCACCTGTACCGGACCTTACGTTGTGTATATGGACATATGTTACAGAAACATAGGGGCTTCCAGTGGGACCCTGGAGCTGAAGGTGGAGGGACGTGAGACTCCACTCAGCACTTTTGAGCTGCACACCTTAAAAGAGGACTGTAGGGGTCTCCACAGTACAGTTTACCTCAAGAAGAAGGACAAGGCCTTTCTATACTTGAATTCAACAGAAGTCTTCAAGATCAAAAATATAACCATGGGCCTCCACTATATGCTGCAATATATGAATTGTTAGGAGACGTTCTGGAGCTCAGTCTGAGAGGAAGAACAAAACAAAAAAAGAAGATCAGGTCACATATGGTTCATCCACCGCTGTGGGATCAGATACACTAAGCGGGAATCATCGACAGCATGAAGCATGCTCATAGACTTTTCTGTTTTTAGTTGTCATGGGAATTTGTGCTTTTGCTGTGAGCAAGATTGGATCAATATCTCATAAATGATTCCGGAAAAGGCCAAAAATGATTTAATGGAGACTTAATAATCCTCATTTGGTAAAACTACTGTATGTATAACCAACATAATTCCATGTTGTATTGAAGAATCTGCTGTCTGTAGGTGCTTTATTTATAACAGTTCTGTCCAAAGGTCCACTGTTGGGTTCACTGGTTTAGTAAAGTTCAAATCTGTCAGTTTCTGTAGTGAAAATATGTAGAGAAGGAAAAACAAGTTTCAGGGATAAAGCCGCTTCTGTAATTAAAGTGGTGGAATTTAGTCTGATTTCCATTAGCACTTAACATGTCTTTAACCCTTTTGTACAGACAATATGAGATTTATTGCGTGTATTTTCTGATATTTTACACCAGACTTCATTCAAACACACATTAGATGTTTCCAACTGTTTGTGCTGCTTCTTGCCATAGGGTCAGAGGTCACACTAAATCGAGAATTTAACCTTTTACTAACCATTTAGGTCCAACTTTTTGTGTATCTTTTAAGATTGAGCACATATTTTCTATATTTTCTTGTTGTGTCTGAAGAAAAGACGATGATAAATTAATCTGTATTCTGTTGGCCCTTGACCTAAGTCTTATACGCAGCACTGTACAATTGAACATTGTTTTTAGGCATCTTATTTTACTATAACAGTACTGAGCTGATAGCGCTTGTTGAATGTATATTTTGAACAGTACATTTTTATAATTATTAAGTATCATCAATTCATGTTAACAACTGACATGTGACTGTATACCTGTTGAATTATGTGCTCTGGTGCAGCCACAGAATTGCACAGATATTCAACTTAATGCTGCATACTTAATGAAACATAAGGAATTCAGGGTGAAGAAATGGGAGCAGCTGAATGAGATGTGAGTTTTCACCCTTTTTTGATTGTATATTTAGTGCCTTTTGTTATTTTTCCCAAAAGAAAAAATGCAAGTTCTGTTTAAATCTCAAGGGCTACAGTCAGCAGTGCAACAGGACCAAGGTCATGAAACATATACGTGCATGACATCATATGCAGACACAAAACCAAAATACCTTTGATTCAGTTTTTTTTCGTTTGTGGTCAAAGTGTTTTCGTGGTCTTCTCTATACGTCCTCATGCTAACTGTTATTTGCACAAACATACTCTGGTGGTACAGTGCCACTGAGCCACAGCTAGAAGTGATTAAACCTGCCGTCACCTAAACCACACAGAGTCTGAAGCAGGCGGCTGGATTCTCCAGAGTCATAGAAAAAACCTGACCTTGGCCTCCTGTGTGTTACTGTCGCCCATATGACATTCTTGTACATACATTATTGTGTCAGTTAAGCTATTTCCAAATAAAATGATGCTATCTATGATTGAGTAAAAAAAATACTTGTATACTTGTGGTAAACGATATTGCACCGTAAACTTATTGAGCTATAATATAGACTATTCCAAGCACTGAAACAATGATCTGTTTGGTGTCATTGCACAATGTTTGGGTTGATTGTTTTAGTGTCTATAAAGTATTGAATGCATTTGGAGAGAATTTATGTTGAAAAGAATGATTCAAAAGTTAGTCAAATAAATTGAGGAAGTGTTTAAATAGTTGCAAAATGATCTGTAATAGAAATTCTCCCTAGTGAACAGTCGTTTAATTTGTTGAAATATTGACATGTTGACTGTGGAGTGTTTTACTAGTATTAATTTCAGGGATTATACAACTACCTCCAATAAATTCTGGTATTGATAATCTGTTGGGATGAAACTTCAATTAAAGGAATTTCCCTTTTCCAGTAAGCATGTCTTTGTTGTCTTCTTATCTTATATCTTCTTCTCTTTGAACGTCTCCTACCTCCCACTGCTTTGAGAGTCAGCAGTTTTGTCATGACCTTTGAAACAAAAGTGAAAGTAGACTGAAGAAGGAGACACGTCATGTAATGGAATTATATTGTGTCTTAACATTGAATTACTTTCCTTATTCTTTGAATCATCTTTGTCTTTGAAAATCACAGTGCTTAACCCAGGACATGTCTCATGTCTCATCCTGTAACCATTTGGGGGTCTAGTCATCACACCTATCCAGACTGTATTGTATCTTAACATTGTATTATTTTGTTTATTCATCTTTGTCTTTGTAACTCACATCTGTGCTTAACCCCAGGACATGTTTAAGCTATAGCCGGTGGGGGGTCTAGTCTTCACACCCATCCAGACCCTGTGATCTCCTTTTATTGCTTGTTGTATTATCTTTACCAACCTTTTGTGACCTCCATTTGTTGCTGGGTGTATGGTCTTTGTCAACCTTCTTTGACCTCCTTTTATTGCTAGTTGTTTGATCATTATCTTAACCAACCTTTCTGTATGTTTCCTGTGATTGGCCAGTTGGTATCTGTATAAAGTACCCGTACCTCCTTAGTCTGGCAGAGATCTCTCCACACATATGATAGCATGTGTGTGTTCTGTCTTGAACGAAACTCATTACAATTATTTTTCTAAGTATTATTCTGATTCCAGCTTCGTTCTTAAGTTAACTGAAATTATTCCACAACAATTTGGCGACGAGGATGGGATCCCGCAGTTGGTCGTCGGCGCCCTAAGTCCGGGGAGCAGGCGCCATCCTGGGTCATTGAACGATTCATCCTCAAGCCTCGCACAAAAGGACTGAGAGAAGGAGGACCGGACTAGGGGCGTTGACTACCAGTGCCGGGATCCAAACGAATCAAATCAACAAACTATATGGTGAGATGTATTTTTCCACTTTTAAGAAATAACCACGAAGCATTTTTATGGAATCTGATTAAATGAGTTTGTTCAATACTGGTTCAGGCCTTGTGTAGGATTACAAGAAACGTCGAACGTTGAGTAATCTGAGTGTAGGATTACAAGAAACGTCGAACGTTGAGTAATCTGAGTTACTTATTAACTGAAAAGTTGAGCACATATGTTTGCAAGAAACAAATCAGTTAATAAATTGCATTAACTGAAACGTTGAGCACATATGTTGGCAAGAAACGAGTACGTTAATAAGGCCTACTAACTTGAACGTTGAGTAGATATATTTGCAAGAAACGAGTACGTACGTTGATAGGTTCTATCAATTCGAATGTTGAGCGAATTTATTTACAAGAAACTAGTAGGTTAATGGGTCCTACAGATTGGCATTAGTGGGTTCCCCATTTTCTGGAAAGTTGAGTGAGTACTCACAAGAAACGAGTATGTTAGTAGGGATTAATTACAAGAAACCAATAAGGTTGAGTAATTAATAATTAATAGTGACCACTGATGTCAGAGTTTTAGTGTATAATTGGTTCAACTAACCCTATCACTTCCCTTTGAAGTGATGCGGTCAGTTACCTGACCTCTGTGCATTCTAACTGATTGACCGTCACGAAAAAAAACCTTAAAATAAAAAGTAAAAAAAATAAAATAAATAAAAAAAATGGGGACAAGTAAAAGCAGACCGGTAGAAAATAAGGATTCCAAGTCTCATTATTTCTTTGGCATGGTCTGCCCATGTTAAAGAAATATGGACAAGAAAGATTAGACTGCATCCAAGATTGGGTAGATAAAAAAAATATCCCAGTAGGGGATCTCAAAGTGCACGCCAAATATTACAACTCGAGGTAAAAAATAAATAAATAAATAAATAAATAGAAAATATGAAAAGAGTGTTAAATCAGATGGTATGAGATAGAGGGAAAGGAAAGGCTGTTTTGTAGCCATCTCTTCCAGGTGCTGGAGGTACGTGCTGGTCCATTGTCTCTCTCACCAACCCCCTTGGTATGTCTCAGCACCATAAAACGCCTGCAACAGATGCCCCTCCTCCGCCTGTCTATCAACAACAGGCTGCTTGGGTTCCTACCCTCTCCTACTGACCACACCAAGAAGGGAGAAGAAGAAAGCAAGGAAAGACTTTCACCTAAAGGCGTACAGAGTGGTAACTTACAGAGACATGATTACAACACATTATTGAGAGACTTTAAATTACCAAAGATGATCAACCCTGACCATAACAGAAATGATGCGTCTTACAGACAGGGTGTACATGAACTACTTCAGAGGATTAAAGATGACTGTCCTTTTCGTTGCAATATGGACACAAAAAGATGAGTCTGTGGAAGAATTTGTTGTCAGACTAACCAAGTCTTTTACAGAAAACTCTGGCATCACAGAGACTGACAAACATGAGAGCCCTTTCCAGATGTTCGTGAGATGCTACTTGCTGGGAAACCTGTTACCAGCCCTTGCTACCAGGGTCCACACCTCCTGTGTTGGCTGGGATAAAGCCAGCACCCCTCTTTGAGAATTGGTGAAACACACAAATCAAAAATACAAGATCATCAAAGAGGAGAAAAGGAAGCAGGAGGATAAGCGGAAGGACACCAGGCTGCAGACCCAGCTCCAAATGCCACAGCACCCACAGCCACCCCGTCACTTCTGTGACACCAATGCCCCAGCGAGACAAAGTGGATGTCAACTGTTGGGACGGCTGTCTCTGGACAGACTGTGTCATGTCTGCCAGGCTCCTGACAATTGGGCTAAAGACTGTCCCAGGAAAAAGTACGCCCAAAGGTCATCAAAGTCATCCTCAGTCAGATTGACTGAGAAAGGGAGGAGTGAGAGAGCTGGACACCAGCAGCGGCACCCCAGAACTGGAACCAGATGAGTATCAAGCCAAACACAAACACACTTACACAGAAAACGAGCTCGTACACACATGCTAAATACAACAATAACGCAATTCTACATAGGCTGCCACACATTGGCCTTACAGTCTTACGGCGAAAGCTAATGTTTTTGGCAAATTCAGAAGTCACACACTCTGTAGTCTGTCACACTGATATGCCTCATGCACAGTTAACCTCTGACGTCCTGTATTCCCTGAGTGCGGATGGACGCAAGATGCCAGAACCTGTTTCGATGCCATTTTCATGCAATTTCCCAGGCGAAACACATTCGTTTTGCCATCCTTTCTTGATCTGTAGAAATTGTCCAATAAATTTATTAAGACGATGTGGAATAGATATCATTTCCACACTGGAGGGTGTTATAGCCATTTGCCAAATGCGTGATTTCTGACCAACCTCTCCACATTCAGTATATGTGGCTGATAAACATTGAACAGGCCAAGGACCTGCTCCAATTTGTTCATAATCTTGTATCGGCCACAGCATGTTTTATGATTCCCTGTTCTGTGCACTGCGCTGCTCATGTGACTGACTACAGAGATACATCATATGAAAATGAGTTTTTTAAACACACACTAGATTACATCACCAGTCATTTCCTGTACTGGGACACAAATAAGAGTGCACTCTCAATTGAACTGAATGCTGCGCAGCTCCAAAATTTTTTTTTGCTCCAAATTTGTTTTTCAGCTCCAAATTTTTTTTCAAGCTACAATTTTTTTTTCGCTCAGATTTTTATTTTTAGCTCCAATTTTTCGGATCCAGAATTTTTTATTATTTCTAATTTTTTTTTAACGTGTCTCACAGTGGGCCACACATCTCCCTGTCCAGACGCTCATCTGATGAGTGGCAGGATTTGAGTCCATGGGTTTGCTCCTGCAACCACACTATTGACTGGACAGTGACTTCTGACCCATTACTGCTGTTCTCCCCAAGCATGCAATCTTGTACACAGCTTCACCCACTGACTATCTCCTGTACCAGACAACTGTATGTTTTAGACGACGAAGCGCCTGACTATCAATCACAATTTACTCTTCTTCCTGACCCTGACCTGTGTTCCATTCCTGACAGCTTGTGGGCAAAAACCAAATATGATTTAGGTCTAATTAAAGATTGTGAACCGGTAATCATTACTCCTACATCTATGTACAGACCCAAATGGAGTCAATATCCATTTACTGCCAAAGCTATAGAGGGAACTCACCCAGTATTTAGTGCTCTCCTGCAGAAAGGTGTCATTGTGCTACAGCTGAGCATTATGATATTGTATATATATATATTTTTTTTAATGATTACAGCAACACAGGATTTGATGTTTTGTTTGTTTGTTTGTTTTGTTTTGTTCCATGGATGTTTGTGTTAACCCCAATTCCTCATCATTTAGAGAGTAATTACTGCGATAAATTGTGTACAATTACCAATCTGTTATTAACCCTGGATTGAATGGTCCCACAAAATGTTGTTCGTAAACAATTGAATGTCAAGCATTCATAATTGGCCCTAAACCTAACTCTCACCAATGGCAAGTCTATTTGATTTGAAATTTCAGAAAATTTAGATTTTTATGCCCCATCCTGAACAGCTCAATTTGGATGGAAATTACCCAGTACACAGTAATTTTCTTCGGTATTTATAATTAGTGCACACTTTCTAATTATTTGGGGATTGTTGAAGACCTTTATGTTAAAATATACAGTACAAGTTGATAATCTATTAACAGAGAACAGTTATTTTATTTTAAAATGAAGGATAGGGACGTTGACTACATTCAAATCATGGATCGAGTTTTTATTGAAAAATCTAAGATTTTTTTTAGACAAATCGTCCTACCCTATATTGTACAATGTGACAATTCTCATGTCTATTCTCCTATGTTATCAGTCAAGAAGTACAGAGAGGCATCAGCAGCACCAGAGTGGAGGTTTGTACAGGACCTGCAGGCAGTCAATCGCAGCAGTCCAGGCAAAGACACCATGTGTCCTGAATTTGCACACCATTTTGGCCCAGATACCTCTAAAGGTGACATGGTTTTCAGTGGTGGATCTATCCACCGCCTTCTTTAGTGTACCAGTCCACCTGAATCCCAGTTTTCGTTTCCACTTTGACGGTAAGGGCTACACGTTCACAGATCTAACTCAGGGCTACACTAGAAGCCCCAACATTTATAATGCGGCTCTAAAACACTCATTAGATAAGCTTGACTTATCTCAAGGCACTGCCCTCTTATAGTATGTGGATGATGTTTTAGAAGTGTCACCCCCTGAGGAGCAGTCGACGAGACCATGTAGTACTTTTAACACATCTAGCTGCGGAAGAGCACAAGGCCAGCAGCTCCAAACTACAGTCTGTGTTCCAGAAAGTCATCCTTCTGGGCCATGTGCCGATGCATAGAACCATAGGATGCTACAATTGGTTTTACAATCTCCTCCTACTCTGGGCCTTCCTGATCCAATGATGCCCTTTGTGCAGACAATGGATGAAGTGTGGGACTGCATGACCTTTGTCTTCTTGAGAAAAAATCATGGTGACAAACTTATAATAGTCTAATAATACTATACTAATAGTTTATTTCTCAGCTAAATTTGACCCAGTCGCTGCAGGTTTTCCCGCTTGTTTGCGAACGGTGATGGCTGTTGATAGGACTGTAATTTGCTCACGTGACATAGTGGGATGGTCCAAATTGACTCTCCTCATCCCACATGCAGTGACCACCATTTTAAATGACACAAAGAAACCCTTGTTTATCGTCAGCCCGATGTTTACATTTTCACACAAACCTAGACCTGCCTCACCTCACCATGCAGAGGTGTTCTGTCCTTAACCCGGCCACCCTCCTCCCCTTGCCAGAGGGTGGTGGACCAAATGTTGTATAGCTGAATTACCACAGACCTGCTCACCCTGCCCAGATCTAGGGAAAGAGCCCCTTCCTCCCCTGACCTTACCTTGTTTGTGGATGTTCGTGAACTATTTTGTTACCCTCATCTGTAGCGGTTTGTAAATGCACTGCTCACACTAACTCTTCTGGTCCTGTCTCTGTAGGTAATGCGCAAACTGACGTTGCAGCTGAGGAAGCTGAGACACACACACCTAACTTTTTCTTCTCCTCTACAGATGGATCACATCTTCCTGCCCTCACTCTCTCAGTTCTACAGTCTCTTACCTCTAAGCGGGATGTGAAGCTATGCTCATCAGTAGGTGCAAAGCAAACCCCTGTAGGGTGGATTGGCTCTGATGGTAAGCCCTGCTTACCCTCAGCCCTGTTTCCACATTATGCTAAATTAACACATGGTATGGACCATGTGTCAAAAGGGGGGATGTATGTAGCATTGACAACATTGGTTCACTAAAGGCTTCACAGTGATAGTGGACATGTTTTCAAAATGGATTGAAGTCTTCCCAGCAAAGAATGCCACAGCAGCTGTAGTAGCCAAAGCATTACTAAATTAAATCCAAGATGGGGAATACCCACTAAAATCAGCAGTGATAATGGCGCCCATTTTGTAAATAACGCCATACACAACCTTACAGAATACTTAGGCATTGACATGAAGCACCACTGTACCCATCATCCTGCCTCAGGTGGAGCTGTAAAAAGAGAGAATGGGACATTGAAACCAACGTTTAAGCAAATGTTGTGAAGAAACTAATCTGCCATGGACAAAAGCACTCCCCATAGTGCTGATGTACATGCGCATGCGCAAGCGAGACTAAACTAACCTTAGCCCTTTTGAACCCCTCTTTGCAGTACCCCCACAGGTCGGGTGAGAACCGAAGGAACCATTCAACACTGCCATCTGTGAACATACTGTTTTAAGTTATTGTGCTAACCTCACAAAGACTCTTACAGATATTCGAAAGCAGGTAGCAGCGGCGCTGCCCAGTCCAGCCCAGAAGCCACTCCACAATCTCCAACAAGTTCTCCTGACAACTCACACTGCAGTGAAGGTTGCTGAACGTGGGACGTGGATCCATATTTCGCACTGTCGACACTGGAAAGAGGTAGAACCGCCTCCAACTCGGGGTGAAGTGAAATAGCGTTCCCCTGCATCTGTGACGTGCCAAGTCCCAACAATCAGCTAGGAGCCATTGCTCGAGCTGCAACCTCCACTAGTGACCTACTGGTGTTAACAAGCCAGAGCAACCATGCCCTGCGACTGGAACCCTCAGTACCCCTCGAAGTGGAAGACACTGGGACTTTCATCTGTCATGGCTGTGGCTGTAGTGCTGCTCATCAGACACTGTGACAAACCACGCTCCACGCAGAACAAGATTGTTGTCTCATACCCCAACATTCCCAACAATAACGACACCCTACACGAGCCCTCAACAAACTCCACACCTTTGAGCATTTTGAACCTTCAAAAACCCCAACAAAGAAGAAGACGGACTACTGTGCAGCAACAGTGTAAACAAAATAGAGCAAAGAACCCTGAAATACACTACTGTGCGAAGCCTGATTTGGTTCCTAAGGTCAGATTTTGTTTTGGTAATGATTCAGGCTACTTATTTAAAATTCCTTTCTCTGCCTTGTACTAATCAGGTAGTTATCATGGCACCCATTGCAAGTGGCATGATTGGTATTTAGCTGACGATTTTTTTTTTTTTTGATAGTCCCTCCTTTGGCACAATGGCAGTATATACAAAAACAGCCTACCCCATTCTCTTATGGTTTTTTTCACATCTCATTCTGAATGAAGGAATTTCTTAAACTTTTATGAAGGGTAATCTGTCCTGAAGAATCAAACGTAGAGTCATTGTATATATCTGGTTTATCAAATATGATAAAAAGGGGGGAATTGTAATGGAATTATATTGTGTCTTAACATTGAATTACTTTCCTTATTCTTTGAATCATCTTTGTCTTTGAAAATCACAGTGCTTAACCCAGGACATGTCTCATGTCTCATCCTGTAACCATTTGGGGGTCTAGTCATCACACCTATCCAGACTGTATTGTATCTTAACATTGTATTATTTTGTTTATTCATCTTTGTCTTTGTAACTCACATCTGTGCTTAACCCCAGGACATGTTTAAGCTATAGCCGGTGGGGGGTCTAGTCTTCACACCCATCCAGACCCTGTGATCTCCTTTTATTGCTTGTTGTATTATCTTTACCAACCTTTTGTGACCTCCATTTGTTGCTGGGTGTATGGTCTTTGTCAACCTTCTTTGACCTCCTTTTATTGCTAGTTGTTTGATCATTATCTTAACCAACCTTTCTGTATGTTTCCTGTGATTGGCCAGTTGGTATCTGTATAAAGTACCCGTACCTCCTTAGTCTGGCAGAGATCTCTCCACACATATGATAGCATGTGTGTGTTCTGTCTTGAACGAAACTCATTACAATTATTTTTCTAAGTATTATTCTGATTCCAGCTTCGTTCTTAAGTTAACTGAAATTATTCCACAACAGTCACACAACAACACAGTGTGGCACAGCTGCACTAAGGGATCACTCCTTTTAAAACCATAGTTTTAAAGGGAGTAGACACCATTACAGCAACATTTATCACATCTTGGATTAAATCTGTCTAATGATAGACAATGAAGTTCCACTGTAAATGTATTTTCACCCAGAAACTGGGGGAAGTCCATCCGTAGCACAAGGTAGAGCTATTTTTAGCATCAGTTGGCAAAGCTGAACACAAGGGCAGGTTAAAGCATGAAAAAGCTTGAGCATAAAAAAACAACTTACCAGTATCAACATGCAAACATGGAAAATGCCAATGTGAGTGGGTTTTTTTTAGAATGCAAAAACGAGCTGTGGCAAGACCATCAGAGATGACAGATCAGAACAAAAGCGTGGTTACCATTTTGCATCTACGGCCCCTCTAACCACCACCAAACATTCATACACTGATTAACATTAACCAATGAGTTTATGTCTTTGGATGGTGGAAGGAAACCAGAGTACCTGGAGAAAACCCACACAGACACGGGGAGAACATGTAAACTCCACACAGAAAGGTCTGGTGTTTGAATTGAACCATCTGTGAGGCACAAGTGCTAACCACTGCACCACCATGCTTCTTATGGTAAATGGTAAATGGTCTGTACTTATATAGTGCTTTTCCACCTTCATGGTGCTCAAAGCACTTTACATTAGCTTCACATTCACCCATTCACACACACACTCATACACCAGTAGGTTTCTAAGGTCTAAGGTCAGTCCTACTGGGGGCCTAAGTCAGGGTTCAGCGTCTTGCCCACGGACACTTCGACATGTGGACAGCCAGAGCTCGGTCATTGAGCGACCCACTCTACCAACTGAGCCACAGCCGCGTATCATCACCATCATCATCATGTTTAGCTTTTAGCAAAATCTTGAACAAAATAACTTAAAATTTGCTCAAGAATTTAAAGCTAATATTGTTAACACTGAAGTGAACATCTAGACCCTACTTGTTGCTTGTATACACAAGTCTTACTCCCACATCTAGTAATGACTCATGTTTAGGCAGAAAAAACAGTCAATGAGCTGAAAAGAGTTGGCATAGGATCAAATCAGTTGGTGTTTAGATTGCACAAATACATGAAGTTACATAGTGCCTGTCACAAACCCAATATCCCAAACTCTGATTTGGGCTGTGGCAGTGAATCATGAGAGGTGACGTAGGATCAGATTATACAGTTCATTAATCAAGCTTTATCATCATATAAAATGCAGCCCAGTGAATGAAAAGACCTCTAAATGACAATGTTATCACTAAACTAACTAGTTGGGTGTACACTGTAGTTGGCCTGAAGGAACTGAATAAACAGATTATAAATAATGAAAGTATAATTACAGTATGTACTAGTGACATTGTGGGAAAATCAGTAGGAGTGAAAAAATGGCCTCATGTGAATAATATTATTTAAATTGTTTGGTTTAATTACTTTGGTTTCAATTGGTATTCAGATAAGAAGATGAACACATTAGAAACTAGAAAAGCAAAAACCTCTGCCAAGGTAGACCACCCCCCTCTGAATGAAGAGAGGTCCACGAAGGAGGTTATGCATTTGTCTGTCTGTCTGTCTGTCTGTTAGTTAGCAAGATAACTACAACAAGTTATTGACAGATGTTGATGAAAATTTCATGATGTGTTACAAGGAACAATTTTTTTGATTTTGATGATGATCCCATAGAGATCCTGGATTCCGGATCTGTTGGGTCTAAACAACACTTATCAAATTGAACAAAACCAAGACGAGACGGATGATGTCGTTTTATGCCTCTGCAGAGGGAGGGAAGCAGAAAAAAACAGAGTCTGGACTCTCTGCCTCTCTGGTTAAGATCTCCCCCTGCTGAAACTTTTATTAAGAGATTTAGAAAAAAACATAACGTGAGTTACTAGGACAGATAACAGGTTGTAGAGAAGGGAAGTCTTCACACAGCGAAACTTTCAGATAAGCAGATGTCCATCAAAATTTACATTTGTAGGTTCATAAGAACACTCAGACAATAAATGCTTTGTCTATGAGAATAGTGGAATTATATATTATAATAGAATTTACTTCAAATACAATAGAATTTACTTCACATGATCACATGAAATTTTACATTGCGGTAAATGGAGAATACATTTCAAAGTGATCCAGAATCCAGGATCTCTTGCGGATCATCACCTAAATGTAATAATTTGTTCCATGTGACATTCCTAACATGTCATGAAATTTTCATCAAGATCAGTCCATAACTTTTTGAGTTATCTTGCTAACTAACTAACTAACTAACTAACTAACTAACTAACTAACTAACTAACTAACTAACTAACTAACTAACTAACTAACTAACTAACTAACTAACTAACTAACTAACTAACCAACCAACCAACCAACCAACCAACCAACCAACCCCATTCGAAATGTGCACAATCCCTAATCAAAACTCCTCCACTATTCATCATGACAAAGGCTACTCTTTCCTTGAAAATCCTGGCAGTGACATCCTGTTCTGTGTCTCCCTCTTGGTCCATCACACTTCCCAGGTATACAAAGGCCTCTACCTCCTTGATTTTCTCTGCACCCACTGTAATTATTGGTACTGGTAGTTTTGTTGATCTTTAGGACGTTTGTTTTCTTCCTGTTGATCTTAAGTCCAACTGCAGATGTAGTTTTGTCCTGCATCTAACTGTGGATGTGCAAGAGGAGAGCTAGGTCATCAGCAAAGTCCAGATCATCTATCTAAATAAATAAATAAATAAATAAATAATAAATAAAACAAGAAAATAAGTCAGATCTATTAGATGAGAAAGACAAAAAGCATAATCCAGATAATACACACAACAAAACCACACAACAGCAGCTGTTGACATTATTTGTTGACATTAGAGAAACTATAATAACTGTGTTTTCACTACATGGTATTAGCTCTACTCGATTCTACTTAATTCTACTCAGGGACCACGTACTATTTCCATTACAGATACTACCGTACCTGGACGCCATTGCGAGGCGCTGTCAAGTTTGTGGTGATTTTTTTCACCAGTCACCAAATACAGAAATGTCTCAACCTCTATGACCGACCACACTGTAGTTTTGTGGAATGCTATCATTACATTGGACTGAATTTAACTAACTGGTCTGTTTACTGTAACCCCAAATCTAAATGGCAGGTCACACATTGATAACACAGAGACAAGTCCACCAGTCAGTGTCTACTCTGCTGACATGTCATGTTATAGTATCGCTTGGAACCTCAGCAGAGTAGATACCTAAAATCTAGGACCGGATACCAGAGGACCAGGTCCATTTTCATAGTGGAAAGAGACCAAAGTGAGAAGAATTGGGTAAAATTGGGTAGAAGCTTGTTAGAAAAGTCAGTTCATTTTGAGAGCCCCCAGCTTGGATCCTGCTTCAGGGATAAATTGAGGTGAGACAATCAGGAAGGTCCAGATCATCATTGACATCACATATAAAATACACAATTAATCAGCGCTGATCGCCAGCCTAAAGTCTAATGTCCATTTATTTACGCTTCATTGGGTAATATTTCCCCACCCAAGGTGGAGTTCAATGCGGTCCTGTTCGTGTTCAGTTCCAATTGGCTATCCCTTCACTTACGTGTATTGGTTCGTGCCAGCTCCTTATTTCTGCTGTTTACATATTTTAACCCAAACAATCATGGTCTATCATGGTCTATTATGGTCTGTCATGGTCTATTATGGTCTATTATGGTCTATCATGGTCTATTGTGGTCTATCATGGTCTATCATGGTCTATCATGGTCTATTATGGTCTATTATGGTCTATTATGGTCTGTCATGGTCTATTATGGTCTGTCATGGTCTATTATGGTCTATTGTGGTCTATCGTGGTCTATCGTGGTCTATCGTGGTCTGTCATGGTCTATCATGGTCTATCATGGTCTATCATG
Organism: Siphamia tubifer; assembly: GCA_020466265.1. Classification (NCBI taxonomy): domain Eukaryota; kingdom Metazoa; phylum Chordata; class Actinopteri; order Kurtiformes; family Apogonidae; genus Siphamia; species Siphamia tubifer. The sequence continues at coordinate 40,945,989 of CM035786.1, read as the reverse complement.
GTCTATTATGGTCTATCATGGTCTATCATGGTCTATTATGGTCTATCATGGTCTATTATGGTCTATAATGGTCTATCATGGTCTATTATGGTCTATCGTGGTCTATCGTGGTCTATCGTGGTCTATCGTGGTATATTGTGGTCTATCATGGTCTGTCATGGTCTATCATGGTCTATCATGGTCTATCATGGTCTATCATGGTCTATCATGGTCTATTATGGTCTATCATGGTCTATCATGGTCTATAATGGTCTATCATGGTCTATTATGGTCTATCATGGTCTATCATGGTCAATCATGGTCTATCATGGTCTATCATGGTCTATCATGCATCCCTGCCTCATGGTTAGTGTGTTCCCAAACAATTGTATTTTCTGGTACTAGTTTCTGTCCCTGTTATCCCTCCAGAGTCAGCCTTGAAGGTGACCAAGGATGACCCCAGACCTTTAGGTGGGCTGAGGCCACCCCTGGCCATGCTCCTGCAGGAGTCAGCCAGGAAAATCATATAGATTAATGTAAAGACCACAACACCCAATAACTGATTAAGTACAGAAGCCTTTTACTACCACAGTAGTAAAAGTAAAAGTAGTAAAACCGATAACAATGATTTCATTTGTGGAGTACAGGAAATAAATACCGAAACTAGTACTCATTTTTACTCATCTTTAGTAAGTGATAATGACTGCATGGATGGAGTTCCTCACCCTGACTAGATATTCCCCCTCAGTTGTCTACATGCCCCCTACCCTACCCTTCTGCATTCCTACAGACTAGAATTATATCAGCAAATGGATGTCAGTCAGTCCTAGTCTCATCTACAGTCTGTGTGTCCATGGGAGTGGACCTCTCCTCCACTGTGGGTCACAAAGGTTTATCTTTTTCCCACGGGGTTTTTTGGAGTTTTTCTTACTGAGAAGGAGGGTCTAAGGATGGAGGATGCCTAGGATAGTGAGTCATTTCCTTCACCAGCTGTTTGCTAGCTGATGACTTGACTGCTTAATTTCATTGTGTGTGTTGAGTGTGTGTTTATCGATTGAACGACTGAAAAGGCCTGTGATGTGATTTTGTTTTGCGATATTAGGCTCCTTAAAGAATGTGAGATCCTTTTAAACAGAAACAAGCAATAGAAATGTCCTTCAGGGTGCTAGATTTGATTTTATGCTCAGAGTACATTTCAGACCCAGCGCTTTTTTTTTTTTTTTTTTTTTTACATATATTTATCCTTTGTTTATTGCGAGGGTTATGGTCTAAAAACAAATGGTGCCCGGCACAACAAACACACATTTTACCTGAATTGCCCTGTTTATCATTGTGAAAACATGTTTTTGGTGACTGTGACCTTTGACCTACATTCACCAAAATTTAATGGGATTTATTCTGGACCACCTCATACCTTTTCTGAAAATTTTATGGAAATTGGTGGAGTAGTTTTTGCGTAAAGCTGCTTACAAAGAAACAACTAATCTATCTATCTATCTATCTATCTATCTATCTATCTATCTATCTATCTATCTATCTATCTATCTATCTATCTATCTATCTATCTATCTATCTATCTATCTATCTATCTATCTATCTATCTATCTATCTATCTATCTATCTATCTATCTATCTATCTATCTGTCTATCTGTCTGTCTGTCTGTCTGTCTGTCTGTCTGTCTGCTAAAGTGTTAACAAACACCACCCTTCGCACGTATTGTAGCTTATTTTGTCATCGATCCAGCTGATGTCATCATGTTTAAGCATGTGCTGATGTCAGCATATCAACCGCCTCTATATGTGTGCCAAGTGTGAAGTAAACTGAAACAAAAGTGGTGCGTTTTTGGACATGTGCAATCTTGTCCATTATGGGACAAGAAAAACAAATGTTAAACTTAATAAAAATATGAACTTTAATCTAATTATAATGACATCTATTCCGAGTCACTGGCAATCTATAAAATAAATTTGGTATGAATTAAACCAATAGTTTTACTGCCAGAAAGAAAGAAAGAATAGGCTTTATTGTCATTTGGTATATCATAAGGACACAACAAACAAAATTTCAATTTGTTGGTCTCTCCATGACCAAAACTAATGCAGCCAGTAACCAACACTACCATTGTTTGTGAAACCGAAAAAACAGTTAGTTTTCTACCAAACACACAAGGAAAAAACACCACTGAAGCTGGGTTTCCATTACAGTTTTTCACAAAACAGTAGCGATATTCCTAAAATTTCGACAAAGTATATTTGCGCTTTGAACATGTTTCCATTGACAGTTGTTCTAGGTAGGAGTAAAATATCATCCCACAAGATTTCACTGCTGTCACCTTCAGATGGGCCATCACCCTGATAGCATTAGAATGAATGAATCGGCTAATTGTCTTGTCAGTAAAAGTTCCTGGTGAACTCTTTAAAGGCACTAACATGTCAAACAAACCATCAGGTTAACATTATAAGGGTCTGTACATGTGGTCCCTACATTGTCAGGTCTCAGTATTAAGTGTAAATATGCTCAGCACTTAACAACAACAACAAGTTATAAATGTATGTTGTGTTTTTTTTACACAGTTCTTGTACTTGACACTTTACAGAACAGAGAATACATTTCTCTGTAAAAAAACAAAAAATAATTTAAATATTCAAAAACCAACAGGTAATAAAATGAAACCTTCACTGTGTCTAATGTAGGAACCTCCCTAATCATCACTCCAAGACGGTGGCCATAGTTCTGGCGTGGAAGCAGCCAATGGTTGTTATGGTTACAGCGACTGCAGCTTTTGCGACGTATTAGATTATCGAAACGTCTGAAAAACCACCTCATGAAAGCGTGAAAACATTTTATCAATATTTTAGTGTTTTTTTTTTTCGAAATTCAGGTGTTTCCATTACCAGTATTTTTATAACGATATTTACATGTTACGAATTTCCAAGGGTAATGGAAACGCAGCTTGGGATACACAAAAAGGAGCACTTGAGAGCAGCAAAAATATGACCTTCTCTTACAGGAAACAATAAAAAAATACATTACAATTAACCAAGACATGGTTTTAAAAGTAAATATATTGGATGGCACCTAGTTCATGGATAATGTGCTCTGTTATAACCTCTAAATGAGAAACAGAGAACACACTTTATGGCAGCTGATATTTTTATGACCTCTTTTAAAGTTATGAACTTTTGACTCTTTTTTTGGTGATACTGCACTGGGTAGTTTAAGCGCTGTAATTTCTTGATTTCTAAAGGTTCTAATTGAAGTACAGGCAATGTAAGCAAACTAGTGCTGGTTACCACACACAATAAAACAGGAAAAAAAAGACATTTAAAAGATGAACAGGATATATAATGAATTGTACAAGCTAAGCCTCCACAGCTGAGAATATGCAAAGGGCCAAGGCAATAAAGTTATTCATTAACCTGTTCTGTCTGCAGTAAAACTTAAAGCTTTCTTTACCCTTTAATACCTCACCAGATACCATATCTGCCTGCCTGTTTTACCATCAGACTTTCTTTTCTAAATTTGCACTATCAGGCAAAAGTTGGGCCAACACATTTCAGGCATTTTGTCCAAGTAGAGTTAGCATGTGCTAATGGTCAGGTGATCCAGGAACAAAACCAACCCATAAAGATGAGAAAACAGGACAAACAAATCAGTACACAGAAAGTATTAGACATATTCTATAGGAAGGACTTTTCTAATGACCAAAGCACTTCAGAATAAAATATCACATTAACACAAATTCTACATTAGTCAGGGATTCTGCCAGGATTGAGGCTAACATGTTGCCCACCTTGGAAAAACACATTCAGTGCAGAAATATTCACTTCCTTCATGAGCCTGTTTGGTCATGCAAATAAAATGCGACCAAAATAAATGTAAAATGTATGTGATTACTAAAAAATTAATCTGATGAAACATTTTAATCAATCCCTTGTTAGAAAAGGAACACCTGAATCCAATATGTCTTAATGATTTTGTCCTTAAATAATATGACTTAGGCAATTATGCTATGAGGCTAACGATGTGTGAATTATGTGTATCTCATGTATACATTAGATCAAAGGCACAATAATTGAGGACATTCTCATGGGAGACAGAAGAAGAAGAAGAAAAACAAGTTTAAAAGAGATGAAATACTGTAACATCTCATTTAATTTTGGTCAACAAAAACTAAGAGATATTTTAGCAATTTTTTATTTCTTACCATTTGGTATTGTTTTTATTCATCGTCTATATTGCATCATATCGCGACAGTATTTTCTGCACTATAAGGTGCATTTAGTGAAGTCAAAATGATAAGATAAAAAGTCTCAATTCTTAGATGAAAGGCCAAACTTATGAGATAAAAATTCAAAGCTATGAGATAAAACATCCAAATTATCAGATAAAAACTCAAAATTATCAGATAAAAAGTACAAATTATCAGATAAAAAGTACAAATTATCAGATAAAAAGTCAAAATTCAAAATCATTATGAAGCACAATGAGAATTAATCCATATATAATGTGCACTGTGGTTTTTGGAGAAAATTAAAGTCTTTTAAGTTCACCTTATACTCTGGAAAATACAGTAAATATAGTTATCGTCACAAGACCAACATTTACATTTAGTCCTATTTTGTTTTTGTAATGCGATAAAGGTTCATTGACGACAATATTTAGTCAACATTTTTCTTGACAAAAGCAACACTACAGATATCCAGGCTGTCCCCAACAATGACACACCATCTTTGAGAGGCTCAACTTAGGAGGGGAAAAATTAACCTTTTGTTTTCAGAATGTTGTGTAATTTCCCATTCAAAATTGGTATGGACATTTTAGAAACATCCAAATATTGGTATGGACACGTCCCATGCATTGGATAGAATTTGCATGAAAATACATAATGAGGTTAATGAAACGACCTGCAGATCAAATCATTACCATGAAACTTAACACATACTGTACACATGTTTAAACGCACACATATGAGATAACAAATACACAGTTGTCAGTGAACGCAGCAGCCGACACATGAGCTGTTTTTGTCTTCCTCAGTGTGTGTCTATTCATTCACAGACTAAATCACGGTAGACGGTAGACAACACGGATGTCAAGTAAAAACTGTGTGGGAGGGATAAAGACAGAAGCAGAGCGCTCTATAAATTAGACTGTATTGCGCAATTTTCTGTATCTGATGTTTAATGATTACTTACCAATCCTCTTAAAAAAACAACACTCCAGTTCGTCTTCCCATTTAGTTTCATTCTTAGATCCTTCCAGCCTATGATTTAAGATTTAAAGAAGAAAGAATAAATATGAAATATAAAACCTCTTAATCCTTGTTTGTTTTAAACATGTTTACAAAGGCAAGTCCTCTAGTATTTGTAAACAGCCACTTTGTTGTAACCTAATAGAATGTCCTCCAGTGAGCCAGACCAGTAAAATAATAACAAAATAATCTATAAATAATGACAATTCAAAAGGTTTTTGTTTGTTTTAATGCAAAACAATCTCATTAAATTATGAAAATATTTACTTTTATATACAATCCAAATAAAAAATATATGAATAACCCTCCAAAATGTACAATTCTTTGGGTAGATTGACGCAATTTTAACAGTATTATGCCTCAACTCTTCATTTCTTATCTTATCATTTTGTGTCATGGAGCAGATCTAAAAAAAAAACACTTAGCAACAGGCAGGAAATGGTTAAAATTGTTCTTACATGTCACTTTATTCATATTTGTTCAGGTTATTCACAGGGTAGTTTGTAAATATTTTCATAATTTAATGTGATTTTTTGTATTAAAAGTTAAAAAATGTAAGTTGTCATTATTTATAGTAATATATATATATATATATATATATATACATATATATATATATATATATATATATATATATATATATAAAAATGTTCCTCTCGCCCCACGTGGGCGGTGTCTCCTTCAGACTCAGGTCCTCTACCAGAGGCCTGGGAGCCTGAGGGTTCTGCGCAGGATCTTAGCTGTTCCTAGCAATGCGCTCTTTTGTACAGAGATCTCTGATGTTGTTCCTGGTATCTGCTGGAGCCATTCTCCCAGCTTGGGGGTCACTGCCCCTAGTGCTCCGATCACTACTGGTACCACTGTTGCCTTCACACGCCACATTTTCTCTAACTCCTCTTTTTGTTGCTATCACTGGGGACTGATACATCACTGTCTTCTCATGTTTATCCACCACCACTATGTCAGGCTGATTGGCCATCACCATCTTGTCAGTCTGGATTTGGAAGTCCCACAGGATCTTGGCCTGTTTGTTCTCTGTCACCTTTGGGGGGGGTTTCCCATCTTGACCCTGGGACCTCCAGTCCATACTCTTTACAGATGTTCCTGTACAGTATGCCCGCTACCTGGTTATGCCTCTCCATGTATGCCTTGCCTGCCAGCATCTTACACCCTGCTGTGATGTGCTGGACTGTTTCAGGGGCTTCTCTACACAGCCTACACCTGGGGTCCTGTCTGATGTGGTAGACCCCGGCCTCTATTGCTCTGGTGTTCAGGGCTTGTTCTTGTGCAGCCATGAATAGTGCCTCTGTGCTGTCCTTTAGTCCAGCCTTTTCCAGCCACTGGAAAAAAAAAAAAAAAAAAAAAAAAAAAAAAAAAAAAAAAAAAAAAAATATATATATATATATATATATATATATATATATATATATATATATATATGTATATATTCTTTTTAACATACAACTGAGAAGAACATATGGAGTAATTTTTTTTAGGTTATTATTCTATTATTTTACTTTAGATCATATTGGTTTGTATCTGGAACCTGAGCTAAAATGAGTGGGGAATTTTTGCAATTTCCAAATATATCATACGGGCCAGATTGAAACCTGTAACACACCACATTTGGCCCCTGTGTCACATGTTTGAGACACCTGATTTAAAAAGTACCAGTACTGGTCATACATACAATATTAATTGTTCTTTGTGTATTATTTAAACCAAGAGAGACGACAAATTCAGTTTTTAATTTGACTAAATGATCAAGTGTTTTTAGTTTTTAAATCAGACCAGCCTGCATAGTAGTGTTCCGTGGGTGTATGAATGTTCCACTTGTTTTTTTATGGGTTCTTTCTGGTTCCTCTGGTTCTACCAGCCACATAAACACAAGCCCCAGGTTAATTTTCCATGCCCCAGGCTCTGTTCAGTTGTGAATAGAATAAATGAAAGGCTTCTATCAGCACTCTTATTTTTTACTTTATATGAATTGATTATTAATTCTGTTTTATTTGTTTTATTTTTATTTTATTTTATTTTGATTTTGGTTAAGTTTTCCAGTTTTTTGTTTGTCTGCCTGTCTGTTTTCAGGAAAACTATGAGGTGGTCCACACTAGATCCCATTACATTTTGGTGAATGTACATCAAAGATGAAGGTCAAGAATAAGATGTACGAGATCAGGCAAATCAGGATTTTTTCCATTCCTGTATGCTCAGGATTGCATATAGTTTATTTTTGTTGTGATTGTTGATGTGCATTGACATCAGAACCTTGAAGGCCAAACTTGAAGGCCCTAGGTCAAAGGTCAAGGTCACATTAAAGGTTAAAATTGAATTTTGAATATAACTTTTGAACATCACGGCGGTGCAGTGGTTAGCACTCGTGCCTCACATACAAAAGGACCCGGGTTTGATTCCCATACCAGACCTTTCTGTGTGGAGTTTGCATGTTCTCCTCATGTCTGTGTGGGTTTTCTCCAGTTTCCTCCCACCATCCAAACACATGCACTGATGGGTTCATTGGTTGACCTAAATCACCCATAGGTTTGAATGTAATTGTTTGTCTATATATGTTCAGCCCTGAGATGAACTGGCGTCTCATATAGGCTGTACCCCGCCTTCACCCATTGTAGCTGGATTAGGCCCCCAATGACCCCTGTGAACCCCATGACCCTAGTGAGGAGAAAGCAGGTTCAGATGACAAGACAAGATATAACTTTTGAAGTATTCATTGTAGAAGCTTCCACTGAGCACTAAAATGCTTATTTTTCAATTCCGCATCTTATATGATGTGACCTATTGTTGACCGATAGGGTTAGGGTCACTAGGTCAATATATAAATAAACTAAAATCGATTATAATGGAAAAATAAGTGTGTCATGGTCTTCAAAATGGTGTTGTGACCTTTGACTTTGAGTGGCCTTGAAAGGTCAAAATCAAAGTCACATGATATCAAGTGCTCATAACTCCCAAAAAAGTGGAGATAGACAACAGATCGGAAGTCAGGTATGTGCTTCAAAACTGTGCAATGACCTTTGACCTAGAGTGACCTTAAAAAGCTACAATCAACGTCACATGATTTAAAATGGTTGTAACTCCAAAAAGAGTGGTGATAAGTACTCAGTTAGTCTTGTTGGCAGATAGGAAACAACATGGTGACTCCAAAATGGCATCATGACCTTTGACCTTGAGAGGTCAAACCCATAGTCTCACATTTTGAGAGGAAGATGTCCATTAAGAGCTAAATGTTTGAGGGTCAGGGTGTGTTGTGCCTGGCACCACTTGTTGATTATGTTTTAACTGTAATTGTGTGTTTTTAACCTCTCTGTTTTTCATTATTGTAATGCATTGTAAATTGTCCTGTGTATGAATGGTGCTATACAAATACATTTGCCTTGCCTCACTGTAAGGCGTGTACTGTGTAGGTGAGAATGTTGTTTATCCTCCCTGTAATGAACTGGCATTTCCAGAGTATACCTGACCTGGTGTAAGCAGGTTTATGTACTGCACAGTCACTCTTTGGGGGATTAAACAGTTGCAGAAAATCAGTTAATGAGATTATTATACAGCAAAATACGGCATTATATGACATTTATTACCCAAGCAGGACCTTAAAATGTACATGTTGACAAGAGGCATTGGTGACATTTATAAGTCACTTCATATTTGGCCAAAGTTGTGATTTAATGTGCTAACATGTTTCTAGAATAAAAAAAGCACAGAAAATGTGGACTCCCCTTTCCATAGGATCATAGCATATCCCCCTGTACTGGTAATTACACCAATTCCAGCTTCACACTTTCCCATCAACTCTAAAGAATCAAGAAAAAGGACCAAGCATGAAGCGATCACCTTTTGGAGTAAATCCATAGATGGAGCAGAAACTGTGATTTAGACCTTTGTTATTACAGTAAATGTGAGTTAAGTGCCCTTTGTCTTCCTTATTCTTTATCCTAGTGAACTGTTTGCCATTGCAGTGCAGTTAAAAACATAAAACAACAAGAACACATAATTGATTTGTTTTGCTGATGATGTCATTCTTTTTTGGGAAAACCTGAAAAATTGTCCTCCAACCTTGATAAATCTAATAAACACATTCAGAAATATATCAGGATTTAAAGTAAATAAGGAGAAATCTACATTAATGTTATTTAATTCAGAAGAAAGAAACAGTACAGGAAATTATTTCCAATTAAAAAAATCTAGGGATTAGGATAGTACCACATTGTTGGGTTAACTACACCCCCATGGTCGACTTAATTACTTTCTCTGTAGACAGTTGGAACTACTTGCCTCGGTCACTTATAAGAATAATGAATGTTCTTTAATTAAATATAATGCTCAAATTTCTATTTTTGTCACCTCCTGCTAATTTATTTTCACTCCTGAAAAAAAGAAAAAAAAATCCTATAGTTAGAAATATGATTATAATTCAGTATCAGGTTAAGAAGTATTTAGGTGAATCCCAGAGGTGGGAAGTAACTAACTATAAGTACTTTGTTAGTGTACTTAAGTAGATGTTTGAGGTATCTGTACTTTATTTGAGTATTTTTCTGACAACTTTTTACTTTTACTCCCTACATTTTTGTATAAATATCTGTACTTTATATTCCTTACATTCTACAAGATTCTCAAACTCTAATTCAATTCAATTATACTCTGACTAAGGTGTTTACATGGCTTTGAAAAGTCAGAGTAAGGCAATAATTCAAATTTCTGTAATTGCATGTGAATTTAGTAACTGTTACAACTAGTAGCATCACCCAAAGGATAAATCCTTTCCAAATATTATTATTGTTATTATTATTATTATTATTATTATTATTATTATTATTATTATTATTATTATTATTATTATTATTATTATTATTATTATTATTATTATTATTATTATTATTATTATTATTATTATTATTATTATTATTATTATTATTATTGAATGCTGTTGTTTCTGCATGTATTCTTGTTTATGGTTGTCATTTTATGTGTGTGTATATGTATGTATATATGTATCAGATATAGTTAACGAATGTAGTGTTCTTTTCTTTTGAAGGAAGGAGATTTTTTCTTAGAAAAATTGATACAGTAAGAAGGGGTGGGATTTTATAAGTATTAACTTCCACCCACTCCTTTTGAACATGCTTGTGTTGTTTTTTTTGTTGTATGTTTTCTTTTTCCTTTTTTTAAATGTTCAAATAAATCCCCCAAAAAATCCACTGAAAGACATTATGGATGATTTATCTTGGCCTACCAAGATGAGCTGTAGGTGTTTGGAATGTGACTAAGACATTTCAAGTGGTATATTTGGCCCTAGAGGCACAAGTGAGTGGACGGAAGGCGTCCATTCAACCCATAACAAGACATTTAACCATTAGAGTGACTCTGAAACTGTTTAATTAAGGTAAACATTTTGACTAGTTCTCCTTTAAATGTCTTTATGGCTTATACAAGTTGCAAAAACGTGTTTTAAGAAGTGTGTAATAGTCTGTAATTGATGGCACATTTTACAGAACATGGCAGAGTCTCACCGTGAATTACTGTCCCGTGTCGTTGTCTGAACCCACTTTATAATCACGAGGGTCACGGAGGTCACTGGGGGCCTAACCCAGCTACAATGGGTGAAGGAGGGGCCATTAATTACTGTAAATACCCCCCCCCCCCCCCCCAAAGTAACATGTTCATACTTGTGAAGAGAAAAACAGCACATGGCGTCAGTAGCATGACAACATTAAGTCTCCACACCCCATGAACCAGACGTTTCCCTCATCAGATGCCATCCCAGACACCATACCTGCAGCATTTATTCACAAACAGACACCCATAAAATCAACCGTGCATGTGTTTTGCATGGGTTTCATTTCTGACTTTCTGCCTCGAGTTGACATTCCAGTTTTCCACCTGACACATGGCAAGTGCTTTGTGATTTCTAGCATTTATTGGATAAAATATATAATAAAAGAAAGACATCTGAGAATAGATCAACCAATTTTAAATCATGTTATAAACATTTTTGCTAAATCCAATTCGTCTTTATGTTATTTCAAAATGTGCTGAAAGATTTTATCATGACATTAGCTCCATAGGACAACTGCTTAAGTCATACGTGATATGGACAAACACATTGGGACATGCTCTTTTCTAACAGGGGTCTGGATTACAAAACAATAATGACAAATGCCATAATAACATTTTAAATGGGGATGAATATTGGTCATTTTGGTCAGAATTTTTATCTTTGCTTCTAAAATACATCAGATTTTATTTTACTTAATTTCTCTCCATATTGATTGATTTATTTTATCAATGTCCATAATTGTAAGTGCTCTACCTCTGAATTTATAAAATATTTTTCATGATCTGACCGTAATTAATAACTTTCTACTACAACTAACCATCTAATATTGTCACATCTCACTGAGGAAGAAAACTCTCCTTTAAAATTAAACTGTTTATAGATTATATAGACAAAAATATTACAGCTGTAACATGTTCTGTTTGAGACATAAACTTTAATATTTATCACAATATAAAATGATATTGTGACATTTGCCATCATTGTTTTGTACCCTAGAGTCTTATTAGAAAACAAACACCTGAATTCAATGTGTTCCAATAGTTTTGTCCATATATTATATGACTTAAGGATGTATGTTATGAGCCTAATGATGTGAAAACTATGTGTATCCCATGCATTTGCTATATTGGATAGATTTTACATGGAAATACACTGCCTGGTCAAAAATTTAAAAAAAAAATCATACATGTAATATTTCATTGCACCAGCTTTGGTTTTGATTGCACAAGACTATTAAACTGGATTTAACTAAGCACAATAGATCAGATCCTTCCATCAGTAAATACTGCAGTGATTAATAATATTTCAGTTGGAACAAGTTATTTACCTTTAACTGATGCAGTAAATGTCCTCTCATGTCTCTAATGTCTAAAAGATTGTGGACATCACCAACATTGATCAGGGTCATCAATACTCCAGGAAGCATGAGACATAATTTTCACACATGAATTAACATTAAAAAAAAAAGTCCAGACTCTAATGTGAGATAATGAAGAGTTGATGAAGCGGTCCGATTCTTCATAATCAATAATTAAAAATTAATGCAACTATGGATACCATAGACTTTTTGTGCTGATGAAATTACCTTAGGTTAGATGGAATTGTTGTTGTCGTGATATATTATATTGTTGTTTTTGTGTTTTTGAACCCCCTATTATAAGCTATAGAAGCTTCTGGCTTGTCTACTGTTTATTCTAAATTGTATTTGTACTTTAAAATGATTTGTAAAAACTAACTGAACTGAACTGATATGATGAACCTCATCCAACAACAACACTACATAAGCGGCATCCTGTTAACAAAACTAAAGGTGGTGCAGTGCATGTTTGAACTATTTATTTTGGCTGGGACGTGTATCTACTAAAACGATCTGCACATCTGTAATGTTACCCTGAAACTTAACACACATACACCTGTTTAAACCCACAGACAAATGAGATAATAAATGTTCAAGCTGTTAGCTGACAGATGAGCCGGATTTTTTTCTCCTCAGTGTGTGTGTGTGTGTGTGTGTGTGTGTGTGTGTGTGTGTGTGGTCATTCAGGGGCCAAGTCTAGGTAGACTATGGCCAACACGGATGTAGAGCAAAACTTGTGATGCAACCACTGTGTGGGAGGGACAAAAGGCAGTGATGCAACAGTGTTTGAGTGTCAGTTTCTGCCTGGAGGAAATGCCATGCCAAATGGTTCAAGGTAGACTGAAATGCTGACCGAACAACGACACTTTCACTTGTTTATTTACAAGTGATAGTGTCCTTTCACTTATAGGTTAATGCATTTATAAACATTAGTCTATTTTCAGTGTTTCCTGTCTGTTCAAATAGGTTTCATTAACGGATCTGGCAGAAATCATTCCTCCCGCCCACATCTAAAACTAAAAGTCCTAATTTTACTTCCTACATTTGAGTGGTAGAGTGAAAAAGTTACAAATGTTAGCAGACATCAGAGATTATGTTTTATAATCTTCACACTCTCAGGTTTAATGTATAAAATGAACTGCTCTGCTTTTAGGAGAAGTCAAAAAAGTTTGTGTCTGTGCATGTACAGCAGAAAAATAGTTTTAGATGAATGTAATGACTCATATTATTCGAAATCTAACAAATCTAATCATGTCTTCTGACAGTTTTATTATTTTAATTTCATGTGCTTCATGTGTTTTTTGTCTGATCGTGATAAGCTCAGGAAAAACACTAAAGGGAGTAATCATTAATAGTTTTGTGCGTGGGTGTGAAGGGATTCCCTGTTTACTTTTTATGCTTCCATCTGTGTAGAGGAGGAGTCATGTCAGGTTGGGATTCCCACTTTCACTATCTGCGTGGGAGAAGTTTACTATATTTAGGATGGCTGTGAAAGTCTCCTTTACAAACATCCCAGTGTGTACCATGGAGAAACACCAAGCAGAACAAGAGGAGAGACTGGTGGAGATCCAGATAGAGACAGGGTTGAAAAATAGTGAACCTGAACCAACCTCAGTGGTCGAGCGCAATGGCTGCTTTAAGTTTGTGGTTGCATTGGCGACGGTGATGGGATTGATTTTGGTGACAAGCTTCATCATATATTATTTTTTGTTCGTACTATCATGTAAAACGGTAAGAAATTCCACAGATAATTTAATATTTAATGATGTTGTGCATGTGTCTATTCATATATGTCTGCTATAATAAATTTGTCCATTTGTAGGATGATGCTCCTAGACCAGGATCAAGTGCAACAGAAAAAGCCACCATTACCTACCAACTAAAAGGTGAGTATAGATCAGGGGTGTCAAACAGATGGCTCATAAAAAAAAGAGTCTAATTTGGCCTGGGAAAGAAATTTGTGAAGTGCAAAAATTACGCTGAATATATTAACAATCAAAGGGTCATCTATACAACTTAATATGATGGAAAAATGGACAGGACTAAATAAATAATAACAATAACATATAAATGATAACTACAATATTTCTTCTTGTTTTAGTGTCAAAAAAGTCAAATTAAATGAAAAAAAATGTGTATATTTACAAACTGTCCTTTCACAAAAAGGTGAGAATCTAAAACCATGAACATTCTGAATTTTAAGATAAGTGGATCTGTATGTTATAATGAACATTTGTAAATAATCTGAGGCATAATGTTGAAATTTTACTCTTTTGTACAAAAGCAAAGACAAATTTGAAGTTATATTGTTATATTGATAAATTCAACATATTTATCTTAAGAAATTTCAGGTAGTATGTGGTTATTCAGGTTACTCAAAGTCAAGTCAAAGTCAACTTTATTGTCAAATGTGCTCTATGCACAACATACAGCACAGATGAAATTTCTTTCCTCTCAACCAACAGTGCAAGCATATTAAATAACGCAAAAATTACATAACTAAAATTACATAAAATTACTGACATTTTCATTATGTCATTTTCCTTTTTTCACATTAAAACATAAAAATTCTGATTATTATTCATAGGTTATTATGCAGTTATTTTACTTGAGATCAAATGGACTTCTAGTATAGATGAACAAACTATTCCATCCAATTATTTCCAACATTATTATTTAAAGTGCTGATGGTAAATGGTTCTTTTCATTTACAGAGAGTGATGAAAAAGGAAGGTACGATATCTTCACTGCAGAGAAAGATGCTACATATTTGATCTATGGATGGGTGATGCGTGAAGACTGCATCGAGGACGAATTTAACCTCCAATATTCACTGACTGAGACTAGAACCATCCAGACGGAGATCAGCACCGCATCACGTATCTTCTTTTTCAACAAAGTCAGACTCCTCAATTCCAGCAGAGTTTATCTTTTCTTCAAATATTCTTACTTAGCCAGTTTCTTCCATGTGTATGAAGTGTCTCATATAGAAAACAACAGCACTGCTGAAGGGCTGTGTAATTCATGAAGGAAAGACTGTGATAAGCTGTTCAAACCTGTTGATCAAGTGTAGATATTGTGCAATTTTCATCTGGAAAAACTTGGGTGTGTTCAGGTCTTTTATTTTTTTTGTCTCTATTCAGTCATATTTGGCATACAGCCAGGTTTATTCAATTTAATATCAATAACTTTTTGTACTTCTTCATAGCAATAGGAGCCTGGTTAATTTTGACTTTAAACACATTTGAGTCAAAATGTACATGTTGGAACTTCACTTATCAGTTCAATGTCAAATGTCATTTATGTTCCTTCCTGCCATCTGTTTTGTAAGACCACATATCACACAAACAGATGTAATATAACTTTCAAAATTGAAAGGTGTTCTGTGGTCTTAGTCATTTTGGTGTTTCTGAGTGACTCTTTTTACCTGTGGATGAACGATCAAGTTTCACTTACATTTTCCCCTGTATGAAAATTTGCTAATGTTCAGCAGTGTATTTATACATATTTATATACACTATTTTATTTTGCATAAAATTGGAATAAAATATTTTGCCACTTCTCATGAAATAATTGTGACAATATGATTTATTCTTGATAGATGAAATGCAACTGGGAGAACTCAGTATGTGATCATTGTACCTGGTCAAAGATGAAGGCGATGATCAAAAGAAGAATGTGTCTGAAAAAAGTGCATTGGGTTCCTAGAAAAGTGTTTTATTAAGCCTATCCATTATTATTTTTTATTCTTCTTATTCTTCTTATGTCTGGGGAAGGTGAAGGGGTGAACAATAAAAATGAACATCACTAAAGTGAGTTTTGGAACCAAAGCAAAGACTTTGTTTTACAGCAGGATGTTGTTCATTATCATTCTTTCTTCAAATTTACAAAACTATAGTGATATCCTCTTTGTCATTAATCCATTAGGCATTAGTTCTGAATTACTTCCCTCAGTGTGAGTACGTTTGAAGTGTACTCCATTACAACCAACTGTTTGTTTATATACCAAACCAAATCCTCACTTGGGCCTTTTCCGAATTCCACACATCCACAGCAGCAGGACGAAATGAAACCATTTCTGTATTTGCTGCTTCTTCCATTCTGTGTTACAATAATGTCAGTAAATGTAATTTGTTACTTTTCATCTCTGAGTAACTCGTGGCAGAATATAAACGAATCATGAACACCATACACTGGCAGCAGAGTAGACTGTTGAATATCTACATCATGGCATGTTCTAACTATTCCACAAAGGGCTGGTGTGGTTTTTGTTCTAACCAAGTCCACTTCCCCACGCCTCTTATAGTCTTAGATGATGAGCCAACCTTTCCATGATGTAGATTTCTTTGACAATCTCCATTTGCTGTAACCCAGGGGTGTCAAACTGTGGTCCTCGAGGGCCGGTGTCCTGCACGTTTTAGATGTTTACCTCTTCCATTACACCTGGAGGCCATTGCATCATTATCAGTCTGATGAGGAGTTGATTATTAACTCTTTAAGTGTCAGTGCTGATGTGTTCTGAATGGATGATTGAGTTTAAATATTAAGAAAAATTCAACCATTTTCCTTTTAGTTTTGTGCATGGACAAGGTGCCAAAAAGCAAGAGTTTTTATTCAAACATTTTTTAAAGGCAAAATTAAAATTGCTGGGACCATATTTCAATAGTAGTTTTCGTCTTTAGAAATGTTTTTTTTTTTTTTTTACAAAATTTTCCATATTATTTGTCATTTTGTAAATATTTATTAGTTTTTGTTGCTCATTTTGTTTATTTTTCTACATTTTGTTTTTTTTTTATTGTAGTATTTTTCTTTGATTTTCTGCCATTTGTGTCTTACTTTGCTCATGTTACCAATTATTTTGTTAGTTATCATGAGTTAAAGGGTTAAACTGAATCACATGGAAGAGGGAAATATCTAACCTGACTCATGTCATCTGGCTGTGTTTTGCCAAACTACATACTACAGTAGACTCACTCAACCATCTGCGAACCACTCCAACCTGGTTCCCAACCCCTGGTACCCCCCTCCGAACGTGGCCCGTCCAGGGACAGGTCTCATGTCCTCATTTTGACCTGACCTGAAGAGAACCGAACCCTGGTCACGGGTGCACTGCCGGACGGTGCCCTCGCACGTGGGCAGCAGAAAAGGCCACATGAACTGCACCATCAGAGAAAACTATTTATTTTAAACGTTTATTTAATTATTTGAGCCTCATTTGTTATTCATGTGGGAATGAGTAGTTTGGTAGCCAATCAGGAGGCAATCAGTATCGCAGGGTGGGACTACCTGGACACATTGTGGCTGGTGTGACGTTAAGCAGAAGCGATGGCAGTGTAGTCTTTTCACATACACAACATCAGCAGCGTGTGTTAGGTATCCGAGGGTCCATATCAACTCAGCTATTTCCAGTGTTTTGTCGACTCTACCACATGTTCATTCCTTAAAAAATGAAGAGAGGACGGCTTTGGAAGAGTTTGTATGATGTTTTCACTCTTGTTCCCATTGGGGTTATGTTGGTAGAGAACCAAGTCAAAGAGGCTGGTAAACTAGGGCTGACAGTAATGGAACTGGAGGAAGAAATGACAACCACATCTGCAACGGATGTTCTTAGCCCCGAATCATGGCTGAAGGATAAATGTAGAACCATGCTTTCCTACGACGTTTACCAGAAGAACTGGGTGGGCATCGTAGTAGATGAGGTTATAAATAAACGTCACGTATAAATAATACATTTAAACCCCTTCTGTTGATGTGTATATACCTGATGAAAACTATTTTTGCGGAAGACTCCCAGATGGTATTGTCAAGTTATCAGTGTTACAGGAGAGATATTTACTACAGAATTATTAATGTAAAGAGAATTAGTTTATTAAGAATTGTTTAATCCTGTCCCCCCCCCCCTCTTACAAGTTTGAATGGACTTTTCTGAAAATGTTTAAACATGTTCTGGACCAAAAAGGGAGATGTGGTATACCTGTATGGAGAGTTAATGATTTATGCAGGCTACGTTAGGCATTGTATGTGTGGGGTCAGGTGATGTAGAAGAACATACGGGTCATGAGTCAATTCAATAATATGCTTCCTATGTCTGAACACGTTCATTAATCTTCATCAGTAGAAGATATAACAGCAGTGTCCGGTTTCCAGTTTTTCTCACCAAACTCCTACTCCTTATAAAATACCAAAATCCCCCTGAGGGACATGCAGACTTATTGTTGAGTTGTTGTGTAAGAGTCAGCTATGTATAGAAGGAGGACAATTAAAAGTATTAAGTCAGTGCTCACTATTGTCACACAAACTTTCACTTCCTCCTTGAACACTTAACACATTACACAAACACAGCCTGAAGGAAGTTTAACCAAGACGTGGGTTTGTAACTAGTTGAAACACGTAGCACTGATAGCACTTCAACTTCAGGAAGGAGACAAACATGTGGTGAAGTGGTAGGTATGTATACAAGTTGAACTTTATCCTGCTCCTTTTCAAATATGTTTTTCTTTGTTGATTGTAGTTTTAAATGTTGATATTTGAATGTTGATATTCCCTAATCATTAACAGCAAATGGAGATTGTCGATAAAATCTGCATAATGGAAAAGTTGATTCATCGTCCTTGATTAGACGAGGCACAGTTTGAAGAAAAATTGGGAAAATTGACTTCATTCCGAAAGCAAAACAGTGATTAAAAGCAAAGCAAAAATGAATAACACTAAAAAGCGAAGAATGGATGGATTATTAATAATGTGACTCCCAAGCATTGTTGTTTAGAAATGTTGAAAATATCAATAAAGATTTAAATATTATTTAAAAAATCCCCAATGTTGTACATTTTATTCCGATTAAACTATTAAAATTAAAACTGCAATGTGAACATATTTGTTTGACTGTTTAAATGGTCTGTGATTTAAAAAAATAAATAGATATTTCTTTAAGTTAAACCTGTTGACATGATCAGGGGTGCAGTGGGGTCCTTTTTCAGCCCAGGAGTTTCATGTCCAAACCAGCCCTAAAATTTGGCTTGATTTCATAATTTCATAGATTTCAAAATTCTAAGAGGGTCTGGATCCTTTGACATGGAATGACCCATATGAGATTACATAAATTACAAGTCAAATTTTTTAATAGTAATTTATTTGGCCTATTTAACAAAACATGATACATTTATGTTCAGCCCTACGATATAAACTGGCGACTCATACAGGGTGTACCCCGCCTTCGCCCACTGTAGCTGGATTAGGCCCCCAGTGACCCCCATGACCCTAGTGAGGATAAAGCGGGTTCAGACGACGAGACGAGATGATACATACATACAATTCAGATCTCCATGCAGACATGAAAAGGTGTAGGTTGAACCAACAGAATATTTAAATGGTTACCCTATTTACAAGAAAGAAAGTTACGTAAAGAAATCAGGCACAGTTTTAAATAATAATAATAATAATAATAATAATAATAATAATACAACAAAACAAACAAAATATTACACTTATACTGATAATTGGATTATTTAATTCAAATATTTTATAATTGACTTCCCTGATTTTAAACATGCTTTTAAATGTGGTGGCTGAAGTGCATTTTTTATTTTTTTTTTACTTTTTATCCAGGTTCAACAATCCATAACGTTTCTCCTCATCCAACCACACACACGCTTTCATACCAGCAGCAATGCAACACATAGTTTCAGGAATACACAGTTAAAACAAGTCAAGTTCAACATGTCTTCTGCTGAAGAATTCTGTTGGGTTTGAGTGAATTGGCTTAAAAGTTTTTTTATGTAAAGTGTTATGAGACAACCTTTGCTATGATTTGTTGTTGCATAAATAAAATTTGATTAATTGATTGATGTTTACAAAAGAATTCTCATTGTTAATGGTAGGTCACCAGGTTATTCAATAATGGGTTGTATAAATTTTCCATGCACTGCTTTTTCCATTTTGACTTCATTTTAATTAATAAATTAAACAATGTAGATGCATTAAAAACAAATGAACAAATGCAATTTCAGATATTCAGACAGCCAATATATTTACTAAATTAATAAAAGCTGACATATTCGTCACTGTGTTGAAACACACAAATGGACATGTGTACTGATGAACAGCCACTATAAATGCTATTTATTTATCACATTATGCTTGAGCAAACAATTCAAATATGTTGATATTTAATGAATACTGCTCTTTTTTTTTTTTTTTACAATGATGTATTTGTAAATTTACCATGAACGTTTTTCATTTGCCATGAAGCTAAAAATAGCAGTGTGACGTCCCTGAATTAAAAGTTAGTAATGAGTGCTGCACCCATTCACCCACGTAGACAGAGATGGATAGACAGAGACACAGTGGCATCTGATGATTTCGACACATCCTGAAAAATCTGGAAAAGGATTTCCCAATCTTGTAATCATGGAAAATATGATGAATGAAAACAAAACGTTTAAAGTGTCCTGAAAACAGTTCAGTAATGTGACTTTGTGTGCATAAAGTGAGATGGAAAAAAGGAACATGTTTTTCAGTGATTTATTGAAAATAAATATCTTAGAGGAAGTACAGGAAAGACTCCAGTTTGTCAGGACAATGAAGTTCTACACTGTAATCTGTGTTTGCATTGATGATATAATATATGGCATATGATACATTTGTCATAATTATTTTCATAGTTAAACTAGAAAAGCATTCTGAAAGCGCAGACCTCTGCCACACTTCTGTCAGTCTGGCCCAGCACAGCGTTGGCTACATATGTAGTTTACCACCACCAGAGGGAGAATGTGAGAGTGAATGAATAATGGATCCACTCTGTGGTTTGAATATGTGTGTAGATAGAAAAGTGCTATATAAATTGGTCATGGTCACGGTTGTCTGTGGGCTATATAAATCTATTATTATTATTATTATTATTAGTAGTAGTAGTAGTAGTAGTAGGACATATGGGTGTCAGTTATTGTACAGTAAGAGCTGTATGAAGGTTTCAAATGCAAACTAAAGGAACTTCAATACTTCCATTAGTGCAGTGGTCCCCAAACTACGGCCCCGCGGGCCAGATACAGCCCGCCTCCACATTCGTTTTTGCCCCCTGAACAATACCAGAGAGAAAATACTTTTTTTTTTTTTGCATAGATGTGTATTTGTATTTGATAATAAAGTTGGACTTTTGCAATGAAATGTTCCTTATTTCTGAACTATTTTCATTATTAACTATTAGTTAGTGACTAGTTTAACACAATAATTTTGAGAAACTGCTCATATGAGTCATTTAAGTCAGAGATTCTGTTCTGACAACTAAGCTGAACTTGGACCTGTTAAGATGAAGAAGTTTATGTTACATGAACCTTTTTTCTGTGAAGAACCCAGAGCGGGTTATTTGGTTGTGGCTTTCTGGAAAACAATACATTTTTACATTTAGGCACTCCTGCATTCGTCAGACTTGTTCTGTTACAAACTGACCCCGGCCCCTCATCAGAGAAGGGAAAAGTTATGTGGCCCTCACAGGAAAAAGTTTGACCCCTGCATTAGTGCCTCCTTTTGTCACGGATCGGGGTGAGGTGAAGGAGGACTCCATTGCACAGTACTGAAGGGCAAAATAATTTAATAACAAAAGTACAACATAAAGACAAGACAGACACAACCTGGGAGTAAACGGCCAGAGTCCGTGGTGATGATGAGTGTCCGGGTTATGGTGATTGGGGAGATGGAAGACATCGACCGGGTTATGGAGGTGACATAGATGAATGGTCCTGCACTGGCAGCTACAAGCCTCACCGCTTAAATAGTCACCGATTAGGAACGGCTTGCAGCTGCGCAGTGCAGGACCAGGTGAGTGTGGAAAATTGGGGGAAAGGTCACTGGAACGGAGGTCATGACAGTACCCCCCCCCTAAGGGGCGGCTCCTGAAGCCCCTAAAAAACAAAAAAAAACAAAACACAACCCCCCCCCCGTTGTCCAGAGCTTCTCCGAGCAGGGCGGCATGGTAACCTCCTGGTCGGAGTACCCTCTGGGCAGAGCGGTGTGGCATCCTTCTGGGCAGGGCGGTGTGGAAACCCCCTGGGCGGAGTACCCTCTGGGCGGAGCGGTGTGGAATCCCTTCTGGGCAGGGCGGTGTGGAAACCCCCTGGTGGAGTACCCTCTGGGCAGAGCGGTGTGGCATCCTTCTGGGCAGGGCGGTGTAGAAACCCCCTGGGCGGAGTACCCTCTGGGCAGAGCGGTGTGGAATCCCTTCTGGGCAGGGCGGTGTGGAAACCCCCTGGCGGAGTACCCTCTGGGCAGAGCGGTGTGGCATCCTTCTGGGCAGGGCGGTGTGGAAACCCCCTGGGCGGAGTACCCTCTGGGCAGAGCGGTGTGGAATCCCTTCTGGGCAGGGCGGTGTGGAAACCCCCTGGCGGAGTACCCTCTGGGCAGAGCGGTGTGGCATCCTTCTGGGCAGGGCGGTGTGGAAACCCCCTGGGCGGAGTACCCTCTGGGCAGAGCGGTGTGGAATCCCTTCTGGGCAGGGCGGTGTGGAAACCCCCTGGCGGAGTACCCTCTGGGCAGAGCGGTGTGGCATCCTTCTGGGCAGGGCGGTGTGGAAACCCCCTGGGCGGAGTACCCTCTGGGCAGAGCGGTAGCAGGAGCAACATGACTGGTCTGACTGAGGACCAAGGAGACTGATTGGGTGGGGTCACCACGGACTCTGGCTAGACAGGAACAAGACAAAAAGAAGAAACTGGCAACAGGCAGGGACAGGAAACAGGCAGGCAGAAACGAACAACAAGCAAGGACAGGGGACAGAAGCCAGCGACGGGCAACAAGCAGGGACAGGGGACAGAAACCAACCACGGGCAACAGGCAGGGACAGGGAACAGAAGCCAACCACGGGCAACAGGCAGGGACAGGGAACAGAAGCCAACCACGGGCAACAGGCAGGGACAGGGAACAGAAGCCAACCACGGGCAACAGGCAGGGACAGGGAACAGAAGCCAACCACGGGCAACAGGCAGGGACAGAGGACAGAAGCGAGCAACGGGCAAGAGTCAGGGACAGGAACAGACAGAAATGACCAACGACAGACCAAAAGACACAACGCCAGGCGACAGGACAACTAGCCAGAAGACAAGACAACTAGCCAGAAGACAAGACAACTAGCCAGAAGACAAGACAACTAGCCAGAAGACAAGACAACTAGCCAGAAGACAAGACAACTAGCCAGAAGACAAGACAACTAGCCAGAAGACAAGACAACTAGCCAGAAGACAAGACAAAAAGCCAGAAGACAAGACAAAAAGCCAGAAGACAAGACAAAAAGCCAGAAGACAAGACAAAAAGCCAGAAGACAAGACAAAAAGCCAGAAGACAAGACAAAAAGCCAGAAGACAAGACAAAAAGCCAGAAACACGGAACGCTAGCCAGAAACACGGAACGCTAGCCAGAAACACGGAACGCTAGCCAGAAACACGGAACGCTAGCCAGAAACACGGAACGCTAGCCAGAAACTCGGAACGCTAGCCAGAAACTCGGAACGCTAGCCAGAAACTCGGAACGCTAGCCAGAAACTCGGAACGCTAGCCAGAAACTCGGAACGCTAGCCAGAAACTCGGAACGCTAGCCAGAAACTCGGAACGCTAGCCAGAAACTCGGAACGCTAGCCAGAAACTCGGAACGCTAGCCAGAAACTCGGAACGCTAGCCAGAAACACGGAACGCTAGCCAGAAACACGGAACGCTAGCCAGAAACACGGAACGCTAGCCAGAAACACGGAACGCTAGCCAGAAACACGGAACGCTAGCCAGAAACACGGAACGCTAGCCAGAAACACGGAACGCTAGCCAGAAACACGGAACGCTAGCCAGAAACACGGAACGCTAGCCAGAAACACGGAACGCTAGCCAGAAACACGGAACGCTAGCCAGAAACACGGAACGCTAGCCAAAAACACGGAACGCTTAAACCAGATACACAGAACGCTTAAACCAGATACACAGAACGCTTAAACCAGATACACAGAACGCTTAAACCAGATACACAGAACGCTTAAACCAGATACACAGAACGCTTAAACCAGATACACAGAACGCTTAAACCAGATACACAGAACGCTTAAACCAGATACACAGAACGCTTAAACCAGATACACAGAACGCTTAAACCAGATACACAGAACGCTTAAACCAGATACACAGAACGCTTAAACCAGATACACAGAACGCTTAAACCAGATACACAGAACGCTTAAGCCAGATACACAGAACGCTTAAGCCAGATACACAGAACGCTTAAGCCAGATACACAGAACACTGGGCAAGAAAACACAGAACGGGACAGAGACACAGACCGCTTAAGCCAGAAACACAGAACGCTAGAAAGCGACACAGAACGCTAGAAAGCGACACAGAACGCTAGAAAGCGACACAGAACGCTAGAAAGCGACACAGAACGCTAGAAAGCGACACAGAACGCTAGAAAGCGACACACAACGCTAGAAAGCGACACACAACGCTAGAAAGCGACACACAACGCTAGAAAGCGACACACAACGCTAGAAAGCGACACAGAACGCTAGAAAGCGACACAGAACGCTAGAAAGCGACACAGAACGCTAGAAAGCGACACAGAACGCTAGAAAGCGACACAGAACGCTAGAAAGCGACACAGAACGCTAGAAAGCGACACAGAACGCTAGAAAGCGACACAGAACGCTAGAAAGCGACACAGAACGCAGAGACACAGAACGCAGAGACACAGAACGCAGAGACACAGAACGCAGAGACACAGAACGCTTAAGCCAGGAACACAGAGACGCTTAAGCCAGAAACTCAGAAACGCTTAAGCCAGAAACACTGAACGCTTAAGCCAGAAACACAGAGACGCTTAAGCCAGAAACTCAGAAACGCTTAAGCCAGAAACACTGAACGCTTAAGCCAGAAACACTGAACGGGACAGAACGCAAGACTGGACAGACTTTAGACGGAACAGACAGGGGAAAACTAAAACAAAAAGGGTCCCTTCAGCACTGGCGGAGTCCAGATGGTGGCAGGACCATTCTGTCACGGATCGGGGTGAGGTGAAGGAGGACTCCATTGCACAGTACTGAAGGGCAAAATAATTTAATAACAAAAGTACAACATAAAGACAAGACAGACACAACCTGGGAGTAAACGGCCAGAGTCCGTGGTGATGATGAGTGTCCGGGTTATGGTGATTGGGGAGATGGAAGACATCGACCGGGTTATGGAGGTGACATAGATGAATGGTCCTGCACTGGCAGCTACAAGCCTCACCGCTTAAATAGTCACCGATTAGGAACGGCTTGCAGCTGCGCAGTGCAGGACCAGGTGAGTGTGGAAAATTGGGGGAAAGGTCACTGGAACGGAGGTCATGACACCTTTAGCATAGGTTTAACTGATCTCCCATAATTACAAGATCTTTTCAAATATTTGCTTTTTAATTTTTCTGTCTTTAGAGAATGCAATATTCAATTCAATGAGGTCACAAACTAACCTCACAATCATGACAACATTAATTAGTGCTCTTAATAATATCTGAAATAATATACAATTATTTAGTGTGTATAGTGTGTATATAGTGTGTAAAGGTCTTCAGTATTGGGTTCAAAGAGGAACTAAAGCTGCACTAAATAAAACATTGTTTCCATCTAAAAAAACCACAAGCCTTTTAGTTTAAAACAAAAAAACGAAACAAAACTAGGACTGAAAGCAGTCATAAACAGGACCTCACATCCCATACGTTCTGCCTTCACACACGATCCACATCCCATGACCATCGTCACCTCAGCTTATGTCACACCTTTCTGTCATGACACCAGCCCCCGCCCTTTTGGATCCATCCTTCTTTTACCCCGTCAGACCACCAACACCCGTCTGCTGAAACCACCATCATCTTGTAATCAGGCTGTTATTTTTGAAAAGCCTTACTGTGTGACACAATCAGCTTGAATGAATTAAAATGATAAGAACAGTGGAGCATAGAACTATTAATTACCCACAATGCACTTTATGAATGTCAAAGGAAAAAAAAGGTCTTTCCTCTCTGGGAACCAAACCAATATAACAAAGGTTCTAATCCTAAACTCTAACACTAGATCAGGGTTCGGCAACATTTAACAACAAAAGAGCCATTTGAACCTAGTTTCCACAGAAAAGAAAACACTGGGAAATACTTTTTGACATCTAAAATGAAAAAAACAACCAATAAAAACAAAAATCCAACCCATATTTATTAAAAAGCAAGGGAAAAATATTTAAAAATCAACGACTTCCCTTTTTTTTTTAACAACAGAAATCCTGACATATACTGACAATCCATATGATCTTTTTCAGTAACAGTTTACTAATATAACCTATGAATAATCTGTGTAAACACTTTTAAACTGATGCAATACTCTGCTACATTTATACAATTCTAAAAAGAGTAATTAAAATGACAAACGTTACCTCCATTAAAGCACACTTTATGATATTTTTCCTTTAAACCAATAAGAACTGGTGTTATTTTTGCTGCAGATCCCAAACTATTATTTATATATTTGAAGTTTTTTTAAGCAATTGATTACCATTTATTGTAATATTATGTTCAGTATTTTTTAAAGTGGGAATCAGGTATTTTCTTATACTTAATTTTAAAATCATTATATGTCCATAAAACCTCAAATGACAATTGAGTTACATCAAAAACAGAGAAAACAGAACAAACAAACTTCTTACAGTAAAATCTCTCATTAACTGAATGTAAACCAAGTGCCATCCACTGTCATAAATACATCTCCATTTGTTTTACTGGTGAATTAATATTGTAGAAGATGTGTTTCTACATTCACTACAGAGCCTCTGAATGTTCAGTTGGGTCATATCTGATGAGCATGAAAAGAGGACAAACTGTATTTTACATCAATTATTTACATGTATTGATATGATTAATGTATCTTTACACATTTTATATCATCAAATGACTTTGGTCGCCAGTGTTTGGTTAAAATTTGTATTTGTCATATTATCACCAAAAGTCTTTAACAGTTATAATGATTAATATCCTCTGTCACTGGTAAAAGTGTAGGTAGTGTCATTTTCCCACCACAGTACCAAGACGTTATTTGACAAAAATGGCTTCTGACGGAGAGTGCTGGCGTGGATGTGTGTATGACTGGAAATTACATGATTTTGACCTTACATTGTGGTTCATACTGTATCATGCAAAGTAAAAGTGGTCCTAAACAAAATTTTTTGAGGTTAAAGGAAAAAGCGGTCAGCTTTGAGGATGTATGTTGAACAAATAGAATCACTTTCTTTTTCTGAGAATAAAAACTAATCTGAAACCAGATGTGTAAAGTAAAAGTACTTCATTACTGTACTGAAGTAGTTTTTTTTTTTTTTTTTTTTTTTTACGTATCTGTACTTTACTTGAGTGTTTATTTTTCTGGCAACTTTTTACTTTTACTTCCTACATTTTTATATAAATATCTGTACTTTATACTCTTTACATTCTCAGAATAGACTCATTACTTTTACAAACTAAACTGATGTGACAGTAAGAAAAATCAGTCGCTTGAGAGAGAAAACTGACTTTACATATTATAGTTATATGACTATTATCTCATAATTTGGACTTTTTGTGTCTTAATTTTGATGTTTTATTTAATAATTTGGACTTTTTATCTCATAATTTGGACTTTTTATCTTAAAATTATGCATTTTTATCTCATATTTCTAACTTAAAAAAAATCTTATAACTTTTTATCTCAATTGTGACTTTTCTTCCCCCATTTTTCCTAAATTGTAACTGTGTAACCTAGTAACTGGGACTTGATCAAACATTATCTACACAGTAACTCACTTTTAAATGCTTTATTTTAGATACTTTTGAAACATTTCTGATTTTATTTTCTGAAGTATTATTGTGTTCGTGACAAAAAAAAAGCAGTTTTACTTTTTGCTTTTGTACTTTATTACAATTAAGCAGTTGTACTTGTTTACTTTTACTGAAGTAGAGAAGTTGAATCAGTACTTCTACTTCTAGTATTTTTTCACACAACTAGCTGTACTTCTACTTAAGTACAGAATGTGAGTACTTTGAACACACTGTTCACATTCAATTTAATAGGATGCAACATTTGTGCATATCCTTTTAACAGGGGGTCAGGTTAAGTTTGCATTTGCATTGAAGTAATTTCAATAGATTGTGTTTATTACCGGTAATGAAAAAAGATAGTAAAAGTTGTGCAAAAAAATTAAATTCAATAAAATTAAAATGAACTGGCTTGAGACAAATCTGCTTTGATCTTCTTTGGACATCTTTTTTTCTTAGATTGTACCTCAGATGACATTTGCTATATGTAGACTTTAATTCTTGAGAAAATGAACAAAAGCCACAAAGATATTCAAGTGGGAGTTACGTATCTTATATACATGGGGAACTCTGTGGTGCACTGTTCAGCGTCATAAAACCATATATTTTTCCATTTATACCACAGTCCATGAAGCTGCCCATCTGATCATAGTCTCTCCCATTATGTGTGTCTGTGTGGTGGTCGGTCGGTTGGTGTGTGCCATTTGTCTCGCCCACAGTCTCTCCACATCACCACCATCACCACCATCATCATCATCATCATCATAATTCATTTTCTCAACTTATGATCTACTGGGGGAGGTGAAGTTGGAGTCTGTCAACAAATTCACTGGTCTTTTTTTCCGCTGTGACACAGAAATACCCTGTTCATGACTGCAGAGATCACACCACACAGGTCAGCTGACTTCCTGTGCAACTGTCTGGTGCTAAGGCCAGGGACATTCTTTACAGAACTAACTACAGTACAGACGACTACAATCACACATCTATAACATGTTGCAGTACAGACCCTCAGCTCAAAACTCATTCATCTGGATCATCAATATCTTGGATATAGTAACTACAAAAGTGTATGATGTAAGAGTTGAAGCCATACTGTCCATCTATATTGATTTGATTTGATGTGTTTATTTAGAGCAATTCACACAATATACACATACATAAGAAAAGAAATAATATAATATTTACACCCGAAAAAGAGTGGGAAGAAGAAACACTTATTTAATCCCACCCACATTCTCATCAATTAAAAAAAGACTCAAGTTCTCAACATTCACTCCTGTCCCATAAACCAAATAAATAAAATAAAACAGGCCCAAACTAATTCAGAATCAACTCATTCAACATTGTCTAAAACATAGTGCCAAAATGTGAATACAATACAGAAACAAAAGAAAAGAAAAGAAAAGAAAACAAAACAAAACAAAACAAAAAAACCACATTCACACATTCAACAACTAAACTCACATCATAACCAATAACCACAGACCAATAGTGATAACAACAAAACTAGCATAGCACCAATGCTAAAGAACAACACAGAGCAATGACGGCATAAATAAGCAAAAGGTAATGAACAAACACATATGAACATAGGAACAAAGAACAGACATTAACTAGAAAAGAACTCTGAGAGCGCAGACCTCTGTTAAGATATAGACCCCCCCACCCCCTGCCGGATCACCACCAAAATCTAATCATTTCCAGATCTCCCCATTACCAACCTACCCTGAAAATCTAATCAAAATCCGACCGTAAGTTTTCGAGT
Source organism: Siphamia tubifer (assembly GCA_020466265.1). Lineage (NCBI taxonomy): Eukaryota > Metazoa > Chordata > Actinopteri > Kurtiformes > Apogonidae > Siphamia > Siphamia tubifer. Next base: position 40,916,226 of record CM035786.1, on the reverse strand, counting down.
TATCTTGAACACAGACAGACAGACAAACACCGGCAAAAACATAACCCCCTTGATGGAGGTAACAATTTAAACAGAATATTGATGTGATATCAGCATTAACACCCTCCATCTTTGTAGCGAGACTAAACCATATGTTTATACAACAGTTTAAATTTGTGAATATTTTGTCATTGCTTGTGTTGGATGTCCAGACTGTTCCACACTTTCACTCCACATACAGACACACAGAAACGTTTGTGAGTCCTTCAAAATTTGGGTAATATGAAATGTCCAAAGCCTCTCAGATAATAAGTACTGTCTTGAATTGTGAACAATTTTTGTATGTTACTTGGTAGCAGTCTGTGAAATGCTTTGTATAGAATTATTGATGTATAATATTTTACAAGGTTATGAATTTTTAATAGTTTTGAATAAATTAATAGGTAGTTTGAATAAATATTCAACCTACCTTCATTATACAATTAATAACAAACACTATCATTATCCCTGAATGGAGTTATAATATATATTTGGTCCGACTGCTGCGCCGCCAGATATCCTTCATGATAAAGGAAAACTATATAATATTTTTATGTTAATTAAATGTTTTCAGAGTCCTTGTGATGGTCAGATTACTTGTTATGGGTGGAATAGAAACCCTCCGTCCACCCAGTACCACCTCTAGGACTCAATCTGCCACTTGCAACTTCTCTGTCACGTCCCAAGAGCCTGGATTTCATCTAAAGTCTCATGTCTTGCGAGAAATGTTACAGTTTATGACACTACTATACCACACAAACATACCATTTTGCAGTCCATTTACCATTTAAAGCGCTTTGAGCACCATGAAGGTGGAAAAGCATTATATAAAATGCAGTCCATTTACCTCCAGTTAAACACTGCTGTAAACACAAGCTTCATTTCACAGGTGTTTATAATGGCAGAGACAGCTTAGATAAATTCTGCATAATCGATGTATTTCACTGGATTTATGTTCCTGACGACGCTTTTGATGGTTACAGTGTTTATTCATTTATGAACTTATTTTATATACGATGCCTGGATGTTTGTTGGCTAGTGCACTGCCCTACAAAGAAAAAAGGCAGTAACTGCATAGACACCAAACTGAGAAAATTTTCCCTACAGTTCTGTTGTTGTCCAGCCCCAGTAGTTGTAGGTAGATTATTGGACATGAGGAAGTTATTGTTACTGCATATTATCTCGTTCTACAAAAAAAACAGTGTGCCTTATATATGGATTCATTCTGGTAGTACTTAGTGACTGTGAATTTTGACTTTTTATCTCATGATTTTAACATTTTATCTTATAAAGTAGACTTTTTATCTCACAATTTTGACTTAATTTAATGTGACTTATATATGAAAAACCTTCATAAAAACCATTGATTGACAGTGCAACTCATAGTGTGTAAAATACAGTAATTACATAATAATACAGGGACTGTAAACTATTGGGGCAGGGTCCTAAATGGACATTGGTAAGAACATAGTAATAGTCTTTACTGTCTTTTTATTTTGTGTCTTAATGCACGTTGTCTGTGCTAATTGTCACCCAGGTTAGCTAGCGGATGCTGCTCGTATCACTCACGTTAGCCGATGCCATCGTAGAAAGTCGTTTTCCCACACATACAATGTGTGTCTGTCACTCTCTTTTGATGTGTCAGCTCACAAAAACTGTCTTACCTGCAGCAGCCACGTCTTGTTCAAGTCTGACTGTGAGAGGGGAGGGGACAGAAAGAATAAAATGCGACTTGTTGACTCCTGCTAATTGAAGTCGACTGTGCTACAGGAGTCGATATGTTGACTAGTCGACATTTTAGTTAATGCCTTAGTGCCATTTGCTCCAAAACACAAATCAGTTGTTTTACAATATAACTGAGCATGATAGTTGTCTATTTATTCAGTCAACCTGATTATTCACTTCACATAGAACAAACTTAGACACTTATTGAATCTTTTATTTTATTTATATTATTATTTTATACACTCAATCTCATGATAAACATAATTAAATAAATAACCATTGAATGAACTTCTGAACTTTGGGAAAAACTGCAAAGTGTTGTAAAGCAGAATCAGCTACAGATACAGATCAATTTTATCTCAGAGGAAAAAAAATAAACCTAAATAATGAAAAAGTGAATAAATAATCGTTGATCACAGGATCTTATAGAGCCTACTGTAGTGATATGAATGAATGAACGAATAAACAACTTTATTGTATGTCTCTTGGTTAGAATCAAAAGACACAATAGAAGAAAAGAAAAAGAAAGTACTTTATTTATCATTATACAATTGTACAATGAAACTTGTCCTCTGCTTTCTTTGATGCTGTTGAGACAACCTGTAAGGAGCAGTGGGCAGCACCAGGTCCAGGCTAATGGTCAGAATCACCTGGCTGGAGGATTTTTACCCTAACAAACATGTTTTTGGGTGATGAAGGACACTGGAGCACCCAGAGGAAACCATCCAGACAAGGGGAGAGAAACATGCAAACTCCACACAGAAATATAACATGTTTTGTTTTTGATTAACCTCATTTTGTTATGGAAAAGTGAAACCACATTTCTACATTTCTGATTTGGTTTGAGAACTACTGATCTAAAGTTGATCAACATTTGACGCTATCACAGCTCCCTAAGCACAAGACTGAAAAATTATAATGTAAAACAATGATTTATAGATTATCACATTTCCTCAGTACCATTGATTTGGCCATTACTGACATCATACAAACCACCATAGCATGACAACATGTGACGATATAACGTTTTTGCAGAATTATCAAGAGTAAGATTCAAAATGTCAAGTGAGATATTTGGAAAAAACTATAGATTTCTGCAAAATTCATCTGTACAGCAACATACAGTACTGAACTTCATAGATGATGTGTTTTTGTAGATGAGGGTCCATGTTTAGTGTTTACCACCGGTAAACTACCAGCTGAGTGGCTGTGGCTCAGTTGGTAGAGCGGGTCGTCCAATGATCGAGGGGTTGGTGGTTTGCATCCTTTCTCTGGCTGTCCACATATCGAAGTGTCCTTGGACAAGACATGAAGTGTCTCCCAGTAGGGTCAGGCAGCCCCAGTGTATCGGCAGCAGCTGTCTACTGGTGAATGCGAGGAATTGTAAAGCGCTATGGGCACCCACCACTGGTGTATAAAATACACTATATATGTACAGTCCATTTACTGGTTTCATTACAGGCCAACAGATGAATACAATACAATACAATATACTTTATTGTCCCACTCGGGGAACTTTGTCTTGGATTCAGCAACTGTACCACAAATGCATGGACAGCCACAATGACAGCACACAGTATCATCAGACACACTATCACAACAACAACTACAGTACATAAAGATAGAATCACACAATAAAAACAAGTAATAAAAACATCATAGTAAAGACATGATAAAAAAAATTGCACTGTCTTCAGCCTTAAGTAGTTTTGTTTAAAAAAAATGTAAGGAAATGGGAACAAATAAGTTCTTAAATGGTTAATTTTACAGTTAGATATTTTATACCATCTGCCCGAGGGCAGGAGCTCATATTGTGAGTGGAGAATATTTAATGACTCAGTCACTATCCTCTGAGTTTACCTAAGGACTGTATTCTCATGTATGGACTGTCAGGATATAAGTATAAGAGTATGGAGAGTTATAATGTCTTCCTATCCAGATGGATGAGACAAATGTAAATGGTTGGAAAAGACCAAAGACTACTATTTGCTTGAGTAAATGTATTGCTTCCCTACCTGAAATAAGCGAGGCTGGGTTAGTAAGCTCATCAAAAACTATATTATTAGCCTACTCTTAAGGCCTAGCCTGGGCTAGCTTATGAACCCTTCTAGCTAGGTTATATCCTCCTTTTATACCTGTTATTTCCGCCAAGTTGCTTATTATGCTTCTAGAGGCTTAGCGTACATCTGTTAACTCACTCGCTGCCATTGACACATATTTTAATCAATCACGTTTTTCAATAGGAGGAAGCTCATCAGTGAAAATCAGGCTTGAAATAATATAATTTCATTTCCTGATGAACAATATACAATTAACTAACAGTAAATAGATCTATAACATATCCATATACTTCCAGATTAATTCATCATGTGCCATTTTTTGTTTTGTAACTACAGATGGTAATTTCTGAAATGTATATTGGGTATCGCGACCACAACAATGATGCAAAGACCCAACAACAGCATAAATAAATCACTTTTTTTTAATTCGTTGACATTTACTACAGAGAACTGACCTCAGTAATGGCCGCCTGGAAAGGCACATGGGTAATGAGTGATCTAACTGCAAATGGTCTGTTTAGCACAAATTAATACTGAGTCTAAATAGAAGGATGGTGTTAATGGGGGAGCAAGTTAGTGATAAATACCCCCCCACCCCAGTTTTAACTGAACAGATAATCCACTCTTTCTAAACAACAGATGTCATGTCATACAGAATTATAAAAAACTTAAAGTCAGGACTCATTTTGGGTTGTGTAATATTTTTATTATTACACAACTAGGGTAAAAAAAGTTTTTAAAAAAAGTTAATTTGACTGATTCATGAAGCGCAGGGGTCTCAAACTAAATTTACCAAGGAGCTGCTGGAGGTAGAGAGGTAGAGAGGTTCTCCTCTCTGTCAGGGTCAGGGTCAGGGTCTAGTATTGTCTACTGCTTCTTGCTACCAGACTTCTGCCAGTGCTTCCTCTTGCACAGATGTGACACATTTGGCTTCAGGAAGGAAGCAGTTCAGACCCTCAGTATGTCTAATATGCATTTATATTTAAATAACATTCAGGTATTTTATTTAAAACAAAGTAGTTCTACAGTTTATACTTTTCCACTGTTGTCGATGTCAAAAAGAGGAGAAGTGTATTTAGCTTCTGTTTGATCATCTGTTTTCTTCTCCAATGCTATGTGGTGTTTTTCCACAGTTGTGAAATTATTTAAAATGTGATAATATTATGTATTTTCTGAGTTTGGGTCCTGTGTCAGTTTGGGACCCATCATTACTCCTTCTTACATATAGAAATATAGCTAGAGATAAATATATTTAACCTAAAAAAAAAAAAAACATTTAGCAATGCAAACAATGGGAAGTACATACAATAATATGAGACACATGTTAGAAATCTTAGTAATTTGAACTGTCCATTTGGAGGATGAAATTTCCTGATTTGCATGAAAGTATCATTAATAATGTAGTTCATGTCACCATCACTATATCGTTTCCATTTTCCATTGTTAATTTACTGTAGTAGTGAATTACATGATGCATTGCTATGTATTTGTGCAGTTAATGTGAAGTGAGTTAAGGTCTTATAGTGAAGCGATGTAAGAATTTTACTGTTTTTAATGACATGATCATTTTCACAGAATAGAGAACGAGATAAGATGGTACCAGGGGGGAGTCCCATGGACTCTGCTCTACAGGGGCTTATTCACACCAACTCCCACCTCTGTCGTTGTTTCTGAGTTTCATTAAAATAAAGCAGATTCATACAAGAACATAAACTACTTCTTTTTTTTTTTTTTTTTATAACCATTAGTACATTTTATGATAAATTTATTTCATTTACTGTAAAAGCAACATCAGTGTGTGACATTTAGGGATGAAGGGGTTACTTCCTGTCAAGTGAATAATATGGGTCAAAGAAACTGTCTTCAACACACACCTCATAACCAGCTGTAGATGATAATAGTAGCACAACTAATGCAGGTACCAGCTCTGAGAAAAACACATTAAGTAGCAAATATACAGAAATGTTTATTTTGTACATATTTTTTACATAAACATAAAGCAGTGCGAGGGAGTTAGGGTTAACATGTTTCATGCCCTGTTGAGACATTTAATGTATACATTTATCTGCAGATTGGATAGCTCTTATAATCAAATTATTTTGCTGCTGATTAAGTCTGTGCGATACCAGTTGTTTATGTCTTTTATGAGTATGTTTTTAATGATGTTTTTATTATTTTTAATGTTTTTATTGTTTATCCCCATCTGGATCTGGACCTTGAGTCTGCAATGAAAATTGATGATGATGATGATGATGATGATGATGATGGTGATGATGATGATGATGATGATGATGATGATGATGATGATGATAATAAACTGCAATTCTCCAGTATCTTTAATGTGTATTAAAGTAGGTCTCTGTACACTAATCACTAACACTAATACTTGTTACACTTAATGGCCCAGGAAAATAAAAATATTATTGTACAATGTTAAATATAGACTAGTTTTTAAAAATAAAACATGACTTGATGAGAAATTGTAAATTGTCTGATCTGTGTGACAGTTTGTGGATATCTGATGTTTCCGGTCGAATGTTTCCTCAGTGATTAATACATTTTATGATAAATACCATTTTGACTGGTACTGTTTCCACCTACTTCACAGGAACAACCACAAAAACGACAAAAACTTCTTATGACCTTATGAATTTGTTGTCTCACCTGTGTGATGATAATGTCAAGATTATTTTAGGACCTAAATTCCATCAAGTTGCAAAGACTGTGGATTGTTACTCATCATCCTCTTTGGTATAATTAGTTTTTATTTTTAACCCATAAAGATTCAGTTCTAGTTTTGTGTCAGTTCTCTCTATTTAATCTTTCTTAAGTAACTTCTAACCATCTATTCTAATTTTATTCCTTGCATTGTTCACTTTTTACTGCAAATCATATATTTTCTTCTATTTAATTTCCTATACTTAATTTAGATGTTCATGAAAAGTGAGGATAAATTCATATTATTATATATTTACTGTACATGTTGCCCCTGGACCAGTCAATAATGTGTCCTTCCATAACTGTGCACACGACACATGAGCCTGTGGACTCACTCTGCCTCAAATAGATCACTGTGTGGATGCAAAACAACTTTCTACAACTAAGCTCAGACAGGCTGAAGTTATTGTCTTTGGCCCACGAAAACCCAGGGAAAGTATTATCAGTTACCTGACATCTTTTACTCTAAGTGTTAAAAATCAGATGACAAATCAAGAGGTAATAATGGAACCAAACTTTCACAGCCAGATTAAATTAATACCATCTTCAGCCTTTTACTATATCAAAAACACTGCTAAATTAGATTTGGACAGACTTATCCATGCATTTATGTCTAGCAAGTTAAAATACTGTAGCGGACCCTCTAAACCAGAACAGTGTGTCTCAGGTCCTCAATAGAACCAGGATGTATGACCATATTAGTCGTGTGCACTGGCTTCATGTCGTTCAGAGAATAGACTTTAAAACTGCTCTGCTTGTCTATAAATTTGTCCATGGTCTAGCACCAAAGTACATGTGTGACATGTTGGCCCAATATGAACCATTTTGGACCATGAGAACTGGACTAAACAGGGTAAAGATGTATTTCAGTTCTATGTGGAACATTCTTTCTGATGATGTCACACAGGCCTCAACTCTGACAGTGTTTAAATCCAGGCTGAAAACAGCTCTGTTTAACCTTATATAGAACTGAAAGGGTTTTATCTGCACTCTGACATTTTAGTTTATTTTAATTGGTTGTAATTTCTGTTTTAATTATGATGGTTTAATTGTGTGTGTGTTTTAACTTGTCTCTTTTCCATATTTTGTAAATCACTGTCAATTACTCTGTGTATAAATTGTGCTAAATAAATACATTTGCTTTAACTTATATCAAAAAGAGAGGGAAAAAAGTGACTTATATTTAGTAAAAATACCAATAGCTGAATACAAAACAAGTGTCTCTATCCAGAGCCATCGACAGGCTTACTGGGGCCTGGGGCAAGTAAGAACCATATGCCCCACCCCACACAAAATGTTCCTCCACTGCATGTACACATTTGTTTAAATTAAACAACCACACAACAGAAATGGGAAAATGACACTTTTATTACATGCAGCAGAATCTTCTATTCAAGGATTGGCTTATTTAGCCACCAATGAAAGATGCTGGGACCTCCCTGGACCATACCCATCGTCTACTTAGATGGAAGGAGGCCGATGATGATGACACTTAAAGACAACAACTGAAGTATATCAGAACATCACAACCAATTTCAATTAAACTGAACACAAAATGTTACTGATCAACAAACAATTAACACCAACAACATGGTTAAATTGTTAAGGTTGGCCTGTGACATGGTGCAGTTTTTAATTACTTTCATTTTACTGAATGTACGCTGTCCTCCAGCTACACTCACTGCTGAGGACAAGAAAATGTGCAGCAGTTTACACAGGCAGGACTTGAGGACAGGCAAGCCAGACAACTGCTAGGTCCAAATCTATGCTTACAAGTGATGCAGCACAAGATGCAGAATTAAAAGACCAGTAATGTAATGATCATTAACAGTCTAGGATGAGTAGTTCAAATGTTATATTCATAATTTGATTTTAATCTTTATTTTGACCTTGAACTTTGACCCAGAGTCTACAATTTGTCCTTCAAGGCACATAAACCACCATAAACCTGAGTATATAGGTGTGAAAAGGAAATTCTTAATTCATTCCTGACCATTGTGAAAACACATTTCAGTGACCTTGACCTTTGACTTACATTCATCAAAATTTAATATGATCTATTCTGGACCGTCTCACACTTTTTCTGAAGATTTCATAAAAATTGGTCCAGTAATATCTACATAAATTTGCTGCCAGACAGACAGACTAACTGGCTGACTGACTGACAAATAAAAGAGCCAAAAACAATACTCTCGTCCTCCTTTTTGGGGTAATCATCCCTAAAAATAGAAAGCATTCAGTTAGAGACATTCATTCTAAGTCTATGGGGGCCAGAGCTCTGTGGTTAGTCTGAACCTAGTGGTCATCACTGGTATTACATTCACAGCTGGTGACAGGAATGTACACACCATAAAACAAAAAAGGCAATCAGAGATAACAAACCCCCGCCAAGGCTTGATATGGCATCATATGACGTCAAAATGTGATGTGATCGAGCCATAGGTGTTGATTCATGTGATGTCGTCCCCCCCCCCCGTAGGATTCTATCTTGTTTGAATCCTGAGATATTACCACTGATATGTTTTAGCTGTTCATGTTCAGTGTGACCTTGACCTTTGACCTTCATTTCTCAAAATCTAATGCCTTCTTCCATGACCCATTATCTATCATTCATGAAGGTTTCATCAAAATCCGTTCAGAATGTTTTGCATAATCCTGCTGATAGACAGACAAACGGACCCAAATTTAATACCTCCTTGGTGGAGGTTAGAAATACTAGAAGAGCACTCTGAGAATGCAAACCTCTGCTAAGGCAGACCCCCCCCCCTTCAAATGAAGAGAGGTCCACCAAGGAGGTATTGAATTAGAGTCTGTTTCTCTGTCTGTCTGTTTGTCTGTCTGACTGTCTGTCTGTCAGCAGGATTATGCAAAAAGTACTGAACAGATTTTGATAAAAAAAAATTCAGAATGTGTTGAGAGCGCTACAACGAACTAATGATTAAATGTTGGTGGTGATCCGGAAGAGATCCTGGATTCTGGATCACTTTGAAATTGAAGTTCAGAACATTTTGCATAATCATACTGACAGACAGAGAGACAGACAGACAGACAAACAAACAAACAGACTTGAATTTAATACCTCTTTAGTGAAGGTAAAAATGTGTCTGTTCTTAGGTTATGGTGACACAGCATGGAATATACCTGCTCCTTCTGTAGATGTGATTGGCTTATTCTAGGTAATGAAAACACACTGATACCAACCATAGTTTTTTTGCATTGCACTCATTCACTTGATGTTTGCTGAATGAACACATAGCTTGAGGTATTTAGGCCTGTAGGCAGATCCTTCCTTTACATAATGACTGATAAGTGCTGATAAGAACGCCCTGCAACATTTATACTTGTTGAGAAAACTCCCAACTTTTATGTCAACACTTGTTAAAATTAAAAACCCTCCTTGAATCTGTTCTCATTTTTATCATCACATCCTGGTTTAACTCTTAGACTGTGTATAAATAGTCGATAACCCCTTTGTAACATCGTACATCTGTTTGTGTGTAATTCAGAGGCTTAAAGATATATGACATGTTAGTTTTATGGAGGAGAAAGAAATATAAGCAAAAAAAAACAAAAACAAATGAAAACGCCACTCATGATATCAAAGTTATATCAGCTTAATAAATGTTGGCATATATGATTGTTTTTGATACCTGTAATGCAGCAATACAGTACATTTTGAACTGCATACAGTCATGGAAAAAAATATTAGACTGCCCTTTATATTCTTCAATTTCTTGTTCATTTTAATGCCTATTGTACTAGATATTAAAATGAAAGGTATATTTATTTGGACAAAAATAGCTCAAGAGTTTATTTCAGAGCTGATATCTTTCCATGGTTTTATTGAGTTTTCACATCAATAACTACGGCACTTTACTGACAAAGCAATGCTTTTATTCATTCAGTCTTTTCTTTTCTGTTTTAGTCACATGATACACACAGGAGTTACTAGTGGATTACATAACCACTGTTTTTGATGATCTAATATTTATTTCTGTGCCTGTATACCATACATGTACATATTAACAGTTGACATCATTCATTTATTGAATGAAATTATTGTTTCATTCAATAAATGTGAGCTGTGTTTTATTTTATTTTATTTTTTTTCAGTATCAGGATAAATGTATAACTTTGCTGTAAATTAAACCTTCTTAACATGTTAGTTTATGAGAATCACTTGTGGAGTCAGTGCCTATTGGTAATTCAGTAAATGTACTGCACTTATATAATGCTTTTCCACTTTCATGGTGTTAAAAGTACTTTACAGTAGCCTCATACACCATTCATACACCAGTAGGTTTCTAAGGTTCTGTCAGTGCTACTGGGAGCCTAAGTCAGGGTTCAGTGTCTTCCCAAGCCAGAGTCCGAACACGAAACGCTGACCTTTCAGTCTTTGGACGACCCACTCTATCAACTGAACCACAGCCGCCCCACCACAGCTAATTCAGTCCTGTGCACACTTCTGTACTAGTGTCACTTTTTAATAGAATAGAATAGAATGGGATAGAATAGAATAGAATAGAATAGACTTTATTGTCATTAGTTTCACAATGAAATTTATAATTGACACCTCCGTATTTGAATAAATCTAAAAAATATAAAAGCTAAAATAGTGCACAGTAAAATAATCACAATATACAATGACAGAGTAAATGCCACATCAACACTGCTCAACCAACTACACAGGCTTAAATTTTTTTTAAAATTCCACAATAAAAATCATAGTGTGTGATTACACATGTTAATATAAATAAAAATTATTGCACTGTAGAATCCAGAGTAAGAGATGGCAAAAGAAATAAAAATAAAAATATTGCTCCGGGCTGGAGAGCATTTGTGGGGAATGGTCAAAAGAGTGACAGTAATGAAATGTATTTGTGTTTATTTAAAATGTTAATGGCTCTTGGGTAGAAGCTGTCCCTGAGTCTGTTTGTCCTGATGACTTGTAGCACCTACCAGAGGGCAGCAGGTGGAAGTGTCCTGGGTGGGAGGGGGCTTTAATGATGTTGACAGCTCTGCTGTAATACTGAGAGCAGGCAATGCCTTCCAGGCTGGGCAGAGAGAGATGTCCTAGTCTGTGTTAATGACCCTCTGAAGGACCTTCCTGTCTGTGGCCATGCTCTCAGCATAACACACTGTGATGCCATTAGCTAATATGCTTTCCACAGTAGTAAAAGGCCACTACAGCTTCTGGTCCAGATCATATGGAGTCGCTGCGGGGCCTTCCTCACCACTGCTCTGGTGTTTGTAGACCAGGAGATGTCATCAGAGATGTGCGCTCCCTGGGATTTGAAGGAGTGCATCCTCTTCCACACAGTCCCTGTTTATGAAGAGTGGATGTGTACTGCTCTTTCTGAAGTCCATTATGATTTCTTTATTTTTTTTGGTGTTCAGGTTGTTGAGATTGTTCTTTGCACACCACACTGTCAGTTTCTTTTAATCGTGGATGTTGCTGTTTACTTTCCTTCTGTGTCTGCTCATGGCAGATAAAATACCTGGAACATCTCACATGTAATCAATACTCCTCATGCAAGCAGTTACAAGGAAAGCCAACCTCATTTCCATCTATCTTTATTGGTATTTCCATCAGGTTAACACTATACAGTCTGCCAACCCAACAATATCTAAACATTTTTAATTCTTACTACCATAAAAAGGTAAATCATAAAGCATCAGATACTTTTTAGATGCATATGGCATTTAGAACACATAATACATTTGTATTATGTCTCAATAATATACTGTATGTCTCTCTCTCTCTCTCTACACACACACACACATATATATATATATATATATATATATATATATATATATATATATATATATATATATATATATATATATATATATATATATGTATATGTATATATGTATATCAAATTTGGACCCTCAATGAGTCCAAAATGGCACGTTTTCTTTTCATTTAGCCTCACTAAAAAGGGCTTTTCTTAAGGCTTTCTCTGCAGAGAAATGCTGTTGTCACTATTAGATACAGCTGAGTTCTACAGTTTATTTTTTATGAGCTGAGATCAATAAACATTTCTTGATTTCCAACCACAATCCTTCATTATTTCTTATTTCTTCCTGGAAAATGATGCCCCACCAATAGCCTTCCAGGTTTTAATAATGTGTTGATCAGTTCATAACCCAGTTTTATTTTAAGGTTCAAATTTTTTCTTTGCTTGATTCAGGTCAGAAATTTGCCCACTTAATACTCATGCCCACTCAGTACCCATGCAGCCCCCGTTTAGCCCATTTGGGGCCCACGTGTAAATGCTGGCTGGGAAGTGACATGATGGGATTTTCCAAAGTTTATTAACAGTCTCAGCATTCTTAAAAATCTGCTTAAAAGAACTTTAGAGTGTTTAGCTGATAGGATTTAACTGTTCTGAGTTCAGCCAAAAATGAAAACCTCTTAGTTATTTACAGAAACAATTGTTTATTTAATCAAATGATCTGCGGTCTACATTTCTGGTAAACTCATACTTTCCATTTCATTCACACAGGGGCCAGATGGGCACATTTCTTGGACAATACACCCACAGTTTTTGGTAGTGTGCTCCTATAAGTGCAAGAATGATGGCTGTGGGGAGAGAGGAGAGCTGTGTGGAACAGGTTTCTGGTGCTGGCTGAGTCATTATGAACCCCCGTATGCATCAGATAAGACAGTGTTACAGGGACACTGAGGGAGAAAGAGAGAGAGACCTAGAAAAACATCTTACACCTTTGTATGGAAAATTAAAAAGTGATGTGCGGCAGGGCTGAGATGAAACAGGCAGAGATTGAAATTGAGAGAGAAAAGAGAGGGAGAGGAGAGGAAGAAACGCATACAGAGAAACACAGATTTATAGAGATAGATTTCCCAATATATGGACAGGGGGGAGTCCCCCAGGCTTCACCAGGGCTCTATCAACCCACTTCATACTGGGCTTTATCTTACATCATGCATGAGTGGGCTTCTGTCAAAGCTGTGTTTATCATCATGTTCCCTAAAAACAGTGTGAGAGCTTCAAGGTGGCATAGGGAGTCCCCCCTGTATGTCTTCGCTATTAGTGCTGAAGTTTTCCTCTTATATTTAACAGCATAGACATTTATGAGCAATTTATAGAGATTTAATGTGCACTGTACCCTTCCAGGAACCCTTCTGCTGACTAAAATGATGAGTTCTGGTGGACCCCCTATGTGTCATTTTCCTGCTTTGTGAGAATATAGGTGCAGTCCCAGCAAAAGATGGATGTTGTCTATGTCTATGTGCCTTTTATTTTGGGAGAAAGTTGTGGTTTCAGTTTCAGATAAACTGCTCAGCTTTGTCTTTGTCTTTAAGGGACATTTTGACAAATAGTGAAACAGCATTTATAACAACTGAGTGACATTAGATTTGCTTGAAATTGGATCATAGATATGCATAGCACAATAGATATGCAGTGCCATCTGTGTGGAAGATGAACAACTGCATAGAAATAAATATGAGAGTAAAACAGATGCAACGATTTTTTTTTTCCATCACATTGCATTGTATGAAATGGGTACAGTCTTCTTATTCATACACTGTAGATTTTGCAATGTTAATTTGGAGACAATGGGACCAAATACACTCTAGAAGAAGTTAAATAAACTCTCTAAGTGTTGATTTAACACTGCAAAATTTACTGTGTACCTTCAGATCTTCAGTCACTATTTTAGAATAGAATAGAATACAATAAAATACAATACATTACAATACCATCCAAATAAAAAAGCACTATAATACATTTTTAATCTTCTTTCCCAGGTACATATCCACTTTTCTTTTTAAATCTTACTGTAACATACTGTACGTTGCTGTATTAGGATGTCAGCCTGTGTTGTACTGATATATAAATCACTTTTATAAATTAGCATTTTCTGAAAGTGCACAAATTCAGTGGGAAGATTACACCTTAAAATCTGGTAATTAAGTCCTAATGTCCAGCGCTTTAACATATGTGCATTTATCATCAGGAAAAGCTAATTATAAATGTCCACTACATTAAATAAACTTTTTTTTTCTGATTATAAACAAAAAACAGTAAATCTTCTTAGACAATAAAATAACTATTGGAGGATATTATCATATGGATACTAGATGTTTAATAAATGTAATAAGCTGTAAACATTGCTTTAACCAAAACAAATGTTCACTGACTACAACAGTTCTGTTGAACAGACCAACAGCTGTAGAATAGAACAAACTCTGTTCTACTGTTTTGAAATGACTCTGACATCGCTGAGATGGTTTTGTCATGACTGTCATTATATATGCACAAATATATCAGGATCTGTGAAGGGATGTTTTACAAATGATTAAAAGGTTAATAGATGTCTTCTCAGAACCTCATGGGGATATTCCAGTGGTGCTGGAAAGATTTATACAAACTCATTTAGAAGAAACAATACATTTAAATATCAAACTTTGATGACATGATAATGATCAATATGCATGTAAATTTACCTTATTAATAATCTGTTTTGAAAGCTGACAGAATAAAATTAGTTGCTATTCCTTTATCTCACACAGTCAGGAGCTTCTTATTTAACACTCAGGATTTATTGGTTTGTGAAAACTTGGGTTTTATGTTGCATTGAGTAAATTATCTTCACTTCAGTGACATATTGATTTTATTTATGCATTCGACAGACTTACTGGGAAAAGTGGGAAATAAGGCTCTTTGAAGAGTAAAATATAAGAACCTATTAAAACACAAAAACATGTTGTGCAATTAAAAACAAAGAATACAATGAACAGTAGATGAAAAACAATAATAAAAACAGATGTGGAAGAAAAACAGACAAAAGTACCAAGTAAAACAATTTAAATGGGCACACTTGGAAAAACTCAGGAAACAACACTAACTCTGTGATGAATGAGGGTCAAAGGGTCACAAAAAGCATCATGGGTAACTCCCTCATAGCCAATGGGATGCTACATATAGTACGTACGAGACGTATATATATATATATATATATATATATATATATATATATATATATATATATATATATATATATATATATATATATATATATATATATATATATATATATGTATATATATATATGTGTGAAGGTAACAGTGGTACCAGTAGTGAACGGACACACGCACACACACACACACACACACAGCGATAAATTTAAAGAATACCTCTTTTGGTTGATTTTAAGAAGTGACTAATACACTATATTAAAGAAATGCTGAAATACTCTACTGTAAATGACCTCACCATGAAGGCAGCACATGTAATATTTTGGCGCCCTCTCTTGGTGTAAAGATGCATATACATGAACTAGGCTTGAATTAAGGGTTTGTGTTTGGTTAAGATAATTATGAATATTAGTGGGTTTTTTTAATGAAAATAAATATTATAGTGTTATACAATTGTAATTCCACTTGGTCATTACTTAGCATCCACTAAGCATAGATTAAATACGGGGGAAGACCCAGAACCCCGAAATTAGATAAACTCCCTTTGTTTCATTCTTGTTTTACCATGAACTGTAAAGTACAATCAATGTGTTGTCCAAGTTTACACTTCACATGAACTCATTTAAGTTCAGTTCATTCAGAATAAAATACATTCATTTCATAGTTTACCATCTCATCTGAGAACTACTTAATGTTACATTTTTTTTAAGTGAAGAAGAACTGAGAATTTCTGTCCATATGTTTCCAAATAAACCCACTTCATATTATTGCCCATCACTACTGTCCCAAACTATTGTAAATATAACTTAAACATGTTTCATTGATCACAGCTGAGGCACTAACTTCATATTAACAGGATTTTAACTGAACCTGAAATTTCCCAGAAAAAGACTGTCACAAATTCTTAGTTATAAATGTGTTATAAGTATTAAAATCTCTAAATGTAATCTTAAAATTTAACTATATCATGAAGTAGGATGTAGACAGTAAATATATTACTTTTACTAATTTGTATAGTATTTCAGTGCATTAATAGACAGTAGAGATTAGATAATGCAGCTACTGTTTCTAATTTTGTCATTTGTGTTGACCTTGTGTGCTTTAGTCTCACTGATCTTACACTGTCACACTAAATGTGGTAGTGAGTGCAGCTGTTTGTATTCAGGGGGTAGTGGATCATGGGGGTCAAAGAACAAGGCTGAGAAACTCTGGTCCTCGAGCGCTGCATGCTGCATATTTTACACATTTGCATCTTCCATCACAATCATTGCATCATTATCAGGCTTCTGCAGATGAGCTGATCATCCATTGAATCAGGTGTGATAGAAGAGGGAAATTTCTAAATCAGGGATGACCAAACTCTGGCCTGCAGACCAACTGCGACCCGCAGCCCATTTTAATTAGCTGACAAGAAATGTTATAAATAGAATAGAATATGGCCCACATTGGAACTTTTCCCTGAGTTTATTGCACTTCTTAAGCTACTATTGAACAAGGCACTTGCTCCACCAAAGAAGGACAGTCCAAAAAACCAAAGAAACACAAGGTAGAAAGTGAGTCCAATGCCTTTCCGGCTTTAGATGAGTTAAAATATATTCCACACTATCTGTGTATTAATAAACATGCAGGCATATAGTGTATTTCCCTCTCAAGTTAAAATCACGAAAGCAAGTTGTCCTTGACAACCAACAACAGCCAACAACACACCAAACTAAACTAAAGCTGAACTATGATTTGACTAAACACAATTACATGAGAACTGATTTAAAAATAATTAACAACTAAATTAGGAATTTTTGCAGCTGATTACATGCGGGGTTAGGGAGGGTAGACTGTCACTATGGCAGACATCCCAAGTCTCCCGGAAGTTCCGGGAGACTCCCTGATATCTATGGACCTTTTTCTTCCGCATATGTCCGCATTTCGCACCAGACATACGTAAGCAGAGGGTAACCCTTCTTCTGCACCGGCAAAATTTAAATGGCAAATATGACAGTAACGACCAAATGTTATTGTAACATACCAGGATGTTCTTGTAATGTCCAGAAACAGTCTTATATTTCGTTCCACTCCTTCCCTGTTAACAGCGAAGCTAGACAAAAGCAGCTCCTGGCCAATCAGCGTTAAGAAGGGCAGAGTTTTATCATTTAAAAAAAAGGAGCACTTACGTCTGCAGCAGACACTTCACATCAGAACACTACATCTGTTTGTCAGTTGAAACCAGAGTCTGTCCCTAGCATTTTTTTTTGGAATGATTATATTCCTACAGGAAAAAGGAGCCACTATATGAACGGTGTCAACTGTTAACGTTGGTATGAATTCATATAAAACAAATCGCCATGGTTTTGAATGTTATGGTGAACACAAATAAGCAATGTTTGACTTAAACTGTAGTTAGGATCTTTTGCCTTTAGATGCCAGTACATCAGTGTCAGCAGTAAACAACAGTAGCATTGGAAGGAAAGAGTTGAAATAGGCATAGAACTGCAACTGCAGCCAGTGAACAGCAGTATAAGTCACAGTAAATGTATGTACACTGATCAAACCTGGAGTTTGTGAGGCTCCTCTTTTTTCTTTGCGATGGGTAGCATCTAGCCCTCACAAACACCTGCCTGTTTACTAAATTAGAAATTATGACAAACACACACTAACATAAACACACACTGACAGAGAAAAATGTGAACGGATTATGATAGCATTCGGCTAACGTTAACATTATGCTAACGAGACATTGACTTGAACCATAGATAGAACAAATATAAAATAGTTAAATAGTCCATGTCCTCTATACTATCCATACATAACCCTATAACCCTAGTCCTAGGTATAAGTGAATATAGTAATGATTTGTGGACATAGTTATCAGTTCAGTAGCATTGAACTGATCAGTGCTAGCAGTGATCTCTCCTCACGAAAAAAATGAGCCTTTATTTAAAAAAAATTGTTAGTAAATTTTCCTCCAGGATTGTTCCAATATCTGCAAATGTTAAAAGTGGCAAATTTCTTCAGGAACTTGAAATATTAACGGCTTTCTACTGTCTTGACCTTTAACAGGAAGTTCACTCAGGCTCCTCTGACGAATTTCCTCTTTTTGTGAAAAAGGTCCATAGTGGCTCATTGATGCCCACGAGTCAGAAAAAATATTCCAGATTTTGGACTATACGAGGGTTTTTATTATATTTTTTTTTTGTAATGGTAAAGGCACCTCTCCACCGATTCTCTGATCAAACTTATGCCCGGTGAGCTGATTAAGTCTGATATTTGACAGACACCTTCTCCACAAGCACCAGCGGCTGTCCGCTCAGCCTTACCCCACTGGAGAGGCTTCAGGAACGGACACAGACTTCCTTGCTGTCGGGGAGTTTAGGGACCGTCACAAAATAAATTGACCGGCAAGACTAAAAAAAACAAAACACTTTTCTCCATGAAATCAAATTTATATTCATCTCAAATGTATAAATAAACACATGAATCAATCAATAAATGAATAATTAATAAGTATTATTTTTCTAGCAAATGCTTACTCAAATTACATGTTTTTGTTCAATAGTTTGTGGGTCATGTGACCTCTGGACTCCAATAGGCCTTTAATTTATAGCCCTAGTCTGGGCACACAAAACACACCTCATATATTTAATTTATATCACTTCATTGATTTTCTAGCAATTTTTTACTCATGGACACGTTTTTGTTCAATAGTTTGGAAAGTGGGGATCATTCGAAAAGGGGGTGGGGGTGGGGGTTGGAAGGGTCGATAAGCATCTCCCTGAAAGGAGTTTTTGGAACTTGGGATGTCTGCTATTGTGGACATGCCAGGAGGGGTCACGTGGGTGGGAATCCCCGATATACTGCATGACAGGTGGACTTTGTGACTGTTTATTACCCGACTCCCCAAAGGAGAGAGGGGTATTGTTTTTGAGTTGATTTGTTTGTTAATCTGTTTGTAAGCAGCTTTATGCAAAAACTACTGCACCAATATCTATGACATTGTAAGGAAAGTTGTGAGGTGGTCCAGAACAGATCCCATTTAATTTTGGTGAATGTAGGTCAAAGGTCACAGTCACCAAAATGAGTTTTCGCACTGATAAGAGATAGGGCAAATCAGGCAAAATGTGTGTATGTGTGTGTGTGTGTGTGTATGTGTGTGTGTGTGTGTGTGTGTGTGTGTGTGCGTGGGTGGGGTGGGGGGGGTCTTTTGCCAGGCTCATTTGTTTCTGGGTTGTGATTGGTCATTCCATCTGTCAGTTACCTGCTTTTCTAACTTTAAATAACTTAGTATTAATAAACTGATCAGAAAGATGATAAAATCTGCATGAAAAGTTTTTGCTAGAATGTTCTGGGTGTTAAAGTTAAAGGTTTCAGTTTGTCTGAGGTTTCGTTAAGAGGACTGTATTGATGATCTAGACGACAACCAGCCACCAGGGGGAGTTGAAGATATTTGGATTTCCCTTCACACATGATATTTAGTTGGAGCAGCTTTAGCTTTGACTACATGATACATTCACTGTAAATGCTACTCAGTGTTTATGCATTATGTAAAGATCACTGTATTTATTTATCTAGCTCTGAATATGTGCAAAGATCATAAACATTTCTTGGTTTTTGGAGAATCAGAACACATCTAATGTCCAATCCATGTGTGAAGATCTTGAACCACTCTGTCATAATCTAACCCAGGTGACTGCTGGTGCTGTCGGCTTGGACTATATTTGGTCATAAACCTGGTCTCGTCTCATCGTCTGAACCCGCTTTATCTTCTTTAGGGTCATGAGGGGTACACCCTGTATGAGTCTCCAGTTCATCTCAGGGCTGAACATACATAGACAAACACACCTATGGACAATGTAGATTAATGTTGGAATTGAACCAGGGTCCTTCTGTCTGTGAGGCACGAGTACTAACCACTGCACCACTGTACTGCCTCATAAACCTGGTCATTTAGGATATTCAGGTTTTACTGACCTTATTTTAGGGACACGTTATTGAACTTAGACCTGAACCAACCCCAGATCATAAAACTGCCCCCACAGGCTTGTACTGTAGGTACTAAGCATGATGGGTAATCACTATATTCAGCTCTCATGTCCCCATCACTTTGGAATTTTTAAATCCTCACTTATTCTGATTCAGACACATGTTTTGCATGATATGAAAACAATGTAATTTCAAATGCTTCTAAAACTGTTTTGGTAAATGGACTTAACTTATATAGTGCATGTTGTTAGTGGCCAGTTGAGTAAGTTGAATGAACCATTCATGTTCTGGGGTGACCCACAAGCTGAGTACCTGTGCTGATTGTCACACCTGTGTTGGTTTGCCATACTTACCTGGGTGATCACACAGAGAGGAGGTTATGTGGAGCAGAGCAGAGAAGCAGAGTAAGTCTAAATGTTTGACATTTTATTTTGGTCCATTTATATGGATATAAGCATGACATTGATGTGAAATGTTTTTTTGTTATTCAAATGCAGTTTGGGCCAGGCTCTTGTGACCTTCATTATGTTATTGAAGAGTTTACACCCTTGGTAGGCGGAGCGAGGTTGGTTTATTCTCTTGATATTTGTGTGTGTGTTGCTGTAATTAATTGTTGTTTAATCATATACAAAAGTGGATGATGATATTGGGAGTTTTATGGTCGGATGTATAATGAAGTGTGTGTATTTAGAGAAAACTGAACTTTGTACCTATTAATATTGTTATGGTTTTTTAGTTTCACGGTGCTTGAAAATGCAATAAAGTTTGTACCGGTTGAACTCTATGCTGTCTTATTGATGCCAAGGGCTGCTACACATGTTATGCTCCCTTCATGATGCCCAAAGCACTCTACAATTCCTCACATTCACTGCCCAAGGACGCTTTGACATGTAAACAGTTGGAGCAAGGATTCAAACTGCCAACCCTTCAGCCATTAGATGACCTGCTCTACCAACTGAACCACAGCCCTAATTTTGTTTCACCTTGCTTCAAACTCAACACATATATAGAAGCAATTGATATGGTGACATCACCAAACACATAGACATCATAACATCAGCTGGATCAGTGTCAAAATAAGCTTCAGTATTTTTGAGGGCTAGGGTTGGTTCTATCTGGCACCACTACTTATTATCAATTATAATTTTTGGCCTGATAGTGTATATACCATAGTGTTTTATCTTTGTTGAGTGCATTGAATGGAATGGAAATGTTACCCTTTAATGTTATGTCTTTAACATGATAAAAATCAATAGAAATAATATCAATCAATAGAAATAATAAATAACTTCCCAGTGTCGGTTGGTCTTTTTGTACTGTGGAATTTGATTCTAACATCCATGTTTACAATAAAACTGGAGATGCAATATTCTGCAACTGTCTTTTTCTGATTCTACCATCAGAGAGTGACACAGTTTAAATGTTCAGTAGTGAAGGGGCCTCTAATTTATTCTTTACCTCATTGATTGTCTTTTTAGGAAAAGTGATATGTTGATGATTAACTAGTCTAACAATATACATTATTTTGAATTAGATGATAAAAATGTGATATAGTCGTTCTGCAATATTTGAGATGAATATGACCTGTAACACCCAGAATATATCTTTATAGGTTGAAGATTATGTTTGAGAATGTGATAAAAGTTTACTAGAGATATTTGCATTTGCATACATGAAAAAAAAACCCAAAACAAAAACATCCAAATACAACATGGTCACAAATCATTAGCTAAAACTTTAACAAATATAAAGGTTTTACATTAACAGCCAGTGCTTGGGCTCCAGTGTTATTGTGTTTTTCTGTCAAACACAAGTAAATCAGGTTAGAAAAGTTAACCTAATGATCCGCACATGGCAGCAGTTCTGTTCTATGTTAAATGTAGTTTAATAGTTTTTTGATGCAGTTGAACACAAGATAAAGAGGTACATATTTGTGGTCATATTGTTTTCTGACAGCTCAGATCTGCTACATCATATAAGGTCATAAAGCATCAAATTGTTTTTCACTTGCTTTGCCAGATTGTAGATATTTTATTGAGTTTGGAGATTTTTTTTGCAATTCATAAGCCAGAGCAGAGGCAGCGTTAAAAGCAATCACACTGGTGAATGTCAATTACTACAGCTGGAACTAAAAGTCCTGTTTTCAGTCTGTTCCAGTTGCGTTGGATGACGATGTTGCTGAAGTCATGTCTCCATGCTGCAGCGTTACCAAGTTCTTCCACAAAACTGGTTGAAACGTCTCTCACAGGTATATTACGTGTGAAGATTCCCTTCGGGGGAACACATACAAACAAATGTAGGTTACTGTGTTGAGTAATCATGGTGCTACAACCAACCTCAGCACAGAATTTACCCACTGACTAAACTGTCAAACAGCTGACTTTTCAGTTTTTACATGTGGTTTTAATAACTGGAGTTGCAGAAGTGAAGTTATTTATTATCCCATATAAGCTTCATAGAACAGTCCAAGTTAAAGCCAAATGGACAAAGGAATCTGTAATACAAAAACAATGATAAATGTCATAATATAGTTTTATATTGGTATAAATATTATTACATTGGTTAGTTGCAGTTTCAATACTTCAGAGATGGTTTTTATTTCTCACAGCATTGCTTTTTTTAATCCATGACGATGATTTTAAATGTGCTACCTCTCAATTTCTCAAATATTTGTCATACTCAGACTGTAAATAATAATTTTATACCACAAATAACCATCTGCTTTATTTACATCTCACCGAGGAAGAAAAGTCTCTCATTAAACTTCAAGGAAATATATTGATGTTTACACACATATATATTGGGACACATCATGGCTATAGCTAGAATATGTGCTATTCATGTGGATTTGACATATAATGATTAATATTAATAATCTATATGAGATTTATCACAATATAGAGCTATATTTTGACATTTTTCGTCATTGTTTTGTATCCCAGACCCAAGTTAGAAAAAAACCCCAGCTGAATTCAATGTGTCCCAATGCTTTTGTCCATTTATATGAGTTAGATAATTATGGTATGAGGCCTAATGATATTCATACAATTCATATAACTTCACTTCTAATAGGCTACATTAGTGTCAATATATGCAATAAATTAGAAAGAAACTACTGAGACTGCAATAGTTGAATTCAAGTTTTAAAAAGGTTCCAGTTGCTCAAAACTAGTTTTAAGACGTTAAAACCAAGATAGCATTTAGTAAATGATGAAAACTGGTCTCGTTCCAACAAGTTTGATCTGCAGTTTGATGAGTCCGGGCAAAGGAAAACTGGGTATGACTATGATTATGTGAATTTTTTTTTTTAAGAAGTCATACTGTGAACAGCACGCGACCACAGCATCCTTTGGGTTGGTCGATGAGACTCAGTATAAGTTATCAAGCCTCATTGGTGGTTTAACCTATAAAAAGCCAGAGTGACTGTAGTGGCAGTTTACAAGTGATTTTTCCTCTTTATTTTAATCATTCTTCAACTATTTATCACTTATTCCAATATAGTATTATCCTCTGATTTTTGCATTTCTCAGTAATAATCAGGCATTTTCCTATATTTAATTCACCGATCATGTACATTTTCATAAAAATCTGAAAGAAATGATGAAAAAGTGACTTTTAAAGCAAACTACATACTTGCGGGTAATTTGACAGTTGCCGTTAATGTGTCAGTTGCAGGTTATTTGGCAAGCACCTACAACCATTGTCATTTTATTTTTACTAGTTTTGATTGAAATCTTTATTTTGAACATGTAGGCAATGAAATCAAAACAAAATCAAACCAACAAAGCATCAATAACCATACCCAAGAGGTTTATAAGTAAACAAAGAAACTACAAAAGCACATTGAGAGTGCAGACTCCACCAAGGCAGATTAGACCCCCCCCCCTGCCCCCCAATGATCACAAACACATTTTTATCACTTGTTCTCTGTGCCAGTATCAACATTTCCTGAAAATTTGTCAGCGAAAACCATAACTCTGGCAATTTCTTTCATCACTCGTCATCTGAACCCACTTTATCCTCACGAGGGTCACTGGGGTCACTGTGGGCCTAAACCAGCTACAATGGGTGAAGGTGGGGTACACCCTGTATGAGTCTCCAGTTCATCTCAGGGCTGAACATATATATAGACAAACAATCACTCTCACATTCATACCTATGGGTAATTTAGATTAACTAATTAACCTATCAGTGCATGTGTTTGAATGGTCGGAGGAAACTGAAGTACCTGGTGAAAACCCACGCAGACATGAGGAGAACATGTGAACTCCACACAGAAAGGTCTGGTGTGGGATTCAAACCAGGGACCTTCTCAAGTGCTAACAACTGCACCACTGTGCTGCCCCTTCTCCTTCCCAAAGTAAAAATAAAATATATGTACATACACATTATATGTACACACAAATAAATTAAAATAAGATTAAACATGCTCGAAAAGGAGTAGGAAGAAATAACAAAAACTTCTATGTTCCTACCCCCACTCTTTATCTCCCTACCTCCAGTGTTTGTGGAAGGTGTTGTAGAAGATGACAGTGTTCCAGAACAAATGGATTATATCTAATGACCATGAAAAGACGACAAATTGCATTTTACACAAATTATAACAGGTATTGATAGATATTTAACATATAGATCAGCAGTTGCTTCTTGATGTTTGGGTCTATGTGGGTTAACTAATAACAGTAGTCTATAATTATACTTTCAGTTCTTTTTACATTTCTTTTTTGCTTTTTGCATTAACAGACGTGGCCTAAAGTAGGTTAGCTCCATGCTAACTTATAACAGTATCCATTTTCCCCAAACTCACAGGAAACTAAACCATGTGTCATAAACTTCATGAAATAAAAACTGTCAAATATGTGTCCATTCATGTCTCCACGTATCAATTTCCACTATGATTATAGGAGTAACTTGTGGTTTTAACAGAAATGGCTGAAATGATTTATGATGCTCATGTCTTGCACAAAGCAAGACCCTCTCTAATGTTCACACAGGAAGGAAGTACACGTCAGACATGCATGTTTCATCCCCTCAACTGTGCCCGACTTGTACAGCTTGCTGCATTATGTGTTGTGGTGAAAAGCTGCACAATGAAGCTGTGAAATTGAAAAACACTAAACAAAATTTTAAAAATGCAGTGCAAGTTCAGTTGTGTTATAATCTCTTATTTTAATTGTCTTTTAATGCATCTTAATCATTTTAATTTTCTTCTATGTTTTATGTAAAGCACTTTGAATTGTACATGAAATGTGCTATACAAATACATTTGCCTTGCCTGCCTTGTCTAATATGGAATTTTACCACTTAATTTAACTTAGCAAGACATTTAAAACATCTTTCATATCACAATGTCTTCTGTCTCACCTTTACCACAATGGAATATATGGAAATCAAACTCAATATCAGTAGCAAAACAAGAAATGTTATTATACTGATCCAAAACCACACTGAGTTGGTGTCTTATCTAAATACTTTCCAGTGGTTGTCACCAAAAATCATGTGGGTGTCTATCATATGACACACATTAAAACTATGAACTATTTTCAGGTTCCAATGAATGTCATTAACAGTTGAACTCAAAAATAGGAACTTAAATTAACTGCCTTAAAATAAGCATAATAAAGGCTACACTTTTATGATAAGCACACATTTACATATCAGCAGTACAGCATCAGGTATACACCAAAATAAATAATAAACCAAAATAAACAATCCCATTAGTGTTAACCCATTCATGTCATCACATCAATCATTTTATACTGTCATTGTACACTGCCTGGTAAAATAAAAGTCATACATGCAATATTTCATTGCCCCAACTTTGGTTACAGGAGACTTACACTGGATTTAAAGGTGTCATTCCATGGTTATTTCATTAATATTACTGTGTTCTTCATTGTTATTGAATACATTGTTTGTTGGTTCTATTTAAAAAAACATCCAGATTGTTTTGTTTCCAGCAATTTTTTCACGGTAGAAAAATGACTTGAGGTCGAACAACAAAGTTTACCGGTACTTCCTCATACATGTCCATAACGTCGTGATGAGGCGTCTCTGATTGGCTCAGAATGCGTGAAGGAACATTCCCATCTGCCCTCTGGCTCTGTGTGTTTACCTTTACCAGAGTAACATCCAGCTAGATTTCGTACCATTGCTTGTTCTGAAAATGTGCAGGGAAATAACATGGCTTTATTTCCACAGAGAGCACATGAACCAGTTTAATCCGCCATTTTTTTCAGTTTGTGCAGCAGCTACTGTGGCGCTGTCTTCTCTTGTAGATGCTAATGCTAATGCTACATCAGATTCACTGCAATGGAGGACGGGCTTAACCCCACATGGGTGACGCTATACTCCATCTGATGTCAGATGGACCGGCTTTTTTTGGGTCCCTGATTCCTCTTGTTGTTTTCTGTGAATGCAGTATGCAGCCAGTGGAGGTAACAAACCACTGTCAAAGGCAGCATGTGTTGGTAAGTCGGGGTGACCCATCTGATTCCAAAAGGAGCGTGGAAAAGTGGTTTTCAACAGAATGACACCTTTAACTAAGCAAATAGTTCAGATCTTTCCATTATAATGTTTCAACTGTAGATGAAGAGTTGATGCAGTGGTCCAATTCTCCATAATCAATAATCAAATTTAATGCAACTATGGATGGAAAAGATATGATGAACCTTATTGTGACAATACATAGGCATTATGTGGAAAAAAGATACCAAAGTAAATGTCTCCTTTAATAAAAAAACCAAAGGTGGTGCAGTGAAATATTGCATGTGCATCTATTTTCTTTTTGGCCAGGAAGTGTATTTCACACTGAAACACATATGACACAAAAATCTTATGGGTAAACTGATGAGTAAGATATACTCCTGCCTGAGACATTCTGAGCAATTTACATTCTTTCATTTGAGAAAAAAATTGTCAAAAGTTGCATGAAACATTTAAAACCAAGCATGTGAACACTTCAGATCTTATAGAGACCAAAGAAGTTGACATAATGTTCATGATGAAGATTAGCAACATGTGACACATTCACATAAACTCTGTCATGTTTCTCTAACTGCATGGCGGCGGCGAGGTAACTGTCAGTGTTCCAGGCCTGGCCCTGACGCTGAGAGCAAACACCTTTCTTATTGGCCACCATCATCCTCAAAGGTAAGGAATGCCCTGCCCTCCTCAAAAACACAGTGTGATTAAATGAGGGTTTGGGACAGTCTGTGAACTCCATCTCCACTCTGGAGTAAACATGGTACAGTCCGCTCTCATTGACCTGCAGACCACCGTCTTCACTCCTGTAAGACACGCCTCCAGATGTGAATGCCCGACCTGCGTTTGACTGCCAGCGTAAGGTGTGAGGGAGCAGATGGGTGTCAAATTTCCCTAAAAAAGTAGAGAAATGGTGTTACTGCTTTCAGCTTCATACAGATTATAAGGTCATATGCTCACGCTGCCTTCCAGTGCAATGGGAATAAGGGTAAATACGAGGCTATGAACTCAAAAATTGCACATGAATGCCCTTCATGTTATGTTTTATAACAGAGAACTGGGGGAAATGTTTGATAGACGAGTTGCTGAGATGAAAATGACCTTTGAACTTTTCAAAATGGCAAAGAGTAATCAATGAAGGTTTAATCGTGTATGACAAACACTTGTAAATATTCTGCTGCTGTTAGCTGATTATTTCACACATTTACTGTATAGTACATACAATTCGAAAACAAACAATTGGAGAACAAAACTAAGAGTTTGCATGTTCTCTCTGTGTGTGTGTGTGTGTGTGTGTGTTCATTCTCTGGGTTGTCTGGCCTCCAAAGACATGCATTAATAGGTCGACTGGTTTGGTTGTTTCAGTTCTATGTGTCAGTGCATACATGTGACTGTGACCCTTAAGGGATGAAAAATGAGAAAAATAAATAAATAAATTGCTGTAACAGATGAAATAACATGTCTTGAATCGCACTTAAATTGTATGCCAGTCATTTTTCATTTCAGTACAACAACAAAAGCACTTGAACACAACGCACTGATAATTTCAAATTCACCAGTACAAAAAAATCCATCTTCCCAAAAGCACATGAAGGCAGCGTTAGACTGAACTCAAATGTTACCTATGACATGCGCTGCAGGTCTGTCCTCTTTAGCTCCTTTATTCAACCAAGGAAGACCTGAAACAATCATTTCATTAGACACACATCATTTCATCTTTTCTTTTATGTGGGAGGATTTTCCTTCAATTTTGTAAAAAAAATAAAAAAATCGGTAACACTTTATAATACCTACACACAATTGACTATGTATTAACCATTTACTACCCATTTGTTAATGTCTTGTAAAGGTTCATATTAGTGTAAATGTAAAATTTGATTATTTTTAACCAACAGGTGCAGTGTTTACACCTGTTTCTTTGTTTACCTGTAAAGCAGATATACAAACACTGCACCTGTTGGTTAAATATAATCTAATTTTACATTTATCATTGGAAGACACTAGTATGAACAAATAGGTAACAAATGGTTAATACATAATGAACAACCCATTTATAAATGGGTAATAAATGGTTAATACATAGTCAATTGTGTGTAGGTATTATAAAGTGTTACCAAAAAAATCATATATGGTGAAACTTATCGGGCCGTACCAGTTTGCTTCTGAGGT
Source organism: Siphamia tubifer (assembly GCA_020466265.1). Classification (NCBI taxonomy): domain Eukaryota; kingdom Metazoa; phylum Chordata; class Actinopteri; order Kurtiformes; family Apogonidae; genus Siphamia; species Siphamia tubifer. The sequence goes on along the minus strand of CM035786.1, from coordinate 40,887,132 downwards.
ATCTTAAACTCTTCCCCCCCGACATTTTTCTCTGGTTTTGCAACCTGTAATAAGAAAGAGAGAAATCTCAATACCACATCACAGAAGCCAGTGCCTCAGAGCTTCCGCCTCACAAGCTTCAGAACAGAACTTAGAGAGAGGATATCCTGTATTGCTGGACTGGTGACCACAGATAGAATGATCAGATGTGCTCTTGCATATTTAAATGTCAGAGCTGAGCTGAAGTGCACCTACTGTTTATAATACTGCATAAAGATAACGCATGATTAAAGTTTCCAGTTCAGTTAATTATTCCTAGCTACTTCCCCCCTCTCCTACTTTACACCTGTCACCCCCTCAGTGAGTTGTTGAAAGATATTAGTAATCGCACCTTTTTTGACTTGTTTCTTTTTTAAAATCTTAGTAAGTGCAGCACATGAAAAAGGAATACAGTGAATATGGTTGTTTACAAGCATCATTTCATATGCATTATTAGTTTGTTTGTTTGTTGCTTCATTAATCCTTGATCTACTTCCTGATGTCCCAATATTTATCTCTATATTCCAATATATATTTTTATACTTCTTCTTTTCTTCCAACTCAAACTGAATCAGGATGACACACGGCTTTACTTAAAATCAGTATCAGTGACACTACATTACTAACCATTGTCATGAGTCAGCAGTCTTAACATACTTTGCACTTTCTCTATTCACTTCTACATTCATGTCTTTCACTGGTTCCTTACCTTGCTGCTGTTGTTTATTACATCTTGCAGTTCACGCTGGATGTTGATAATTTTCCAGGCTCCGAGCCCCAGGACTGCAAACACAAGCAGGAACAGCATCAGCACAATGAAGACCAGGCTATAACTGACCCCCATGCAGCCACGACTTTTCCCATGTTTCCTCGTTGTCTCCTGTGCAGGGGGGAAGGACCAGCAGGGGACGAGACTTGGAACCTGGCCGGACCTCTGTGGATCTCCACCTCCATTCACAAGAAAAACCTGTGGGTAAGGGTAGGTCTGGTCACAGCTCATGGTGCAGGTCCAACGGTGAGACTATGTATGTGAATGTGTTGCATCTGCATACAGGAGGTGTGTACTTTTATCTGAACACCTCTGTCTTAAGAGGCTAAGCTGTCAAAGCATTCAACCCCCCCCCCCCCCCCCCCTCCCTCCCACACAGCACACAACTGCACGTTACTTAGCATTAAATCAGGTACATTTAAATTATTATTTATCCTTCTATATATTTTCTGTCCTATTTCATCTATGTACAACTATTTACAATTATTTACAAGAGACATCACACTGTTTTGAACTCATGATTTAGTTTTCTTTGGATAGTTACATTGTCTAAAAGTCAAAAACGAAAGGCATCAGCTGACCCTCTGGTGACCACAAGCAACCTTGTCAGAAATTCCATCAAAAGAAACATCAAGAAACCACACGCCTATTGAAATGTGTAACTTTTCTGGTGAAATGTAACTGATTTGTATGATGCAATTAAGATTTTTTTGTTATATTTCCTCTGCTAGGGAGATTGACACTTATTTCACATATTGTTACAGCTTTTTCACGACTAGAATTAAACTGAAAGACTTGTTTTTGAATCATTGAATTCACATATATTTAGCCTTTGTTTATTCTATATTTCATGTCTCAGTCATTATAGGTCTGTGTTAGTAAACAGTAGCAGCAGTTTCAGAAACGTACTGAGTATTCTTGGTGGGACGATGTTACTGCCACATGAAAAGGATGAAATAGCATTATTGGCATACATACAGCCTCTTTGTTTAAAACTAGTAGCGAGAGACTGAGAAAAAAGAGGCGCTTTAGAGAGGTGAGAATTAACCCCAACCAATACCTCAGAGATGAGCTTACAGGAAAGCTGAACACATCGCATGCCTCCCTAGTCACTGAAACGTTCTTGTCATTGTGGTCTTTTTTTTTTTTTTTTTTTTTTTTTTCTTTGCAACTTTTATATCAGTTTGGATAGTTGGATATACAATATAATTACCTGCTGCTTGACTGTAGTTGCAGCAGTTTCCAGGAAGCATTTGGTGTTAATCTGTTAATCCGGAGAATTATTAGTAACGGTTGAAGTACGTTTTTTTTGTGGTTTTTCTTAAAGGGCATCGATCCAACCACATGGGTGGGAGCTTTGCATAATAAGGTGTTCTCTCATTTTGTCTCACATGTTACGTGTCAGTGTTATCACAAGTATCATTAAATATGCTCCCTTACTTTGTGTAAAAAGTATTTGGGTATGTTTGGTGTAATGTTTTAACTGCATATGGAAAAAGGGGCTTATTGCTGTTGAGAACCTCTTTAATAACCAATTAAAGGGCTTGATTCTCTTTAGGAACATACCTGAATACCAGTGCTCAACCTTGACCACATCTACTACTGTGAGTGTCTCTTTCATTTCTCCAGACCCCTGCAAACACAAAGGGAAACTCACCTTGCACAATGCATACGACTAAAAGGGTAACTGCGTCAAACGTAACCATAGACTATGCATTCTACAAGCTGATGTGTCTGTTTCCCAGAAGTGTCATGCTGAAAGCAGTCCACACAGCAGCAGCGGTGCAGTGGTAGCGGCAAGACAAGAGTGGGTTAAGTGGGAGGGTGGGGTTTGGGGGCCAACCATTTTCTGTTGCTGCTCCAGTTAATATAACCATTCACTGAGTCAGCAAGTATCATCTCTCTTACTGCCAGTTTCTCACACATTATTTTTCCTCTGAAGCAGCTGTGGTAATTATGACTGATTGCATAAATGGAGTAGTTTGTGACAGTGACAATGAATTTCTAAAACAGAAACACCTTACATTACTCATGTCTTTCTGCAAACGTTCCCGTATGCATCAAGTTATGTTGTATAAATTTAATTTTCACATTTTGTATTGTTTAATTTTATTCTACCAAAATCACCCCTTGATGAACACCCAACATGTTTTATAAGAATTAATATGTTTTGACCAAACTATGAAAAAATCTAGGTCTGTCATTGATCCCACCCCACAAAGGGATGTGTTCTGTCCAGCTTATTGTTAACACTTGAGCAGCAAAACTATTGGTTGAATTTAAACCAAATTATGCTTAAAGACTGCCAGTAGCCCAGAAAGGATGTGATTATCTTTTGGGAAAGGTACTGTAAGTCAAACTTCCAATTTTCTATCTTTTTTCTTCTCCTGTTTACTTATAATGAGCAAAACTTCAAATGTCTATAAAGACATCAACTTTGTTTCAATTTACTTTAACCTTGGCCTATCATATGCCTATAGAGTCTTATAATACGCTGACATCATCACATGCATAGACATGATGACATCAGCTGGATCAATGCCAATAAACTATAGTACATGTGAGAGGTGGGTTTGTTCTGCCTGGAACCACTTGTTCCACAATTACTTCACCATCTTTATTGGAGCAAACCACAGTTATACCTTTTTTTTTGATTATCACATCTATTCACCTGGAGGAACTAATGTAGATAAAACTAACACAAATGTCATATTTCATCTCTGCTTCCCCACGATTTTCAGGATTAAAAGGATTTGTATATTGAAGGCTTTTATGTTAAATGTGTCCTGTGGAATTTTTGTGTAGAAAGTCTAAAAGCTAAACAAAAATGACATTATTCAGAATTAGAATTACACCTGCGTTATACTAGTAGCATAAAATAAAAAAGAACATACCTGACAATAATTGTTAATATTTTCTGTATGGACTTTGTCTATTTCACTGGGGTCAACAGGTTAACTGGACACACTCAGTTATCTGTAAAGTTATTTATTAGCTTAAATAGCATCAAGACAATTGATATGTATTGTATTTTTTAAATATTGTGACAGTTATTACAATGTTGATTTTGTCCATTAAAAGTAATATTCCATAAAAGAAAAGTGTTGAGCAAATACAAAATTGGGAACCATTACATTTTTTGGTGCAAAGTATCACACTCCTCGTCAGACGAAGAATAACAGTCAAGTCCCAGTAGGTGACCTGTCTTCTCCTTAACCATCCCAGAACTTAATGATTCTTCAAGATTCTTCTGTCCTATATCATAGTCTGACTTTTGTTCTAGAGATGCATCAGAGTCACTGCTTTGGATGGAAAATCTTTGTCCTGATGCTGAATTAACCAGGTTTGGTAAACCAAACTGCAGCACTTGGGCTAAGGTCTGTGCCTGAGAGGAGCCGAGGTGAACAGATGATCCTCTGAATGCTGCAGCTGCTACTGCTAGTCGTGTTTTATCAAACGAGAGAGGCTGGTCCTGGTCTTCTGTGCAGACTGTGACTGAGCTGGAGGGAACTTGGGTTGGAAACCAGCTGTCTGATTGGCTGAGAAGTTTCTCTCTCTCAGTGGTTGTGGTTTGGTGACTTCCTGTCCAACTTTTGGCCAAGTCACTTTCACCTTCTCTCAGCTGAGTGTTCTCATCATGTGCCTCAGAGTTACGAGGGACTTTAACTGTAGTAAGAGTGAGGACACACACAAAGATTCCAAGTCAATAATTCTGAAAGCTTTATTTGTACAAAACCAACTTGCTTGATATTTGATACACTTTATTTGGAGCTATTTCCTAGAAATAATATTTTGTGTTTTAACACAAGAATAAGTCAGCAATATTTCCAAAGAACAATGTTTAAATAATACGTAATACTAAGTTAATTGCTTGTTTAATGTGGGACTTTGAAATTTTGCATCAACGTTTCTCTCCTCTATGTACATATGAGTGTCCATACATACCAGTACAGGGTGAATTTTGCTGGTCAGCTCTCCTTTTACTGTAGGCTCGAGGAGTCCATGGCTTATGTTTACATGATGGGTCGAGAACACGGACCTTGGTAATAAATCTTTTATATTCTTTCTCTAAAGCTTCAATGTGCAGCTGGAACTCAGCTATTTTCCTTTCTGGGTAATGAGACAGCTGAGACTGCTGTTAGAAGACAGACAAAACACACATTAGCCAGTTACAATGGACAAAATATTATTTAACATGGATTATGTGTAGGCTCCATTCTCTACATACAGTAGAGTCACTTACCTGTAAGTAATACTCAATTTCCTTCTTTATGCTTGGTATCCACTTTTTCACAGAAGAAGCTGAATTAAGAGTAGACTGAAAGAAAGACATGAACTTAGACAACAGGGGGGAGACTACACAAAAATGACAAAGTGACCAGTTAATCATTTGGTAATTACCAGTTTGGGTCTCTGCTCATGTAAATCTTTGAGACGTCCTTCTGTAAAGAGACACGAGTGCAAAGTTTATTGAGAAAGTTGTTTCTATTGAGCCTTGTGAGCTAAAAGGAAGTATGCAACATCACCGTAAAGGCGTGACATTTAAATCACTTTCATTGTGCGACTGATGAGGACTTTATGGTTATATTTATTCCTGAAAGAAACAGCATTACATACAGTTTTTCTGCTGCGTTTCTGAACTCAAGAGTACAAAACTTGCACGCGCTACTGTAGCTATCAACGCTTAAGCTAGCTGTTCGTGCCAAAGGGTGTCATTATTAAACTAATACCTTTCAAAAGCTGTTTGTAATATGGCGATTAATTGCTTACCCTCCTTCTCCTTTTGTAGCCACAGTCTGTTCAGTCTACCGTGTTGTTTCTCCTCATTTCTTGCCATAATAAGTGCCCACAAGTTATGGGGTTGATGGTGTAGCAGCGGTTCAAGCAAAACAATGTCACGTGAGAAACACGGGAGGTCACGTGATATCAATAGATCCAATGACAGGAAGCAATTCTCACACGTGAGCAACACAGTCAAACTTCAGAAAGAGGCTGTGGTGGTACGACACAACTCTTTATCACAAGTCATAATCTGACTGTTTTTTTTTTTTTTTTTTTTTTTTTTTTTTTAATCTTCGTATGTATATTTTATGTCGTATAGGGTTTATTCTAAATTAAAAACGGGCAATTTTCGTCTCCCGTTATTTGTATATGTTTTTTTTTTAAAAATAAAATCTATATTGCTTTTATGATCAAATATTTCCCCAGTTAAACACATGCACATATACTGTACTATAAAGTACAGTATATGTGTACCCATAAACATGTAACTGTGTATGCAGTCACATTCGTATAGGTGTATAGGAGTACATAGCCTATACCCTCATATTAATTATACTTTCCTATTTATATGTGCATATTCATTCGTTCACTCAATCATTTGATCAGCTGTTCTTTGAAATGTCTGATTTTTACCATAGCATTTACCATGCTCACATGGATTAAAGTATGCTGTGCTTCAATCCATGTTGCAGCCCCTGGTTGTGCCTTATGAGACAAAGAGAAACCTTTTACCTTTCTAATAATAATTCCAGTACTATTTAAACTTTGTTTTATATTTTATTTATCAGGTCATTGGAAGATTTGATGACATAATGGGCAAGAACATTCCTGTATTTATACCTATGCCTTTTTTGTATAACAATTATTGCATCAGTAACTTCAGAAACACCATGCACGGCAGTGGTGCCATGAACAATTAACAAAATGTCAAGGAATTCTGAAGTCTGATAGATGTCCAAACCTCAAATAACTTCAAAATAATGAAATACATAATTATTTAGTAATAGACTCAATGTCCTACATCAGAGCTAATTTTGCTTAATTAGCTTTCATTACACTGGTATTACAGAAGCTTAATTTAATCTCTCATCTTTTGTGTAAACTTTTAAAGACATATAATTTCCCAGAATAAAATAAAAAAGTGGCATCCTGATAGATGCAATTGGTAGCATGCATAGTAGATAAAAAATAATGTGAAACTTTCACACATCACTACTTCCGTTATTATATAACACAGTGTTTTACTTTATCTGCATTTAAATGCATGGTAAAAGATGATATCACTGTCATAATTTCAGTCTCATTTCCTGTTTATCTCTCTTTATTTGATCAGATACATCTTTCTCTTGAGTAAAGTTGCAATGCTTTCATGTTCAGGCATGCCCCCAGTCTCTGCAATCTGCAGTGGTGTTTTTCCTACTTTATTCGTGGCTTGCAGATTCACTTTTTTCTGCCGTCCCATCTGGCTGCTCTGTCCCCAACCTAACAGTTTCTTCACCATCTCCAGGTGACCTCCATGTGCGGCACAATGCAGAGGTGTGTCTTTATTGTGATCTGTGACGTTGATCTTGGCCCCGGCCTCCAGCAGCAGTACAGCAACATTATCATGGCCCTTCTCCGCTGCAGCATGAAGTGGTGTTTTCCTCCATATGTTCCTCTCCTCTACCCCTTTCTTTTTCAGTGACTGGAGGAGAAGTGAAACTATGCTGGCAAACCCACCTGCAGCTGCATAATGTAAAGATGTGGAGCCATCCATGTCTTTAGCACCAGCCTTCACTTTGTGGGACAACAGTGACGTCACAGCATCTACATTCCCCTCCATGGCGGCCAGATGAAGGGCAGTTTTTTTTGCTTTATCAGGGGTGTCTGCCTTGGCTTTAGCTGACAGTAACACGTCCACCACGTGGCTTTTTCCTCGTGCAGCAGCTGCATAGTGCAAGGCTGTCCTTCCCTGTCGGTCCACAGCTTCTAAATCTGCCTTTCTTTGAATAAACTGGATTGCTGTTTGGTCATTTCCTTGCTGACTGGCTAAATGCAGAGGAGTTGCCCCATCCTGGTTTACTGCATTTACCTAAAGAAATTATGCATAATTTTCAATTTCCTCAAACATACAGAAGTTAAACAGCAGCCAACAACAACTTTGACAATTACCTCTGATCCAGCATTTGTCAGTAGGCCAACTAAATCGGACCTATTAAACACAGCTGCCAGGTGCAGAGGTGTCTGTGCCTTTGGCCCTGTTATGTTGGGGTCTAACCCCTTTTCTAATAGTTTTTCCACTATGGACACATAACCGCCTTGGACAGCCAGGTGCAGAGCAGATGAAAGGTCAGGTAGAGCAGCATCCAGTTTGGCTTGTTTTGCTGTTAGCACACTAAAATAATAATAATAAAAAAAGAGTTACAAAGAAGAAAGGATTATGTGAATTCACTTATTAATAATCTACACTGTTAACCTAGAAGGTATTTATGAGCACATTTTTAACTTAAAAAGAAGTTTTGTTGGATTACTCAAACTATTTTAGTCAAATTTACTATTTGAACGTGATAGCAGAGTGCACTCAAAGTTCTGAGTTGTGAAAACTTAGGCTACGTTTATACGAAGATGATCAGAAGAGAAAACACAACACTGGTACCTGGTCTCAACTTTTTTTTCTGCATTTATATGAGCGTTGTCATTCAGAACTCTCCATGCATACAGGGACACAACAATATATGGAGTTGGATTGGGTATTCATGCCAGGCTGCTACATGCTGCTGTGATAGAAGACTGCTTTGTCAATGTGTGTATGTAACAGAAATATTTTAGCGTTTTCGACCGTGAGGTGGAAACGCAACAGTGGATAGTTTACATTCAGTGTTAAACTACAAGTTTAAACAGTTAAATCTACATATTACAATGTAAAATGTACGTGTTTAAAATGTAAAATGTACGTGTTTAAAATGTTAAATGTACATGTTTAAAATGTTAAATGTACATGTTTAAAATGTTAAATGTACGTGTTTAAAATGTTAAATGTACATGTTTAAAATGTTAAATGTACGTGTTTAAAATGTTAAATGTACATGTTTAAAATGTTAAATGTACATGTTTAAAATGTTAAATGTACGTGTTTAAAATGTTAAATGTACATGTTTAAAATGTTAAATGTACATGTTTAAAATGTTAAATGTACATGCTACTTTCAATATTTCTACAGTTTGATTTTTTTTAAAGGATTATTATGGCAACTATAGCTGCCATTTTGTTTTGGATTTTTAGGATTTTGTTTTGCAGTATATCAACAGAGGTTGTAAATGCTTTGCTTTACTTTCTGCAAAATCAAGCATCCTAAAACTTTTTCATTTTATTTTTGCAATTGCTACATAAGTGCATTGTTTTTGGTAAATGTAAATAAAATTGTTCTTTTACATCCTTACATTTTCTGTTCATTAAATGTTTTGGTTATGGATAGGATTTTGAGTTTGATTACCTTGAAAATAGTTGTTTAACTAATGATAAATTAATCTGCATCAGCATCTTAAGTACAAATAAGTTGTCTTTTATAGTCTTTTCTAATTCATAGATTATGTCCAATAATTTTAGCATTGATCATTACTCAAACAGTTTAAGTGCAAATACCTGCCACTTTTTTTTAAGTAAACAGTACTTTTCAGTGTACCCCAGTCATTTACTGTACAGTTACTACTTGAAAAATGTGAATATCCTAAAAAATTACATGCATTTCTGTTATCCTGTCCATATTATATAGACAAATTGCATGTGAATCAATATATTTCACGCTTTTACTTGTTTTCATTTTGCTAATTAGGACTTTTTGCTTATCTTCAGACCGCTGGGTTTGAGGTTTTTATTAATCTCCAAATCCCAATCAGCAAAATTACAACAAATAAATGCTGTAAATATCCCACTTTGCATGTCATGAGTCTATAAAATATATTGGTTCCACTTTTTATGTTGAATTACCTGAATAAAATAACTTTTACATGATATTCTAATTTTCCAAGTAGTACCTTCACATGTACCGTTAGACATTTTATAAACATAGAAGATATGGGTTAGATTTTCACATTTCCTGAGTGTGTTTTAGCAGGATTTAGTCATGCAGTAATAGTCAAGACAGTAACCTGAAGACTTGTGTGTGACCCAGCTCAGCCGACAACAGTAGAGGTGTGTATCCTTGTTTGTCACAAACGTTTACATTTGCTCCACTGTCGATCAGAGTGGTTAGCACGGTATCATAGTTGTGTCTAACAGCTGAGAAAAGCGCAGAGTTCAGAACATCTTCACTCAAAGCTCCTCTGGTATTATCTGTTGGTATAAATGAAAAAGAGTCAGTGCATTATTTTACTGTGTATTATCCAGAGGTGGTCAAAGTATTCATATTCTGTACCTAAGTAGAAGTACAGCTACTTGTGTGAAAAAATACTCTGGTAAAAGTTAAAGTACTGATTCAAGTCTTCTACTTAAGTAAAAGTACAAGTTCTCAATTGTAATAAAGTACACAAGTAAAAAGTAAAACTGTTGTGTTTTTTTTGGCATGAACGCAATAATATTTCAGAAAATACAATCAGAAAAGTTTCAAAAGTATCTAAAATAAATCCTTTAAAGGTGAGTTACTGTGTAGATAATGTGTTTGATCAAGTCACAGTTACTCAGTTTTGTGGATATGGGCAGGACATTTTGGAAAAATAGGGGAAGAAAAGTGACAATTGAGATAAAAACTGATGAGATTTTAAAAAAAAGTTATAAATATGAGATAAAAATGCAGAATTTTAAGATAAAAAGTGAAAATTATTAAATAAAATGTCAAAATTAGGAGATAAAAAGTCCAAATTATGAGATAATAGTCATATAAAGTAACTATATAATATATAAAGTCACAGTTTCTCTCCTCCAATGATTTTCTCTCTGAAGCAACTGATTTTTCTTACTGTCACATCTGTTTAGTTTGTAAAAATAATGAGTCTATTTTGAGAATGTAAAGAATATAAAATACAGATATTTATACAAAAATGTAGGGAGTAAAAGTAAAAAGTTGCCAGAAAAATAAATACTCAAGTAAAGTAGAGATACCTAAAAAATCTACTTAAGTAATGAAGTACTTTTACTTAGTTACTTTCCACCTCTGACATATCTGACATTATGGAACCAATTAGGATTTAGTAAAAAAAAAATCAAAGTATTATTCACAATGAAATATTAACTTTTCAATATGTGAACAATGTGTATTAATTCTGTATTTGTGTCCAATTCATGACTGCACAGTAACATACCTTAAAAACAGACCCTTCCTCAAATATTTTCAATACACCTCTAGTCATTTTTTACACAAACTGATTTTGCTCGATCCAGAGTTCTTCAGTGCTACCTTACTTTACACCTCTGGTATTATCATTTCAAAGCGTTTGACACAACATCAACAACCAGTTTTTTTTGTGAATCTTTTTTGGTACTACAAAACTTTTCCACTAACCTGTATTATCAAATTTAAATTGGAAAGCGAAAATCCAGATTTGTGAAGTGTGAATCATTTTAGGTGTTCTTGACTCATAGCTGACAGACATACCAATCCTCTTTCAAATGAACTGATCATCTTATTCCTTCACACTCTGTCATATTGATACTTGGTTTATATTTCACTAATGTACTCAAGTATGTTTTGAGAGAATTTGTACTTTATTATTTTTTATTTTGTATAATACCACTCTTACTTCACTACATTTTCTGACTCATATGTGTACTTCTATGCCAATACATTTTAATGCTCAGTATCGTTCCTCATTACAAAGATAAATTAAAGGAAATTTGAAGTTTCTACTCATGACATTTCCGACAAAAGCAACAAAGTCAGGAAAATAATTTGTCATTGGGCCTAATCACATAATGAACTAGTGTTGCCAAGCACAACAAACCCCATCCCCTCACACACATTTGACCTCTTATCATTATGAAAACACATTTTTGGTGACTGTGACCTTTAACCTACATTCATTGACATTTATTGGGCAACATTTATCCTGGACCACCTCATACATTTCCTGGAAACTCCATGGAAATTGTTCCAGTAGTTTTTGTGTGACGTTGCTGACAAACAAACAGACAAAAAAAATGACTCAAAAACAATACCCCTCTCCCCTTCAGGTGGGCGGGGGATTCTGATATGGGCAAAAATATGTGAGGTCACCATGGAAACTGTGGACAAACTGACATGGGACCCTTATATGGATATGCTGGCTGTGATCTGTTGATGGAGGAGCAGTGTAATGTTCACAATTCTGCCTGACTTTGGTTTGTATTAATATTTAATTGTGCTTTTGCTTCCATTACTTGAGTACATTTAATTGTAGATTATTTGATATATTTAATTACAGAAAATACTACATACTAACAGACTTTGAGTAGTACTGTATTTCAATTTGTCACTTTAACGTCTTCTACCAAAGTTATTTTTTGGTTGGATAATTGTATTTCTATTCAAGTGTAACTTTCCAGTACTTAACCCTTTAACCCCAGATGTGTCAGCGCTGATGCGTTCTGAATGGATGGTTTTGTTTAAAAATTCGGAATAATTCAATTTCTTTTTGGTGTTATTTTACTGATAATTGTGTTTATGGAACTGATGTACAGGTGTTGAAAAAAAAAGCCCAAAATAAAACTACTGGAACCAAATTACAACACTAGTCATTTATTCCTTTTTTATGTTTTAAATTTTTACTTAATTTTGTTTTTTTGTTTTTTTTTCTTAGCATTTTTTGTGTTATTTTTTTATTTTCTGAATATGTATTAGTTTCTGTTGATGTTGTTGCTTATTTTTATTTATTTTTCTACATTTATTTTATTAATTTTCTTCAATTATGTTCTGTTAGTGTCTTGTTCATGTTAGATTAATACTCATTTTTGTTCATTTTACTGATCACTTTGGCAGTTTTTGTTCATTTTGTTGCTTATTTTATCTTATTTTATTTTTTACTGTGGAATTACTTAAGCCTCAGTAGTTAAATTAATACAACACTGTACAAACATAATGACTTTAAATCACTTTTTTTTTCTTTTAACGCAGGCCTCTTCAGTAGTACTTGTAAACATCTGATTATATGTAGGTTGGATTCATGGAGAAAAGAAGAAAAATATACAATCTAATGACTTTTCAATTACATTAAAAACCTAATAATATATTCAGAACACATAATATCAAACTAAAAATTCTCACCAAGCAACAGTTTGAGGACTGGTTCTTGATTGAGCTTAATGGCTTCATTCATAACATCTCTGTCGACTTCAGCCCCTGCATTTAGAAGAACGGTGAGGGTCTTGTCATGACCCCCAGCCACTGCATAAAATAAGGCTGTTTTATTTTGATCATTTTTTGCATTGATAGCAGCTCCACTCTGCAGCAGCAGCTCAGTCAACTTCCAGTCATCTTCCCTGGCTGACATATGTAAGAACATGTCCTGCGTGCTGCCCTCACACATGTCAGCCTCCTTCCTCAGAAGCACTTTCATCGTCTCCAGATGCTCATTCTCTGCAGCCAGGTGAACTGGAGTTTTACCCTGAATATTCAGAGCGTACATGGGGGCTCCGGCCTTTAGGAGAGCTGTGACTACATCAGTGTGACCCCTACTGGCTGCTGTGTGAAGAGCTGTGTGGTTGTTTTTATCCAGTAGATGCACAGAGGCTCCTCTTTGGAGTAAAATCTCCACTATGGATAAGTGGCCATTCTCAGCAGCTACATGCAACAGTGTTTCCATAGAAGAATTAACACTGTTGACATCAATATCATTTAGTAGCTCCTCTAGCAAATTCAACTCCCCTTTGGAAACAATTGCATGAATGTGATTTTCTGGTTTTGTTTGAGCGATTTTAATCTCATCAGCTTTTAGAAGTGGCAACGAGGATTTTTCTTCTCCTTTTTTAACGTCTGATCCTTTAGTTTCTTTTATAACAAAAGAACGACGGGTCCTCTGAGCACCTATTCTGTACTTTGTAATTGTCTTTATCCCCTCTTGCTCCCTCTCCAGTAAATATCCAATCAGCTGTCGCCTCGTGTCTTGAATATGGTCATTTACATTTCCCACATAAGTTTTGATCTGCTGATAAAGATCAGGTTCAGCCAACATTAGACAAGGGTGGAAAAAGATACGGCAGGCCCTTTCACCTCTGGCCTCCAGCATGTCCAGGACCCTGGAATTCTGGTCTTTACGAGTTCTGATGGTTAAAACAATAGATCTCTTCATTGCTGTCAGAACTCCCTCAGTGACTAGGAGATCTAGTATATCCTCAGTGTGTGAAATCCCATAAACCAGGTCTTTTCTCTTGGTCCGGATCACGTCTATAGCATAAGGATTAGTAAAGTTAGATGTTACTACAGCCGTTTGAGAATCCTTGAGTACAGTGATCATTTTACACTATGTTCTTCAGTTCATATGATCAGCAAGTAATTGTTCTCCTGTGGTTGTGTGTGTGTTTCCATCCCATATTGCTAGGAGAAACTCCTCCCCTGGAGACCAAATACAGACAATACGTCAAACTACAATTGCAAGGTCATATAAACAACTAACATAGTCAGCCTTGTGCACTGTGTTACACTATAGGGTTGTAAATATTAAAGCTGTAGTAACATCCAGAATGGACTATTATGATGAATTAAATTAAAGACTATTTATTTGGAACTTGCAGTTCAAAAAACGTGTTGGACATTTTCAACACTGGTCTCTGGCTTGGATTTGTTAACATTACACATACACGTACACGCACACGTATACGTACACATACACGTACACGCACACGTACAGTTCCCTGTTTTTACCTTCTTCTTGCATGGTGTATATATATATTTTTTTTTAAACATTTTTTATTGCATTTCCAATATTCCCATACTCATCCTTCACATGTTTGCATTGTCATGCATCTAAAGTTTATTATGAAAATAGATGACGAGTCAAAAGTTTGGACATAGCTGTTTTTTTTTTTTTTTAGATTACTTACATTGTAGATTCTCACTGAAGGCATCAAAGCTATGAACACATAGAAAAATATCCATTCATTCATTCATTCATTCATTTTCTGGACCCACTTCATCTTCACTAGGGTCACAGGGGGTCACTGGAGCCTGTCTCAGTTATTTTAGATATGGGTTTATGTAATTAAAAAAGTGACATACAGTAACTCAACACATGTTTTTATATTTTAGAGTCTTTAAAATAGCCACTTTTTTTTTTAGTGCTCTGCACATTCTTGGCATTCTCTCAATCAGCTTCATGAAAGACCTGAACTGTATTGCAACAGTCTTGAAGGAGTTCCTAGTAATGCTGAGCAGAGTAGAATAGCTATTTAGACCAATTTGATTTTGTACAGTGTATGTGCAATCCATATGATAATTCTGCATTGTTTATATGAATGAAATCACAAAGTTAAAAACAAAACTTGTTAAATGAGTCTCCCTTATGATATCAATAAATGTTATTTTTGTGTCTCAGTTCATATACAGTATGTGTAATTATATGCAGCAGACCACTTCTGTACAGCATTAAATCATTCTGCCTATTGACATTTGAACCAGGATTTCCTTTTTTTCAGCTAAATCCATGATAATTATAACCTCCAGGTTGTACAGAGGATTTCATTCATTCATTATCTGAACCCGCTTTATCCTCACTAGGGTCGCGGGGGTCACTGGGGGCCTAATCCAGCTACAATGGGCGAAGGCGGGGTACACCCTGTATGAGACGTCAGTTCATCACAGGGCTGACATACAAACAATCACTCTCACATTAACACCTATGGCCAATTTTAGATTAACCAATTAACCTATCAGTGGATGTCTCTGGATGGTGGGAGGAAACCGGACATGCAAACTCCACACAGAAAGGTCTGGTGTAGGATCAAAGGTTTTATTATTATTATTATTATTATTATTATTATTATTATTATTATTATTATTATTATTATTATTATTATTATTATTATTATTATTATTATTTTACTTTAGGACTAAAATAATCTAGAATAAACATTACTAGATTCCCCATTACAATCAAAATGTAAAACATAAGATAACATAACTCATAAGAAATAAGACCTCATATGTAACAGGCTACAATGTGGCTCTGAAACGAACCCATATTTCAATATTATAGGCTGCTTGACTGTGATTTTTTTTATTCTTCAAACACACACTAAGCCACATGAGCTAATTCTTTATTTATTTACTTGTTTACTGTTTTTCCCAGCTTTACCCTTGGCGAAGTAGATCCAGGGTCTTCTTTCATTGGATAACTTCTCAGGGATCACCTTATAGCGCGAGGATTACAGAGCACAGTCGACTCACTTCCCGTAAGACACGCCCACTGCGTCGTGACGTACGTCTTCCGAATGTTCCCTGTCCTTATATGGCAACGAAGGACACCGTTTTCCGGAATGATGTCATGATGCCACCCCCCCTCAAGTCTGGGAACCCGGTGCAGAATAAAGTGAAAAGGGTCAGGTAACAAGGATATATAAAAAAAAATAAAGAAATAATATATATATATATATATATATATATATATATATATATATATATATATATATATATATATATATATATATATATATATATATATATATATATATATATATGGAGAGAGAGAGAAAGAGAGAGAGAGAGAGAGAGAGAGAGAGAGAGAGAGAGAGAGAGAGAGAGAAAAATTTGCACAATGATGCCCCTGACGAAAACAAAACAAAAAGGATAATCAATCAGCAATCAGAACAACTTAAAACTGGTTTATGATTAAAGTAATATGGGTTGTATTTAGATAATAAAAAGTACATAATTGCGTAATAATCGATAGTTTTCTATTCTATTTTATTTTATTTTATTTTATTCTATTCTATTCTATTCTATTCTATTCTATTCTATTCTATTCTATTGTGTGGTTAGGGTTAGGATTTCACTAAATAAATAAATAAAATCACCACATACAACTGCCCAATAACAGTAATAGGCTACAATATACACTGCTATTGTATTATATTGCATTCTATTCTATTCTATTCTATTCTATTCTATTCTATTCTATTCTATTCTATTCTATTCTATTCTATTCTATTCTATTCTATTCTATTTTATTCTATTCAAATTTATTATATTCTGACATGGTCAAAGGCTGAGAAAATGTTTTTTGTGCATCTATTCAAACCAAAAATAAATAAATCTAACAACCATCCTTAGATTATTTGTGGCTTTATATAGTCACACATATTGCTGAAATTGTGCTCAAAACTCGACCTGTTGAGGTAGTCCATGTGTCAAACACTAACACGGTCTCTGGCGCCATCTAGTGGTCTAATATAAGTGGCACATACAGGTATCCCATGAGTGTTTGCGGCAGAGCAATGAGTTCAGCTGTGTTTAACTAACTTGTCCCGTCACTGTCACCTTTGACAATTAAAAGGGCTTATGTTTAGAGAATTCATTACGTGAATTAGGCAGAAATGTCCCAACTTTC
This sequence comes from Siphamia tubifer, assembly GCA_020466265.1. NCBI lineage: Eukaryota > Metazoa > Chordata > Actinopteri > Kurtiformes > Apogonidae > Siphamia > Siphamia tubifer. The sequence continues at coordinate 40,870,074 of CM035786.1, read as the reverse complement.
AGTTCAATATTGACTTCCAGCTACTTATTTACTGCTCATACTCTTCATTACTGATCTATATTATAGATATATTATATATATGATATATGTCATAGTGTGTTGATAGTTTATCTCGAGTATTTAATTGTGCACCTTAGCTGAAAACTACCTGCCTAAATGTAGTTATCTGTACATATTATGACAGTAAAACACTTTATGTCTTGAATCTGTAAAGCCAGACATCAATATTTTGATAGTATTCATATTTATAATTTTAAGATGATCTTCTGGACCAGGGCTGACAGTGAGTGTCAGTTGTTGGACAATGCCCCAACTCATTAAAGTATTACGTATTTAAATGTGCACCAGTATTGCGTTAGTTTTATATTCTGTGTATTTACTAACTCACTTATTTCAACAGTAAAATTTCACACATGGGGTTTTCTTTATTTACAACAGGATGCACATAAATAATGAATAACTAAGTGGTGCTGTTACATGAGTTATGTTTTGTCGTGTGTGAAATTTGTAAGACAGTCATTTTCATGGGTCATAATATTTGTCCCTATATGTTTGTCTGGATTATCCTCTCTTAAGGTAGATTGTGCACACTGAGCTGAGACATTAAACTTGGATCTCATTTACAGAATTGGCCTCATCAGTAAGTGAACGTGGTCTGTCAGCTGAAACATGATCACTTAACCTGGATCAATACAAGCACTAATGGAATTTACCTTGAGGTACTGGGAACTAGCAGCTCTTGCAACATGTTGCAACATGTTTTATTGTGTGAGCTCCTGACATGGCACACCCACTTTTTCTGTCACTCTTACAAGAACACAGAGGCAATGTTGCTTTATTTTATGTAGTTTATTTCCTTAAATATCAATAAGTTTCTGAAGTGCTCAGAAAACAAACATAAAAAAAATTATACAGTATTCTTATTACAAATGGTAAACATAAGTACTCCAAGTTGATCTTATATACATATAACAATGAGTGAAACCCCATTAAAGAACTTTAGAAAAAAAACAAGTAAATCTTGAAGCTTTTCTAACGTAACTTCTTACAATTAAGAAAAAAAGTACATTGTACTGTAAATCAGAAGTCAGGCAGCTTTTGATACAACTTTTCGGCCGTGTAGAGTGGGCCAACACACCCACATAGTTTGGGCTGAGGCCGTTATGGCTATACAGCAAGAAAAGTATCTATTGCAGGTTCTTAAATCCTCTAATACTGAAAGTGTCTTTGATGTTCATGATAAGGTCCATGCAGAGCTGGATGGAAATTAAGAAAAAAAAAATCAGTTCTGTCCAGTTCTGTGAAAACAGCGCGACACAGAAACAGAGAGATATCCTGCTTGTTCCCATGTCCCCTCTGGTTCATGGTCACTGTCCCTGTCCGAGCCACTCTCTGGGACGCACCACTGGAGAGCGCGGTGCACTCTCCAACTTAAGTGCGAGCCCCGGTCCTGCCAGTGTCACACTACATCATCCCAAATCCCGTCGTGATTTTGGGAGATACAGCCACTCACTATCACAGGAAGCATTTGGTTCAACTACAGTCTTAGCTTCTCCTCCACCTCAGAAGGTCTGGAGCTGCTGCGTTAACATGAGCTGGCACCCGCTGTTGACGTGGTTCATCACCTTCTGCTTCAGCTGAGCCACCTGCTCCCGCAGCATGTTGGCGGTGGATGCCAGCTCGGAGTTTTGAGACTTGAGGGTCTTCACTTTATCCTCCAGCCTTGAGATCCTCTCCAGCTTCCTCTTCCGGCATTTGGATGCGGCGATGCGGTTCCTCATCCGCTTTCTCTCAGCCTTGATGCGCTCCTGACTCTCCATGTCAATAGGGGAGAGAGGAGGGGTCTCCCCCGGCATCTCCGGCACGGTCTGGGGCTCCTCTTTGAGCACAGTGAGCCTCTGGAGCTGGGCGGAGGTGGTCTGCCCGTAGATGGGGAGCTGAGGTGGGGCAGCTGGGAAGGACATGGTCGGGGCTGAGGTGGTGTAATTGGGTGCGGACACGGTGCTGATGGCGGGGTTGAAGGTGTTCAGGTCCTCATACACCGGTGAGTCGGAGCGCATGGCTGAGCTGTTATTGAAAACGGTGGCACCGGCAACAGACGAGACCGGCGGGAGGGCAGTGTTGACACTGGTCTGAGGGGCGGAGGTCACACTCACGTTGGCCGGGGCCGGCATGTGTTGGTGGTGAAGCTCGGCCAATGCGCGGACGAACCCCTCGGCGAAGCCCTCCTGCTCATCGGTGACATTCTTGGGGCACAGGAACTGTGTGGGGGTCGGCGTGGTGGTGATGAGTCCATTACTGGACTGGATGATGAGCCGCTCCAGCTCCGGGGAGGCCAGCTTCAGTAAGCCCACGTCTGGGGAGGTGAGGATGTCGCTGGCTTTGGCCCGGAGGTGGGGTTTCAGAGTGCCCGTCGGGTCGGAGAGGTTCAGTGTCATGTTGTGTTTCAGCGCTTTGGGGTTGCTGTATCCGAAGCCGGCGTTGTCGTGCTGAGAGAAAGCGTTGAGTGAGTCGTCATAAAAAGTAGTTTCCATCTTGGTATACATAGAAGAAAAACAAAACCAACGAGGCTACAAAGTCTTCTATAAAATAACTTTTCGTCCCCCCTTCTCTTCTTCCTGGTTTATCAGCTGAGGTTTCCAAACGTCCTCTCTGTGCGTAAAACTTCCCAACTTTGAATGCGCACTTTCTTGACACAGGAATCAAAACTTACTTCTTTCTGTCAGCGGCGGCCGATAGTTCAGTGTTGGGTAGTTCGGCTCAAAAAACTTAAGCCAAAGTATCACGATTTACACTCAGCCCAAGTTTACTTGTCAAGCACCGAGTACGTTAGAGGTGCTTCTGTGCCTGGCTGTGTATACACTGTGAGCCGTACAGCGTGGAGGCTAACCTTATCTGCTGCCGCTGCCTCTCTAAAAATAGCCATGATGTCATGACGGGGCTCTCCCATTGGCTGGAGGGCGTGTCGCGAGGCGTGGTCTGCTGCTCAGATAAGGTGCGTTGCCTAGACGACCACCCAGAAGATTCTTAATCTCGCGGTGGATTGTGGGATGAGGTAATGCTGTAAGGAGAGCGTAAGCGCGGTGCATTGTGGGATGACGTATTGTTTTTGAATATCTAGTTACCCGCTTCACTGTTAGTGGCGGGACAGCCAGTGTAGAAGACAACAGCTCCGGGTCCGGGTCTCCTCTCACGGACTGCTCTGTGGAGAACAGCTGTATGAAACATCTGCTTTCTGTCAGGAGGATATTTGTGCTGTTATTTACACTAGTTCCCTTCTATTCCCCTTTTTTTGCGCACGTAGGAGCAGAACAGCCACACGGAGGAGACTGTATTTGCACCAAAACTTGACGCTGAAAACACAATAAATATATAAAACCGTTTTTCTTCTCCAAGCACACCGAAATTGAAATGCTGTTTTATTGCATGATTGTTTCAGGAAACACTTTTAAAACTACTACTGCTACTACTACTTGTACTACTATTAATACTGCTACTACTACTACTAATAATATAATTAAATATTTTTGTAGATGAATTGCAGGGATTATAAAGCTACTCAACAACTAATAACTGAGACAACACATTTATCTATTCTATTCCGTTATGTTCTGTTCCATCTAAACGTATAACCATCTTTCTGTGAGTTTTAACCGGAGAGAGTTGTGGTCTAAATACAAAGCTGGAGAAGTAAAAGAAAATTTGACTATATAAAAATAAACTAAAGTCTTTCCACTTTTCTTTTTCTACTGTCAATTTGGTTCTTTGTCTGGGATATCATGGTGGTCTCTGGTTGGTGGTCCCCCTATAAATTGTAGACACAAAACAGACTACTCCCCACATTGTTTTTGACTATGCAGAGGGAATTTGACATATGGGCAGGGTAAAACAAACCCAGGTATATTTATGAAGAGCTATATTAAATTTAATAAGTCTACTAATAGGGCATAAACATTGTCATGTACCTAAAAAGTTAAACTTCCTCAGTCATATACTTATACAAGGTACTAGGTGCCTTTCCCCTGGATGTTAATTCTGGGTTTAGGAGATATATTTAATAGACCTTTTGCTGTGCACTCCATACAGTAGCTACACTATGTTTCTTCAATGCCACATTGAAGACATTTTAATCTATTTGCAACTACAGATTACTAAAAAGATAGATCTGAAGATGTCTGTTCGTCCTAATAAAATGTGAGTCTACATTTCCTTTTATGTCAGGGGGTGTAATTAGTGTAGTGCAGTCCATTGTCCCCTGCCCCTTGGTCAGAAATCACCACTGGTTTAATGGCAGAAGGTTAACTGGTGTGTCTTACGTGTTCCCCTCTAGTTCTGCACACTCTCACCGTCTGGGTCATTTTTTGCCCTGCCAGCTTTACTGCCCGATATCCCCAGTACACCACGTCTAAATATGTCCCCCTTGTGTGACAAGTAAATCAGTCCCTTGGCGCTGGCTGGCTCAAAGAGGCACCTAAGGAGGATGAACTGGATCATAAAACACCACCACAGTCTGACTTTTTATGACCGCTAATGTTGTCTTTATGTACTGTTGTATATGTCAAACTGTGGTGATCAATAAAGTCAGATATAATCTGATCTAATTGCTTGACTTAACTGATCTTGTGCAGTTTCCTTTTTGATTTAAATGCTTTTGAGAAGACGGCACCTGGGGAAAGTTAAGGTGGGCCTTAACTCATCTCCCTACAACTAACATGGCACGACAAGCAGTATTTCAGCTCCCCCTTCACTTATCTTTAGATGAAGGTTAATCCATGTCTATGGAAGCTGTCTTTGTTATAATATCTGTAATATAGCCATAATAGCAGTCAGTGCTGCTTTTTTATTCACTTGATTTTTTTTAATCACAGGAAGGATGACATTAGTATAAGGGGAAAAAAGAAGAAAGACCAGTGGATCAGGTGTTTGCTCACACTCAGTTGTCTACTGGCATATTTTAAAATATTTATCTCTCTTAGCTTATTCATTTATTCATAATCCTTTTCTTCTGAATTAAAGTACATTAAATAATTATAAGTAGGTGGTCTTTTGTCCCCCAACCCACCTATTAGCAGGGGTCCTCATGTCTGGTATGACTTCACACATTGTTCCAAATAGATGAACGGTAATAATAAAACATATGATAGAATTCAGAGATATCTCTATTAAAATGTATGAAATCTCATGGCAACGGTCAGATCCTTAGTATATACACACTTTTAAATGGTGTTTAATACAGAACACTTAAATGTTTCAATATGGTTACAGCTCTGACTGAACTGGGTCTGCTTTTCTTTCCTGGTCGCCATGTGTACTATTATAAAAGGGTAACCACAGCATGTAGGTTGCCAAAGTCATTTTCTGCATAGGAATGTATGGGAAAATCAGGAGGAACCCCATGGCTGCTTTGGTTCAGGGCCTGGGCATTTGGCCACATGTGGACTGTCCTATCATACTGTAAAGTGATATGATAAAAATTAACCATAACTTATGACAATAAATACATTATTACATGGTTTTAATACATTTTAAATTATTTATACCGGCAGAGTGACCAGCACCTGTTTTTCTATTGTAGCTGAGGCTTTTCAAAATACTGCCAGGATAATACAAGAGCAAAGTAACCAACTAGGATATTACTTTGTGCTTAGTGTAGACTAAAATTGAAACAGTTCATGAGAGCGGAAAAAATGTAGATAAATTAAGTGCTTATATATATATATATATATATATATATATATATATATATATATATATATATAAAAGAGGAACAGATAAAAAAAACAAACAAAGAGCAGAAACCAAAGGAAGATGATTGTGCCCTATGTTTAGACCAAATTGCTTAATATATGTTTAACCTTTATTAAAATGTTTAATATATGTTTTTAATACAGAAACAAGCAGCTGACTCTGCTATGTCTTGACCTTTTAATTCTGCTTCTTCTCTGAACATTTCTACCTCCTTTCTTCATTCACTCCCTCCTTCATGAATTTACTTCCACACTTCCTTACTCGATTCCAAATATTCCTACTCATATCCCCCTACACACTTTGCCTTCCCCTTATCTGTCTCCTCCTTTCTCTTTCTATTTCGTTCCTCTCACTCTCATCTTATGCCTATCAGTGACTGTGCAGGCTGCAGGATTTCCCCTGTGATGGAAACAGGCTGTGGCCCATTTGTATTGTTTCAGGAGTTCTTGTCAGAAAAATCTCAGTGCTCTCTATGTTTGTGTTGGTATGGTTAAACGATAAACCAGTGCACTGGCCAAAACCCAGCATAATACAAAGGACAAGCAAGTGTAAAGCCACTGAAAAAAAACACTTTTGGTTTTTACGTCAAAGTGAAGATCCCCGGAGGGTTTCGGAGGAGAGACAGACTGCTGACGCTTTTGAGGACTATTGTTGTTTCAGCTGTTATTTAAAGTCAAAAACCAGCAGACTGTGTAGATTGTTGTGCTGGTGTGTAAGCAGGCTTTGCATGTTCAGCTGTGTATGTATTTACATGCATGTCTGCTTTAATAGTGGAAGTGTAAATGTATTTGTACACGTGCAAAGGGAAAATAAGGTATTATTTGAGGAAAATGTAGAATATTAGGAACCATCACCAATGGAAGGAAAGTAAAGAGATTTACCTGGCTTTAAGCAGAAAACATTGCCAATAGTTGGATTTATTTTTAATGAAAGAAGCCACTAAAATTTGACTTTCATTGCACTTTTCAGTATCAGTCTATGCAGCTTTTATAAACCCAGTTAACCTTTACATCTTTCTACTCCTCATCTTCATCTTGTCCAAATGTTCTATTCTCCCATATTGGATTCCTTTTTAAAAAAATCTTCATTACCCAAATTATATGTATCCTACACACACATCCTTACACACAAAGACAGACATTAATAAGACACAGTGGCAGCCATTTTTATAATGAAAAAGAAAAGATGCAGCTAAATGACAAACTCCCTCTTTCCCTCCCTGATTTATGATGCAGTGTAAAGGCAGGACTCATTGAGTTGGATTATTATGTGCTACACACACTGACACAGACACACAAAATTTCATTGAGTGATGTCTCATTGTTCCGCCCTTCACCAAGTGTAGAATGAGTGTTTGATGCCCGTCTTTGACAGTTTTTTTTCTTTTCCCAGGCGTTGTTTTAATTAATTTGCCCATAAAATGAACCATGATTCCCAGCAGCCTTTCTGGCACCCTCAGTCATAGAAGACTTTATTAGCTTTGACAATTAATCGTCACTAACTGCCCGAACTAATCTCATTTTAGATTTATTGGTCAGAATCATATGGAATATCGATTGGCTCTGGCTCCTTCTGACCCTTTCAGCACACTGTAACTCACATGAGCAAGTGTACAATGACATCATTGGTAAAGGTGGGGCAAATGTTCTTTGACTTCTTCGCTCTTTTTCTGGAAGAAAACCAAACATACAGTACATGGATAAAGCCAACAGACAACTTCAAGTACTTGAAACGATACATAGGCAGGGATTTGTTTGTGGGGAGTGCTTGTGTGCATGCATTTTTATTTGTTGTCTCAAAGTAATTTAATCTGTGAGAGTGGAGTCTGGGTCTCATTATGTAAATTAAATAACCTCATCTGAAAAGCCAGGCAGACTGAGCACAGCAGGACTCACACCGTGAAGGGAACGCTCAAAAGCACACAGAAGCACTTACACATAAAGGCAGGCAAAGTAAATGGCCTTTTTGACACTGTGTAGTGTGTTTTCTGCACCATGTGTGTGTGTGTGTGTGTGTTTGGGCTCAGGGACCTGTACGAGTCCTCAGCTGGCTCTGTTCAGCCTGTAACAGGGAGTTTAGTGTGTGAATGTGTCACCAGGGAAAATGATCGATAGCTATTAAAACCCACCAGTGGCCTTAGTCCCAGATGGAGGATTATTTGTGTGTCCGTGCATGTGTGTGTAGCTGTGATCAAGGACTGTGTTTTGTACAGGTGGGATACTATATGCCAGCAATGCTAACCTGTTTCCACTCCATTTACCTCTGCAAGCTCGGGAAACCTTACCAACCACATTAGGTGTGGTGTGTGTTTTTTTAGTTAGTATGAGGCTGTATTTGAGCGTTTGTATTGTTTTGCGTGTGTTGTGGTTGCCGTGTGCACGTGTGACCGGGCAGTTGTCAGCATGTGTTTGGATTTGCTGGTTATTCTAGCTTGGCTTTTCAGAGGTAATAAAAAAGTAAAGGGAGAGGAAGGAGGAGGGAGGGAGGGCCGAGTGACAGGACTGAGCGATTGTTTTAAGTCAAACAGCAGTTTCAGTCTGTGGGTTGAGAAACCAAAAGAAGAAAGAAAGGAGGTTTGTTCTTTTTCATTTACTGAGGAGGAGAGGCTTGTCTGAGGGAATGAGAGAGAGAGAGAGAGAGAGAGAGAGAGAGAGAGAGAGAGAGAGAGAGAGAGAAAGAAAGAGACAGAGAGAGAGAAAGAGAGAGAGAGAATGAAAAAGAGAGAGAGACAGAGAGAAAGAGAGAGAGAGAAAGACAGAGAGAGACAGAGAGAGAGAAAGAGAGAGAGACAGAGAGAAAGAGAGAGAGAGAGAGAGAGAGAGAGAGAGAGAGAGAGAGAGAGAGAGAGAGAGAGAGAGAGAGAGAGAGAGAGAGAGAGAGAGAGAGAGAGAGAGAGAGAGAGAGAGAGAGGGAGAGAGAAAGAGAGAGGCTTCACATTTAAAACATTGCACAAAGCTTTGGGAACATTATTCTTAATTGTATTTAGGTTTTATTGGATATATGATATATATAAGTGAATATGATCTTGTAAAATGCAGTTCAAATGAAACAAGAGATGTGCAACTTTTAGAAGAAAAGGTCTTCACTCTGTACTCTCTTTTCTCTCCATCATGCACACATGTATGCACACCATGAAAACACTCAGCATACAGAGAGTACCCTCACCCACCCTCCTCTGAGACAGCTATGAAACCTGATCAGAGATCAATATTGAGTGGTATTATGGTTTCATGAGAAGGGGGCTCAGACTTTGATGGTTTTCAGGCTGATTATAAGGGATTATATACCACTTTATACTGTACTGAGGTAAAAGTGTGTCCTAATATCAGCAACGTGCTGGACTAGAATACATGTGGCTCCTTGTTATTTGGATGTTACCCACTATTATTTACTGCAAAGAACCAAGCATCCAAATGTGTACATTTTGAGGTACTGATCTAAAAAGAAGAGCCAAAGCAACCTATTAATTTACTATAGTTACACTGAAATGTCTCTAATTCTGTGTGTGTGTGTGTGTGTGTGTGTGTGTGTGTGAGAGAGAGAGAGAGAGAGAGAGTGTGTGTGTGTGTGTGTGTGTGTGTGTGTGTGTGCTTGGGGCTGGGCTGGGCGAGGCTAATAGGAGGAAGCCCTACATAGCTGAGTGACAGTAGTTTGTTCTGTGTCCTGTATGTGACTGCAGTATACTGCACTGTCTACCTGCATGGAGTTGTCAGTGTGTGTATTTGTGTGCACATGTGTTGGCACGTGTACCTCAGTTTCACAACACAGAGTCAACAAAGAAACTCACATGGCTGGGTACATTTTTTTCCAATTCTCTTAGGCTAATTGTAATAACTGTATTCTTTTGTTTTCTACTTCAATACTCTTTTGCTGTGATCACTTCTCTCCCTCATTTGTTCTATTTATTTGCATGAATTAACTAATAAATGCCTTGGTTGTCCTGTTGCTGTGCTAACCAAGCAACAAGTATTTGGAACTATGTGACACCTTCCGCCAACATTCCAAGTTCTGCTGTTTTGGAAACTTCTTCTGTCAGCCCTCCTTCTCTCCTCCTTCCTTGTTTCTCCATCCAACTTTAAGCCCGTCCTCTGTCTCTGACACTTTCTGTCTGTCACAGTTCACTGTCTCTCCCCTCCTCTTCGCTGCCTCTCAGTAGATAAATGGACCTATTGTCCCCTGAAAAAATGAACTTGAAAACAGTAGTTGGGACAAATGCTGCTGTTTAACAGCTTATAAATACAGACATTAATGCAGATCTGCTACAATGACTGAGTTTTGACTGCCAGATGGAGTATCATCATGCAGTAAAGTTTAAGATACAAAGTTATCTGGATGTATAATATCACAGTGCAAAAACTGCAGAAGCATTGTCAGCTGGTGAAAAATAGGGATTAAAACTGACTGACAACTAACAATGAAGCCCTACAACATGCAGACTGTGAGGTGCATGAACATGATTTTGACAAGTCTCAGCAAAAAGCAGAATATTTTAAGCCTGTGGGCTATTATTTTGCATTATATTCAGGTTTGTTTATAGTCTATAATTTATGCAGGTTAGTAGAACAGTGATCACAGAGGTAACAAATAGCTCTTACAGATGCTGCTTTGTTTTCATTTCAAACATTCTTTCTTATTTGTGTGCTATGGTTGGTGATCAGTGAATCTTAAGTTAATAAATAAATCAAGTTATTACTTTGCCAGTTACTGCTTGGTTGCTGAAGCAATCAGCTCTTTCAGTGTGAAATCTGAGACATCTGACAAGTGAAATATTATGTGCACCTACATAATGTCAAATTCTACCAGAGAGTTAGATGCTATAACTGCTATAACACACATTATAAGCTGTGGTTCTACAGTATGTATACCTGCAGATGTCAAATAGAGCTATTTGAGGCATCCAATTTATCTGGTTTGTGTAAACATACATCATGTATCTTACGTGTATATCAGCATAATATATATACCTGCATATTATTTGTCATTTATAAAGTTCAATGTTTTACCCCCTCATGTAAGTTTGTGTTTTACCAGAGTGTATGTGTCCAGGTGTTTTATACATCAGTACTTGGAGACACATGCTCAGTCTGTATGAGTTTGACCATTAAGTCTGCAGACAAAACAATACATTATTTAAACCCCTAATTTAATGTAGGAAAACATAGTGACCTTGCGACGAATGCTTTTTGTGTGTTGGTGTGTATGTGTGTGCATCATTAGAGGTGGCTGTGATCAGTGGCTAGCTCCCTGGAATGCACTTCCGCCCTTCAACCAATCATTAATCTGTATTTACTCAGCGCAGTTTGGGGCAGTCTGGCCGTGAGAAATGTTTTCCATATCACTTCTCTCCTTTAGCACACTTACTTGTGTTTGTGTGTGTATGTGTATGTGTGGATATTTCTGCAGTCAGACTGGTTTGTCAGAAAGGAATAGAAAAAGTCTCGGTCGAAACTGACTGCAGTGCATGTACATACAGCACATGCTGTCTATGTTTCTTATGCAAATAGTCGAGTGACTGGAATCTTAACTGCACACACACTCTTGCCTCTATCTCAGAGGGTTAAGGGCTGTGGCTTTTATCGAAACTTTGTGTGTACATGCATTAGTGTGCTTGTATGTGTGTGTTTGTATAACCCTGTTCATATGTGTGTGTGTGTGTGTGTATATGTACATGTTTGAGAAAACACAGACTGGCCCATGGGATGGTTCATGCTGTGTGTTTTGGCTCTGTCAGACAGGCCACGACTATGGCGTCGAAGGTCAGGTGGTCTAACCAGAAGGCCCAGCTATATTTTGTTTTTCAATTAGGTATGCAGACTTGATGAATAACCTCTGGGAAGTTGATGTGCTCTTCTTTAACTTCCTTAGTGTGTTTTATATAATTATCAAGACACTTTCCAAGACAGTCGTATATCTTCCTTCTGAAAAATACTGGTGAAGAAACAGGCCCCCTCAGAAGATACACAAACAAAATGTCCTTGAACAACATATGGTGCTTTTACCTGCCTCAAATAATCACTTGAAGTCATTCTAGTCCGACGCATTAAATATAAGTACATCTTCAAAGCAGTCGGTTTTTCCATGACAACTATTTGCTTTGGCAACCGTACTGTTTATACAACTGAAGTAAAATTATTGGGCCATCACTTAACGATAGATGTTTCAAAAGATATCACAACAGTAAGAGGTACACACATTAATATTTTTCATTTAATGATATTGAAAGTCTAAAATAATAGACCTACTGGTCACAATATCTGTATCAGTTACTCATATTTATGAATGTCTGTGATTGATACTAATGATAGTGTCACCACAGTAACTTTAATTAATGGACTATGATGTATTTAATTAATAAAGAATGAGTTTGTTGTTGTTGAGTTTATTGTACTGTATGTTAAACCTAGATATATGGTGTTTTCTTTGGCTTTTCCCTGTAGGAAACAGAGATTCATTGGTTGTTTTCAAATATAAATTTGTTGCTGGGACACAAATCTTCTTCCACAGATGTTGCTATATCACATGACCTGAATGTTGAAAATATAGAACGCAAGCCCTAAGGCAAAAATATGATCTGTGATATTAAGCAATGTAGTAGATGGAACTGTCCTCACTTGACTTAAGGTGAGACACAGGTAAATAGGGTAACATGTAAAAAAATAAAATAAAATAGATATTACCATAAATGGATTACTAACATAAGTATGAAAAAAGGTATTAAATTTTTTAAAAAATGTATATGTTTAATTATGCAAATTAGGCAACATCGAATTAAATATGCACAATTTTGAATACATTTCCTGCAGATATGATGAAGATATGATGAAGCCAATTGCAAAAGTCTTTTTTGTCATTTTGTTCACACACAAAATGACAAAAAAAATGATGAAAAGTGATTTTGGAATATCTGCTTTTATTACCTAGGAAATCTAAATATACTGCTCATATTTTTTTTGCCCGATTTTATAAAAAAAATAAAAATAAAAATGTTACAAAAATCAGGCCAGGAATGATTTATTAACAAATCTCTCTGTAAATATCTTCATAATACTGCTGAGTGTATCACTGCAAAGTTTGGTGTACATAAGCACTACATAGGCTCAAGTGTTTCTACCAGAGCATGACAACAAAAAAAAGTCATTTTGAGAAAATAGCATTTAAAGATTTACATATAAGAATTTAATGGATTTCTATAGGAAACAATTGTTCAAAATCCGAATAAACAGAATATTTCAAGCTCATTAAAATTGATTATTGAATAACCTGACATGCACCAAAATGTCAAAATTGACGACTACATGAAAAATGGATGTTTTTTCCTTCTGTTTCTCACCTTAACTACAGAAACATTTCAGTCATGAAGACATTTAAGAGAAATAACAGACAGACAGGGGCTGATACTATTGTCCAGACCACATATTCCCAGGTTACCTGAGGTCAACATCCATCTGGCAGGTTCACTATCTTTTTTTCCGCTCACAGGCTCTTCAGGGCCTCTTCTGCCTTTCTTAAAGGTGTCACCGTGCATTAACAGCAGGTTGTTTTAATAATAAATGTCCAGAGGTTTATGTTTCTTTCTTTTTGTTTCCTCTCTCTTTGATTCCAGGTCAACAGTCATGTAAATGCTTCAACCTCAGTGGCTCTGGCTTAAATCTATCATCTGGGTTCCTTGCATGCCAAGGTATCCATACAAATATTTTCATATCATGTCTTCTGTCACTTGTCTTTTGTTTTTGATCTATTGGAAGTTTAATCAAATACTCCCTCTTTAAAGGTCGTTTCCATCTGTTTCACTGAGGAGCCGCCTCGCTTTCATTTTCTGCTACTTCTACTAAAAGACACAACGGTAAAATCTTGAGCTCGTACTCATCTTAGAGGGTGAAACTGCCACCAAATATAATCAAAGAAAAAAAATAAGGCCTGCTCTGCCAAATCCACATATCTAAATGACATTTCCAGACTCATGTGTATTCAAACTGTCATTGGAGGAAGTCATTTTGGCGTAATAGCGATAAATGCGTAGGCTAACTGGCAATAATTACCCATTGTGCGTGTATGCGTGTCAGACTGTGTGTCTATGTGTGAGTCTTTGACAGGGTTGATAGAGGCACCAATGATAACACAGCTGTGTTTTATTCCCCTGAGTCTGGGAGTCATTATACTGGGCTGCAATTTTTTTCATGTTGTTCTTCAAATTTCTTCACATCTTCGTCCTAAATTTCAGCTTCTTCTCAGTTCTACTTCTTTTCATGACCTATTCTTTGTGATTAACATGTGGGATGAAACAGCAGAGAAAAAGATGGAGGTGGAAAGAATGGACAGACGTCACAGTCAGTGGATGTAGGAACACTCAGACACTCACACACTTTCATTCAGCTCATCACAAACACCACGCTGTCTTTATCTGTCAGAGTGCTATGCCGGGTAGCGGTGGGCGCGTGACGTTATAGAGGAGTAGGATTCCACTGTTTGCTTTCTGTCGTGCGTCCGCCCTCAGTATCGTGCGTGTTTGTGTGTAGATGTGGTGTTGTGTGGAGACAAACTTGTATGGCGTTATATGACTGTCAAAAATATGAGAGTTGAACTACAAATATAATGAGCACAGGATCAGGACATGAGGGTGTAGAAAGAATAATATATAAAGCAAATAAAGTTTTAATTGGAACAGAGTGCAGCTGTAGTGTTGCTCCCTCTCTCTTCCAACACACTCGCTCTCTCTCTTTGAAAATTTCGCTCAATAATTTTTCCAACCGGAAATACATCATGAGTCTAAGACGATCGAAATCTAGGCACAATTATACACAAGTCAAAATTTCTAAATATAAAGTCAACCTTTATTGAATTTTCCATTGACATAAATCATTGTATAGTGTCCATATCCTGTTCTCTTATAACAAAACTGTAACGTCATACTTTATTTTTGTGCTGCATTCATGTCATTTTTATTCTCATTTCTGTTTATTTTTCTCTACTATTATTTCCATGTCATCACCTTTGGCAGAATGTTACATGCAACATGTATGTGATCATTTCTGATAAATAAAAATTTAATAATAATGATAATAATAATAATAATAATAATAATAATAATAATAATAATAATAATAATAATAATAATAATAATAATAATAATAATAATAATAATAATAATAATAATAATAATAATAATAATAATAATAATAATAATGAAAAGATTGTCGATTGAACTTTGTAAGCAGCACATGCGCACTACAATCTCCATTTACCATCAGTGCATGTCTTCTTTTAATGCTGGTAGACATCAGATCACCATCATGGAGCCAAGAGAAAAGGTAAGTTTAAAACATTCTTGAGACATATGAACATTGTGCTCCAGTTATAATGATCAAACACTACAGTTTTAAAGATGTCTCTTTATTATAAAGTGTATGTCCATAAATAAAAATGTGCAAGTGCTGCAAAAATAGACCTCCTGCAATAATGCAGGAGGATCAGTTTTAAAACATATGGTCAAGATGGACATTGAAATGAGTGATGTAAATGAAATTCATAAAATTGTTGTTAAATTGTTAAATGAGGGGTAGGATTTTTATAAGTTCTCTGAACTTCAACGTACTCCTTTTGAGTGGTGACTCCTTATTTTGTTTCTTTTGTTCTGTATTCTATTTATTTATTTATTTTTAAGATTAACTGCTGAAATAAAAATAACTGAACTGAAAGTAAAGTAATATCAATTGGTGAATGGAGGTTGTAGTGCACATGTGCCATTTGCAAATTTCGACCGGTAATCAACTAGTCGAGTCTTAGACTCATGATGTGTTTCTGGTTGGAAAAGAGCGAACAAGTTGGAAGAAAGAGGAAGCAGCGCTACAGCTTCCACATCTTCACTCTGTCGTAACATACATGCTCGATATTAAACATTTATTTGTCACAAGATTATTCTTGATCTCTCAGTTTTATTTTTCTACCTCAATTCCTGATTCTGTGATGGTTATATTTGTATTTGAGCTCTCATGTTTTTGACAGTCATGTA
Source organism: Siphamia tubifer (assembly GCA_020466265.1). Classification (NCBI taxonomy): domain Eukaryota; kingdom Metazoa; phylum Chordata; class Actinopteri; order Kurtiformes; family Apogonidae; genus Siphamia; species Siphamia tubifer. The sequence continues at coordinate 40,854,317 of CM035786.1, read as the reverse complement.
ACACCATACATTTGTATCTGAGTGTGGTTTTGCAAAGTAGAGAAGTGAAACCTACATAGACTCAGAGAAAAGCACCATCCTCTCTCTTTCGACCAGGACATGAGAATCATAAACCAAAAGAGTTCTGTCTCACACACAGGCTGTTTATGTTGATGCTGTTTTATTTTGTAGTAACAGCTCCACTCTCTTAACTGAACAACCATCCTAGAAAGCTTACTGGTCATATCATTAGTCTCATAGCATAGCTTATTTTGTTATATGAATTAAAGTTTTTGCAGCCAAATACATTTCTGACATTTTTTATTGTATAAAATATATAATAAAAGGAAGACACATGAGAAAAGATCAAACCTTCATAAATTCTGTGACAAGCATTTTTCCTAAATCTGCTTAAGTTAGTGTTTATATGACATGAAAATGTGCTGAAAGATTTAATTGTGTTATTAGCACCATAGCAAAACTGCCTAAGCCAGACATGATATGGACAGATGTTTCGGGGCATATTAACAAATGTCATAATAAAGTTTTATATTAGGATAAATATCATCGCATTGCATTACACTGTTATCTTTACTTCCAAAATTCCTCAGAGATATTTTTGAATATAATTTACCAATGGGTATAATTTTAAACTAAAATTAGAAAAACATCTACATTTGTAAAATACTATACATATTCTCACTGTATATAATAATTTTGTACCACAAGTAATCATCTACTTTCTTCCCATGTCTCATTAATCTTAAGGTAATATTGATGTTTATAAACCATATGAACACATCGTGGCTACAGTTGTAAGACGTCCTCTTCAAAACATCAATCTGAACCATAAAGACCCAGGGCTACTTTTGTGGTAGTTCCCAAATAAATAATAATAAATACAAAATTAAAATGTCACCTTTCTCAAATAATTAATCTGTGTTTATTATAATATAATCCTCTGTATTTTAATGCTATATTCACTAAAAGGGTCACATTTTCTTCAGTTATCTCTGTTTTTAACCCTGAACTTTGCTCTAAGCTTCTATAAATATCTACTTAATTCCCCCCTTAACTGAACATAAAAACAAGCATTTCCATCCACTGTCATTGACTAAATCAATGTTGTGTTATGTTCAATACACAGCCTCTGAACATCCAAATGGGTCATATCTGATGACCATGAAAAGATGACAAACTGCATCTTACACCAATTAGTTATTGAATGTTTTAAATCAGTCAATGGTTTTGGTTACCAGTAGCTGTTTGGATCTTTATGGGTTAATAGTAATAGTAAATATTTTGATCACAATATAAACCTGGGGCAACACGGTGGTGCAGTGGTTTGCACTCGTGCCTCACAGACATAACAACCTTTGTTCGATTCCCACACCAGACCTTTCTGTGTGGAGTTTGCATGTTCTCCTCGTGTCTGCGTGGGTTTTCTCCAGGTACTCCAGTTTCTTCCCACCATCCAAACACATGCATTGATTAACTGGTTAATCTAAATTACCCATAGGTGTGAATGTGAGAGTGATTGTTTGTCTATATATGTTCAGCCCTGAGATGAACTGGAGACTCATACAGGGTGTACCCCACCTTCACCCATTGTAGCTGGATTAAGCCCCCAGTGACCCTAGTGAGGATAAAGCGGGTTCAGATGACGAGACAAGAATTAAGTGTGATTATTGATTTTAAATCTTTGTGATTGAGTTGGTTTGAGATTGCATGTGCTTGAATGAGAATGCAGCAAAGTGTGGCACTGTTGTCAAAACACAACCCATTGGGGACAATAAAGTTTATCCTGATATTGATTTAAAAAAAAAAACAAATCTGATTGATTAGTAAAATCAATAATGGATTCAGAGTTGCCTTCATCCATTGTAGCTGGATTAGGCCCCCAATGACCCTATAGTGAGAATAAAGCTGGTTCAGATGATGAGAAACGATATAAACCTGTATTTTAATATTTGTTATTATTGTTTTGTAGCCCAGACCCCTGTTAGAAAAGAAACATTACAGTTTATCAGTTACCAGGCTAACTGTGGTTTTTGGTGATATTTATTACCTTCACCAAGGAACGATGATGGTTATGTTTTCATTGGGGTTTGTCTGATTGTCTGTTAGCAAGATAACGCAAAACATTATGGATGCATTTGGATGACATTTTCAGGAAATGTTCACACAGGCACAAGGAGCATATTATTCAATTTTGATGAAGATGGGGGTGAGGGAGTTGATCTGCCTTGGCACAGGTCTGAACTCTCCGAGAGCTTTTCTAGTTTCCTTATGAGAAGATAAAAAGTGAGGAATGCACTGCTACCTAGGAGGCTAACCTGTTTGGACAATAGAGCATTACGGTGGCATTTCACAACTACATGGGGGTTTGGAGCGTAAATATGCCAACATACTCCCAGCTGTGACTGTGCCCTGCTGGACATACACTATAGGTGACTGATGGAAACAAATCCCTGACACATAGACAGGCCTCAGTGGAGCATGGGTTTCTGCCTTTCAAGAGCAGCAGGAAAGACTTACAATGAAACTACTCAGGCGGTTTCCTATGTGTGCCGAGCCTCTGAAAAGGAGGCACCGTGCCAGCTTCTCCTCCTTTAGCCCGAGGTGGGGTTTTTATAGAGAACTGCTCAAGAGTTTGGGAACATACAGAGCAAATATTTGATGGCCTGCTGAGTGATTGATTGATGACTTTGTTTATCGAGGTATTGCAAAAGCTGTTCAGGTGTTACATTAGCACATATTAAAGCACACCAGGTTATTTTGTGGCTGTTTTTGTCATATTCCCAATGCACAAACTTGTCAAGTAGACTTTTTGCATATGGTGATAAACTAAGAAAGGTGCTGATGCATTGCATACACTCCAGTCATTGTATTACTGCACCTGAGAGCTGTGTTTATTTTCTCTGCTGCTGTACATGCAACTTTGGTTTTGTGTGTTGGTCCTGAGAGCAACTTCCTGAGGTTCTCTCCAAGCTTCCTGTCTGAGAAGTCAGAGGTTATCTGCATACCCCTCCCCTTATAGCCCGCACGGTTCCATGCAGCTGTTTCCTCTGATGGTTATAGATCAGATTTTAACACACATATACATGCACACACCTCCTGGGATTTCAGGAAGGCTACAAAAAAAAACCCCCATTAAAGCTACTGAAAATAGTGTTTTAAGTTTCTGCAAAGTTCAGGAAAGGATGCTTTTCTGTGTCCATATTCCTTGACCTATGTCTGCTCTGCTGATGAGTTTTACACCAGCATGTGTTTGCTTGTGCAGATGGGGTGTGGTCATGGTCTTCATTCTAGGACATGAACTATGTTCTCTAAATGTGTGTTTATATCGGTATGTGTACATGTGTTTTTGAACATCTGCTCCTCATTGGCTTTGTTTTCCCTCCATTACATGGCCCACCCTCATACTGCATGCTGGACTTTTGAGCACTCCTGCTTTTTGTCCACAGGAGAAGAAGATGGAGGAAGAGAGGTGAAGAGAGATGATTTCTGCAGCCTGTTTAGTCAGATCTTAAAATAGCATTAATCTAATTTTGAGGGGATTAACATTAAACCAATTGATATTTGCAGGATCCAGTTTTCCTTCTGCTTCAAAAATCCCCCCGCTCCTTCTTTTCTAACGTCTCTTATCTCTCTTTTCCATTTTTTGTTTTTCTTTGCTCTTCTCTTCTTTCCCTCTGTGGCCTTGCTTGGTCTATCAACCTCCCTCAAGGCAGCAGATGTTGGGTCTGTGTCCAGATGTTTTATGTTTATCACTCTCCAGTCACATCTTTAACAAACCCTCACACAGTAAACATTTACAGAGGCGTCTCCTGCCACACTGCATGAGAGTCAGGCTGCAGAAGAGAAAAAGCACATTATAGACAAAGTAAAAGGAGAGCCACATAGATAAAGGGTTAGGAGAGGAAAACAAAATATGAGAGAGAGAGAAACCCAACGCTACCTACACATTCACATGGTTGCCCAGAGCGACAGTTGTCCTTGTTCTCCTGTGTTTATGAGACACATGCACAATGCAACAGTGCTGACACTCCACACGCACACCAATTGAGTAGGTATGCACGGACTTCGCAGTTTCTGTTCTGATTTGACTATGCGTCTTCGTTACTGACACTGCTCGCTTCACAACAGGGGTGAGTTGTGTCGGTCACATGTGGCTGGAATCTAATCTGGAGGGGAAGTCTTCAGCGTTTCTCACTCACACCAGAAATCATTACCATAGAAAGCATAACTCGCATAGCTGATTCTTTTTAATCAAGCCAATCGGCCGGAACTGCACTCTTCTCACTCTCTCTCTCTCTCTCTCTCTCTCTCTTCCTCGGTTGACTCGTATTCATTTCCAGCTTTGACATTTTGTGTCGATGGCATGGATAGAAGTCATGTTGAGAAGTTTTACTGATTTATATATAACATTTGACTGAGACATAATAATTCTGTCCCTTCTGCTTTCTCACATGCAGCCACGAAAGGAAGCATGGGCTATTAATATTGAGCAACTCAGTGATGAGATACCAATAACAGGACTATAAATAATTCTTTCTGCATTTCACCTGGCTTGTTCTGGCTTGGCTGTTTGAAAAAGCACATACCGGTCCAAAGACATGCAGACAAACGCCCATGAATGCTTACTCACAGTATTTTTTTGTACAAACATTTAAAGACTAAAGTACTCACATTCAAGTTTTGTCAATTCAGTTAGCAGCGTGCGGTATGTTTTTTTATTATTCATATTTTATTGGGGTTTTTTTTTGTTGTTTTTTTTTTTTTTTTCTATGGACATGATTTTTTGCTGTATGTGTTTTGGTAAAAATCCTCTGTCAGTCCTCAGGATTAGTATGAATCCATGAACACACAATAGAGGGTGGGTCGAAGTATTGGTCCACTGCAGCCTGTGTGTGTGTTAAAGAGGAAACAACCTAAGACTTTATTGAACATGGTTTTATCTCAGCTGTCCAGTCCTGTAAAAATGACCAAGTACATCATTTTTCACTTTCTACATGTAAACACCATAAAACATCATATATGATTGTAAGGACTACATCAAATATTCATGAACTGCTGTACTGTGATGATCGGCAACATGTTGTAATGTTTATTGTAATATGTGTGAAATACATATAGCAGAGGTGGTCAAAGTATTCATATTCTGTACCTAAGTAGAAGTACAGCTACTTGTGTGACAAAATACTCTGGTAAAAGTTAAAGTACTGATTCAAGTCTTCTACTTAAGTAAAAGTATAAAAGTACAAGTTCTCAATTGTAATAAAGTACACAAGTAAAAAGTAAAAGTGTTTTTTTGTTTGTCATTAATGCAATAATACTTCAGAAAATACAATCAGAAAAGTTTCAAAAGTATCTAAAATAAATCCTTTAAAGATGAGTTACTGTGTAGATAATGTGTTTGATCGAGTCACAGTTACTCAGTTTTGTGGATATGGGCAGGAAAATTTAGGAAAAATGGGGGAAGAAAAGTGACAATTGAGATAAAAACTGATGAGATTTAAAAAAAAAAGTTATAAATATGAGATAAAAATGCAGAATTTTAAGATAAAAAGTCAAAATTATGAAATAAACTATCAAAATTAGGAGCTAAAAAGTCCAAATTATGAGATAATAGTCATATACAGTAACTATATAATATATAAAGTCACAGTTTCTCTCTTCCAATGATTTTCTCTCTGAAGCAACTGATTTTTCTTACTGTCACATCTGTTTAGTTTGTAAAAGTAATGAGTCTATTCTGAGAACGTAATGAGTATAAAGTAAAGATATATGTACAAAAATGTAGGGAGTAAAAGTAAAAAGTTGCCAGAAAAATAAATACTCAAGTAAAGTAGAGATACCTAAAAAAATCTACTTAAGTAATGAAGTACTTTTACTTAGTTACTTTACACCTCTGACATATCTGACATTATGGAACCAATTAGGATTTAGTAAAACAATCAAAGTATTATTCACAATGAAATATTAACTTTTCAATATGTGAACAATGTGTATTAATTCTGTATTTGTGCCCAATTCATGACTGCACAGTAACATACCTTAAAAACAGACCCTTCCTCAAATATTTTCAATACACCTCTAGTCATTTTTTACACAAACTGATTTTGCTCGATCCAGAGTTCTTCAGTGCTACCTTTCTGCTCCTCTACAGCAGCAACAACATAGACTATAAACTACCATGAACTTAAAACTCCATCAATGAACATGTTCACTTTTAACTAACTCTTCATTATCTTAAACAGTATGAAATGACTCCATACAAGTTTTATTTTTGTTATTAATATCGTATTGTGATATTAATAGTAGATTTTAAACTAAGGTTTTCAAAAAATAAACATGCAAAATCTAACAGTCAAACACATAGGCCAGAAAAGAAAATGTTGAAATGAAACAGAACAACAGCTCAGAGTGGAATGACTGACAAATGAACATCAGGTTGTTGAACTTGACCGTCGGCCCAGACTATGACATGGAGGTGTGACTGTCAGCCTGACCACATGACACTCTGATGACAATTAGAGGATCCTCTTCTCTCCTCTGGATGGAGTGTCTCTTACTCTAAATTGTTGAATTAATAGTGAAAATATTGTGGATATGTAGAGGGTGGGTTTATGTTGGTGTTTTTTTTGTTTCATTATTTACTGTTTGTTTGACTCAAAAAGTTATGGACGGATTTGGCTGAAATTTTCAGGAAATGTTAATACTGGCACAAGGAACAAATGATTACATTTTGGTGGTGAGGATGGGAGGGGTGTATGGGGGGGGGGTGCATGCATGTGTTTCATTTGGTTGGTCAGATCATACACAGAAGTGACGGGGGGGGGTGGGGGGGGGGGGTGGGGGGGGGGGCTGATCTGACTTGGTGGAGTATACACTCTCTGAGTTGTTTTCTAGTTGTAAATGTTTTCTTTTTAAATTTGTAAACCATAATTTGGACCAATAAAGGATGAATTCAGGTCAAAGGTCAAAGGTTTCCTCTCCTCTGTAATCTTGTACATGTCCTATCGTTTCTGCTTTATATCTGGCTGATTGATAGACTATTGTACATCACATTTTATTACCTCCACAATCTTCTAGTCTGGAGATAGAGCTCATCCCATGCTAACCTCCTCCTCCTACTCCCACTGCCTGGCTCCACCTCTGGGCTGATAACCCTTACCTCTACCCCCCACCTCCCAACCCACACACACACACACACACACACACAACTCTTATCCAGGTGATGACATCCATCTCATGTTGAGGCGGACAGGCTCCTCTGTGTGATGTCCAGGTGCTTAATCCCTCACTTATATCCAGTTAGCCCCTGTTAGCCCTCTGACACATTGGGCTGAGGATGTGGAGCCAGACGCTGAAGCCATCAGACAGACAGCTGCTGTTGTGGGCTGGCAATCTATCGTCTCCTGACCCTTTTGCACAAACACGGGCTTTATTGTACCAAAAACACACCCGGATGTTTACTGTAGTCCTGGACATCTAATCCTGAACTTAAATCTTCACATTGGATGCCCTTACTTGTACCCCTACACTGTAAAAAAAAAAATTATATTGGTTTTACAGAAAAAAAAACTGGCAGCTGTGTTTACCAGGACATCAAACCCTAAACAAATGTACAACAGTAACATGTAAATGTAATATTTTAAAAATATGCCTGAACTGGGAGCAATTCAGGGCTCAGTGTGTTCAGTTTTGTAAGACTTGTGAACAGACTGGGTGGGATTCAAACTGCCAACCAACTGAATTGCAGCCACCTGTCGTATATATTTATACTTGTTGTTGTTAAATGTTTACTTTATTGTTTTTTTTTATTAAAACAAACAAACAAATGAGCTGTTATTTCAACATTGTGGTCTTGCAATTTAAACAGCACATTGTTTTTCAGTTTATAGTCGATACGGCACCAGAGACAAATGGTACCCACATGCAAGACTCACAGACCAGAACCCAGTTTGAACAGCTTTATTAAAATAATGTGGGTGCTGCACTAGGAGAGCTGCTTCAACAGGTGTCACTGGGCAGGGGTTAATTAAGACAGCAACGAGGAAATACGGCAAAGGTGAAGTCAAAACCAGAAAACCAGCCAAGGAATAGACGTTACCGGTGTACATGTGAGGGTCATAACATGACGGCAGAATCCAATACAGCGCCGACAGGGAGGAGACAAACTGTGTCAATGGAGGATTCCAGGTCCGGTAACGTGAAGCAGATTCAGACAAAAAAAGAAGACAAGGGAGAGACAACAGACCAGAACCAAAGTACCAAAACAGATCAATGACCAGAGAGACCAAGACAAGACGTTAACCGCTCATTTGCTACACTGGGACAAAACAAATTCGTGATTTGACAGAGAAACAGGAGGAGCTTAAATAGGGAGATAAACAGGTGGGACATATTAGGGAGTTTTATTTTCTCAAAACAATGTATACGTAATTTGTCCTGTAAAAACTACAGCTAGATTTGATTTAATTGGTAACACAAAAACCTTTGCATTGTATTTTCACTTAGGTTTTTTTTGTTTTTTTGTTTTTTTTACAACATTTTTCTAACAGTGAACCCATTTACTTCCTACATTAACTGTGTATGCAGAATAAACACACACATACAGCAGTGGAAAAAAGTTTTGGAACACCCGTAAAAGTTTACATAATCAAAAAAATATTATTATTAAATATATGAATAGAAATCTTTTTGTGTGTTTCAGAATGTGTGGTTGAATCAGACACACACTGACACATTTTTTATTTATTTTTTGGTTAATTTTTGTCGTTACTTATCATCTGAACCTGTTTTATCCTCACTAGGGTCATAGGGGTCACTGGGGGCCTAATCCAGCCGCAATGGGCGAACGCGTGGTACACCCTGTACTATATATAGACAAACAATCACTCTCACATTCACACCTATGAGCAATTTAGATTATCCAATTAACCTATTAGTACTTGGGTTTGGATGGTGGGAGGAAACTGGAGTACCTGGAGAAAACACGAGGAGAACATGCAAACTCCACACTGAAAGGTCTGGTGTGGGATTTGAACCAGGGTCCTACTTGCTGTGAGGAACGAGTGTTAACCACTGTGCCAGCCCTCATTTTTAAGACAAAATAGAAAAACTAAATTCTTCACACTTTCAACGTGTCATGTTCTGAATGTGTTTCATTATCTTGAACTTGATATAACAAGCGCACACGCAGAAGGGAGAATGTGGGTTTGAAGAATGGAACAATACTTGGTTAAATTAAATTATTATTAATGTAATATATTAGAAATGCACTGTATATCACTCATCTTTTATTAATTTTTTTTCTTTCTAATCTCCATTCACAACATGTAGTTCTGTTACTAGATCCTTTCAAGAGTGGAACCATATATTCTATTAAGTCGAGACAGCCAAACAATAAAAAAAAACAAAAAAAAAACTCACTATTTTCAGATAATGGGAATGTTTTAAAGTCTGTGTGAGTAGCCAAACTTGGCTCAAATGCCCAAATTTTATAGTGGAGTTCAACTTGAGCCTTTTTCTGCTGAGTGACTGGAAATTGTAGAGGATTACTTTCCTCCACTTTACAATGGTGCTGGCAACATCCTTACATCTGTGTGTATATGACAGGAAATAGCAAAAAGCTTGTTTAAATGCTTATTGGAAGAAATGTAGCCACCAAAATTGTGGTTAAATTGTGTTTAGAGCTGGTAAAGCACCAGTGCTTGTAAACAGTATTGTGTTGTCTGTGCGCACAAATGAAGAACACACACACACACACACACACACACACACACACACACACACACACACACACACACACACACACATTTATTCACTGCACTTAGTGGTTCTAAGAAGAAGTAATGCTCCATATAAAGTACTGAGTCATGAGTATGGACCAGAATTCAATAATCATTTTCTCTCTGAGCATAATTCTCATCAGACACACACACACACACACACACACACACACACATATATGCATACACACGAATACACTGTAAATGTTCTCATCAACACATAACTATTATCCAATGCTGTTTGGCAGCTAATGATTTAGTGTGTCCATCAATGTTTACCAATCTTATCAAACGTGATGTCTCTCTCTTTTGGCTTATATGTATGTGTGTGTGTGTGTGTGTGTGTGTGTGTGTGTGTGTGTGTGTGTGTGTGTGTGTATGTGTGTGTGCGTTCCCTTGGGTAAGTCAGTACTGAAATAACAATGTTGATTCCATGGTAATTACTTACAGTACAAGTCCTATCTCATGAATCAGCTATCTTCCCCTTAGCTTATTGTTTTAAATGGCTGGTTTAGAGGGAGATTAGAGAGTAAAGAGGACAGAGAATATTGTTAGATGAACAGATAAAGGTGTCAGAATTAACTAACACATAAATATGTTTGGGACATAGGATTAGTGATTTTAGTTTGAGAGTGATGAGCTCTAGAAAATTCAGTCACTAGTTGCTTTTCCATCGACGGAAAAATGACAAATTTGATAAAACAGAATCAGAATCAGAATCAGAATCAGAATCAGAAAACTTTATTGGTCCCAGAAGGGCAATTCAGTTTGCAGTCCATCGTCCATTCTATGACGTGCAATAAAGAAAGACATAAAGAACATTAACACCGCAATCACAACAATAACACATAACACAATACACAATAACAACCAGTGACAGTACAGCAGGAGGTCATGTGGCGTGATCAAGCAGGATTTTGTGCATTAAGCAGCCTTATTGCCGAGGGTATAAAAGAATTTGCATAGCGGTTTGTCATTTATTTTTCTTTAAAAGGCTTCTGCACTGGTCAGAGGTGGCTTTTTGGGGCATAGCACAAATTACAAATGACACAAAACTACAATGGAAAAGCCCTTTTTCCAACTATAGTCAGGTGAATTAAAAAAACAGGCATAAAAACAAAAGAAGAAGAGTTTTAAAAGAAACATGTCACAGTATGTGTGGGCAAAAGAAGAGGGGTAATAAATACTACTACTACTACTACTACTAATATTAATAATAATAATAATTATTATTATTATAATAATAATAATGAATGAATGAATCTATGAATGAATGAATGAATATATCTGTAAAACAACATATTTACATGTCATCTCAGGATAATAATTAAATCACATTTGTTAATTGTATTTCATAAAAAAAAAAAACAGGCATTATGACCTTGTGATTTTTTTGGACATTTAGTAAACATCAGTAAAGGTTTGCGCAGATGTCCAATGGAAAAATCAACTACTCACACAAGCCTAACTACCTGAATCTGGTTTGGTTTTAGTAGAGCACCAAGGAGGACTGAATGTCAAAAACGACAGAGAGTATGATTTACTCAACGTCTGGCTCGGTCGAAAGTGGGAGGAGAAACAAAGCAGCGAGAAGAGAGAGAAGATGGATGAACAGAAGATGTGTGGTTTGTTTCAGATCAGTGGAGGAGGAGGGGTGAGATGGGATGATGAGGAGCAGGGTGAGATGTAGAGATGGTGCAGAGAAGGGAGGGGAAATCCCTGAGGGAGGTTCATCTGTCCACATATGTAATGAAAAGATAGTCATCCGTGTACCCGCCTAATGTAGTGTATTGATGAACAGCTAACAGCTTCCCTCTCTCTTTCTGGCGAATCATTTGTGTAGTGAGGTTACAGGCTTTGTTTGGGTGTCCCCGCCTGGAGGCAAAACCAGGGCCTTTAAGCTTTGCGGCTTGTGGACCACCCTACCCGACACCGGTATGCACTCTATCCCCCTCTATCCTTGCTTTATAGCAGAGGTCAGAGGTCAGGAGCTGGCAGGTGATTGGATGTTGTTGTGGTAAGGGAATACTGGCGCGCTAAGTGCTGCAAAAACACCAACTGTCTCTGATATTACTGCCCATGGGCCTTTTGCATTTGTGTGTCTGTGTAGAGGTCAAAAAGGGACAAGGACCAGATTTTTGCCTTGAACTAGACCTTCTGAACACACGACACACCTGGAAATTAACACAATCCATGTGTCTGTGAAAAAGGAAGAAAAAGCAAACAAAAAAAAAAAAAAAAAACCAATGTAAGGTCTGTCATCTGAATTCATAAAGACACAGTGAAATTTCTGTGGCAGTTCCCAATTATATTTTTTATTACCTTTTTGGTTCACTTTTGTTTGTCTGTTTGTCAGCAACTTTACGCAAAAACTGCTGGACCAATTTCCATGAAATATTCAGGAAAGGTGTGAGGTGGTCCAAAAGGAATCCCATTACATTTTAGTGCATGTAGGTGAAATGACAAGGTCACAGTTACTTTTCAAAATGATAAGAGATAGACCAAATCAGCTAAAAGGTTTGTGAGGGGACAGGGTTTGTTGTGCCGGGCACCACTTGTTACCAATCATTTCAAAATGATTATCTGTGTTGTGTGTCTTTTTCAGTAAAAATATGTTATTTTCTTATCTAATTTATTGATCATGGAGATAATTCATAAAAGCTTACATTAAAGTTGAGTTATTATATCAGAGCAAAGACATTATTAACCGCACATAAACCCAGTATGTCCATCCACTGTCATTGATTTTATTGGGAAATCAATGTTGTTGAAGATGATGGTGTTTCCATGTTCACTGTAGAGCATCTGAATGTCCAAATAGGTTATATCTGATGACCAAGAAAAAACAACAAACTGCATTTTACACCAATTATTTACATGTATTGATATGATAAGTGGACAATCAATCAATCAAAGTTTATATATGTAGCACTTAACAACAGACAGGTACCAATAGGTATTCCACATTTTACATCAGTAGATGTTTTGAGTTGATGGTGAATGTTTGGTTAAAACATGTCCACACTACAGAATGTCTACTAGTCCCACGGTTCTCAAAATGGGGTCCGCGGACCCCTAGGGGGACGCGGCGCATGTCCAGGGGGTACGCGAAATTATTCACGGTTTTGTTTGTTTGTTTTTTGCTGTTTTATTTTGAAATGCGGAAGTTTTATTTTGTAGCGAGCGGACGGAAGTAACAGCGCTGTTTGACGCTAGCTTGACTAAATTGAGACGGAGCGAGTCACAGGCTATTTTTAGCCACCCTGCAGCGAACATGGATCGATTTTTGTGTCCGCCAAGTTCCTCAAGAAGTGGTAAAAGAAATGACAATGAAAATGAAAATGACAAAAACAAACGCCCTAACCCTAAAAAGAGAAAGTACATTGATAGTTATATTCAGTTTGGCTTCATTGAGAACAATGATGGGAGACCAAAATGCATCCTGTGTCTGAAGTGCCTTGCAATGGAGGCTATGAAGCCAGCCAACCTTAAGAGACACTTGCAAAGCAGACACACACACACACACACACACACACACACCGTTTTGTGTGTCTTTTGTTCCGTTTATTATTTTAAAATTATTTAAAATTTTTGTTTCTGAAGTGCTCATTTATATTATAATACCTGAAAATTTCGCTGGGTTGCACAAAAGCACTATTAAAAAAGGTTATCATTGTTTCATAATAATCATTGTTGAAGTTTCAGTATCGCAGGGATGAGGGGGGACATGGAAAAATTTCACCCCTCCAAGGGGGACCTGGGCCAAAAAAGTTTGAGAACCCCTGTACTAGTCCATTAAGTCACAGCCTTGAACAGACAGACAGTTACAGTTGGAACGACACATGCAGACACACATTACACACATATTCAGGCAGTTTAGATGCTGCACAAGTTAAGTCAGGGGAATGCAGACAAACTTTCCAGAAATGTGTTTGATGACCCGACCAGCTGCATGAACTAAAGAAGTTGGAGGAAGGTTGTGTTAGAAAGACAATAAGAGGAGACATGAGAGAAAAATGAGTGTTAATCCAAGCAGGAAAACAGCAGTGTAGAGTATTTCTTGTCATGAACTTTTTTGAAAAATTCTCAACATGCAATCTTAATCAAAAGATACACTTGCTTGACACATCTTTAACTCAAAACTATGAAAGATGAGGAGCAGTGTGGAGTTATGTTGTGATATTGTATAGTTTAATGGGCCAATGCTAAGGTTTTAAAAGTGCATGAAAATTAGCCTGATAAACCGTTTGATTGAAAAAGAAAAAGTTAAAGGACAACAATTGCAATTGGAAATTATAATTTAATTTAAATTGTTTAATTTAATTAATAATTAAATTAAACAATTAATAATAATAATTAATAATAATTTAATTTAAATTGTCCTACTCACCCATTTTTTTTTTTCTGATTTTGATTCCTCTGGAAGAAACATCCACAAATAGCCACAAAATGGCAGACGATAAATCAGTTATTTTATTCAAATCAGTTAATATGTCTATTGTTATATCATAATGATAATTCCGTTGCAGTCCCATTTCAACTTTGCAAAACCAGGGCTGAGCTAAAATTAATAAATAATATAACCAGAGACACACAAGTGACGTTACCTCTGTCTTTCATTCGACTATATGAGCTGTTGCTTGTTTACTATGGGGCACATCAGCAGTTGCAGTACACCATACACTATTGTACTAGCCAAACATTCAGTCACTATCAGTCAAAGTGGCTAGTAAGCTTTCTCTGCAACCAGCCAAAATGAATTTTCACCTGCATTTGGTGTTTAGAGCCCTGTGTATGATTAGAACCTAATGTATGTATGTTATTGCTACCAGTAGAAATATGAGCCAAGTCGAATTGCACTTTCTTTATGGTTTAGTGAAGTGGTTAGCATGATTGTGATGTTCTTGCGTACTGAATTCTGTTGTAGCCTACGTTACTCATTTCGATAACACACATCGAAGTGAAATTCCTTCAACATATGAGCTCATTTGTTGGCATATGTTTCCTTAGCATATGCCAACAGCATTCTTCTTCAATTTCTGATGCTGAAACTTTTGACCCGCTTGATTTTCCTTAATGGGGAAAAAGTCATCTGAGGCAAAATGGGCACGACACACATGATAATAACTCCAAAGGTTCTCTGGTTCTAGTCTGCTGTATTTGTCCATTTGACAAATTTCAATGCAACAAACCACAGTTTTAAAACGTCAACATTTTAAAGAGGAAACCTGTGAAAACTCAAGTTTGTCCAGTTTGTCATTTTGTTTTCACATCCAGTGTATGCACACATTCTAACCATTGTAGCAATAACAAAAAACTCGTCTTTTCGCTATCAACTGCTGAGTGACAAGTAGCTAAGCTAAAGCAAAGAGCTAAAGCCTCTTGCTTTGGCGTGCGGAGATGATGTCACTTGTGTGTGTCGGGTTACATTATTGGTTACATTAGTTATTTATTTTAGCTTAACCCAGGTCTTTCAAAGTTGAAACAGGACTGCAATGGAATTAGCACTACTGTATCACAATGGACATATTAACTGATTTGAATAAAATAAGATATAAGATAATAAAACTTAGTGTCTGCACGTCTGTGCTCTGCCGACCCTTGTTGTATACGTTTTTGTGGATATTTCTTCCAGAGGAATCAAAATCCAAACATGGGTGATTCAAATCACATTATAATTGAGGCCTCAATTGCAAAAAAAAACAACAACAAAAAAAAACAAAAAACAGCATTGTCATATGACTGATAATTTAGTGATGAGTAGTGCAACAGGTGAGTTTTAAAATGTACCAAATCATAATTGAGTCTTTCAATGAAAATGGTTAATTTAGGTAGCTGGCACTTTGCCAGCTTTTGTTTCAGAGAAATTTAGACATATTTTCCTGGGATGTACCTAATGATGAATAGTTACCCATGTTGGTGTGATCTTGAAATAATTGCTTGAAATGGTCTTATACCTTTATAAATTAATATTTTTTCTAATCCAGACTTGTGGGTTTTTCATGAATTGGCAGTCGTATTCCAGGTTCTGTGTGTAACCCATCATGTCTACTTGTGTGAGCTGCAGAACCTGCTCATTTAAACACAAATAAATCGGGAGTGATATTTCAACAGCTGATTTTTTTTTTTTTTTTTTTTTTACTTTACCTTGCATATTTACTGTGATCCCCAAATTGTACATGTAATGAAACAAACAAACAAACACAAACAAAACTGTAGTGTGTCATTTTCATGCCCTTTCTGCCTTAGTTACGTCGAGGTGGAATACTGACGAGCCATCATTTCAGGGGAAATTTCAGGGGAGCTGTCTGTGGATTTGCCTTATGTAATCCTCAGGATTTCAGGTGAAAAACCTGAAAGAAAAATTGTTCATTATAGAAACTTGGTGTCTGTGTTAGATGCAGATTTTTGTATATGCCTGTCAAATAAAAATATTGTTATAGCGGAAAAATAGCTTCTCTATCATCTTAGTAAATACTTATTTTTAAAACAGATTCAAATTGCTTCCAAACTGGCTTTATATCATTAGTTTACAGCTTTGAATTTTGGGCCCTTCTGTTCTGTTTTAGGGACCAGTTTCATAGAAGCATCCTAATACAATCTCTATACATTTTCAGATGTTTCATATTTACATGTTTTTAAGTTGTTTCTAATCCTTTCCTGAGAGTTCATGTCAGTTCTATTCTGCCTAGTTCTATTTGCTTTACTTTCATTACTTAGGAGTCCCCCCAAACAATCTAGGTACCTACCTAGTAGTCATAACAGAACTTAAAAATTAACCTGACTGACTGACAATAAGCTGCTACTTTACAGGGAATTCTTACTTGTAATGCAGCCTGACTAATAAGTCAAAGTGAAATAATGAGTAATATGACTTAATTTGATCATGTTTGTATTATAGGGCTTTCAATAAGTAAGATGCAACAAGTAATTAATCACATTCCAGAGAACCAAATGAATGTATGAATTGATGTAGGACCACGATTTTGACAACTGAACACACCCAGTACGTTTATGTGCACATCTAAGCTGAGCTATTGGCAACAACTGAGCTAAGGATTTAACTGGAGTTTCCCAGAAATACGAGTGTAGATGTGCAGTAAGATAATCGAATTTTTGAGGGAGGTACATTTGGCTCTAAGACACTAGGTAGTGTTACACAACCTTTCGCGTTGGTAATCTTCCTTTGGGCGCCATAGGTAAAGAAAAATAGTAAACAACAAACCCTACCCCACATTTTACTTAATTCACCCTATCTCTTATCATTGTGAAAACACATTTTTGGTGACTGTGACCTTTGACCTACATTCACCAAAATGTAATTCAATTAAATTTTATTTATCGAGCCTCAAATCACAAAAACGTCATCTCACAGGGCTTTACAAGGTGGATTGGAGAGAACAATCAATCCCAGAAACAGATGAAATCCCAAGCATCCTCTGTCCTTAGACCAGGCATGTCCAAACTATTCCACAAAGGGCTCATGTGGCTGCAGGTTTTTGTTCCAACCAAGCAGCAGCACACCAGACTGGACTCAATTAATCAACTGATCTCAGTCTTCAGAGTCCATTGGTTAAACTGTGAACTCTTGGTTGGTTGGAACAAAAACCTGCAGCCACGCCGGCCCTTTGTGGAATAGTTTGGACTGCCACAGACCCTCCTTCTCAGCAAGAAAAAACTCCAAAACCTGTGGGAAAGAAGAAATCTTGTGAAGAACCACAGTGAAGAAGAGATCCACTTCCATATATGGACAGGTTATAAACAAACGTTAATAGGATCTATTCTGGACCACTTTGCACCTTTCCCAAAATGTCATGAAAATTGGTCCTGTATTTTTTTGTGTAAACGTGCTTACAAACAAACAGACTCAAACACAATGCTCCTCTCTCCTTCGGGGGTCGGGGTAACAAACACGGTAGATTTGAAGCAGATGTAGTGGTAGGAGGACAACAACACTGAGTGAGGAAAATAGACGACAACGATGGAGCCGCTCATTACATTTCACATATTCAGTGTTCCCTCACTCTAACTTGGTTTACCATTTGCAATTTTACTCTTTTGTAAAAATTTTTAGTGCGATTTTGCATGCTTTAATTTTTTTTTCCAGAGTATAAATGAGCATTGTGTTCTGCATCCTGATTGGGCCTGGTGGAGTGTGGCCCAGCTTTCTAGCAATGCTAAAATGTGATGTATAAACGCTGCACACACTCATTGAGTGTCAGACAGTTGTCTCTGTGATATTTTATTTTACAAAATTCAGATGCAGAAATTGACAGTTAATATGGCGGTACATTAATCCACGCGATGACAGCCCATAATACTGCACTATAATTGGTCCAGGACATTCACTGTTTGGTGGCCGACATAAAAATTCAGACAAGGCAATGAGCAAATTTATCAACAATTCACAGAGCAAATGAGATGGAAGTAATATCAGTGTGCTGTTCAGGTACTGTAAAGTTAGTACTATGATAATCCTAAGTCGGTGATACCTGAAGACAGAGTAGTTCCACTGGTTTCAGGGCTTATAGCTGAGTCAACAGGCAGGAACACAGGTTGTTGTCACAGCCACAATTTACGCTGCTAACTTCTTAACTGAAACAACAATAACAGTCACGTTCTCTTTTCTTCTCTCACATGCCAAGAGACACAGAACAGAACAATGAACATGAATACCTGCATAATGCACAAACACACCTTAAAATGGTGAACACAGAGTATCACAGTACTATCCTGGAATGGAAATGCAATTTCACGGATTTCACTTCATGCGGGTTATTTTTTAGAATGTAACCCCTGTGATAAATGAGAGATCACTGTACTGTCTATCCTGCTTGTGTTACACATAAGCTACACAATTCTTCTCCGCCATGAGTCTTGTCATTTCCAGAAGGAGGAGAGCCCAGACCTAGCTAACCGTAGTTTGCTTATAGACTCCCTTTAGCCAGAAGTGACAAAAATTTGTGCATGCATTTTGGCAACAGAAGTAGTATTGTTCACCCATTCATAGACCTTTTTCATAATAAACAGATGCGTAATGGTAACATGTCCAAACTTCCTGTATAACATCAAAACAGTAAAAAGCCGGTAAGATGGAGAAAGTCTTTTCAACTTCTTTAAGGGATTTGCCATTTATTACATTTGTGGATATCAGAAGAATCGTGGAAGAAAACAAAAAACAAAAACTTGATAAAGTCTACAAATTTTTCCATGAAGAATTTGTCCATAAGTATCAAGGTAAGGAGAGAGAACTTAGGCTAACCGCTAACTGCTACTGCACTGATAACCAGGACAACAAATCATTAGTATGTCCACCAAGGTTATAGGGTTATGTATGGATAGTATAAAGGACATGGACTATTTCACTATTTTCAATTTGTTCTGTCGATAGTTCAAGTCAATGTCTTGTTAGCGTAATGTTAATGTGAGCCAAATGCTATCATCATCAGTTAACATTTTTCTCTCGTAGTGTGTGTTATGTTGCTTGTCATAGAATTAGACGTAGTAGACAGCCAGGTTTTTGTGAGGCCTCGATGGTAAAGAAAAATGAGGAGCCTTTCAAAGTAGAGGTTTGATCACTGTGCACAAGTTTTCTGTGACTTACTGCTGTTGCATTAACTACTTTCACCTGATGCAGTTGCAGCTCTATCGCTATTTCAACGCTTTCCTTCCAATGCTTGTTTACTGCTGACACTGATCTACTGACATGTAAAGGCAAAAGGTCCTAACTACATTTTAAGTCAAAAATGTATTCCATTCTGTGGCTTTGATCGGCGATGTCCAGGTTCCACCCTCTGACACTCATAAAAGACATGTTAACGTGTCACCTCGCAGTTACCTTACTCAGCCTTTGTTTTACTGTCCATAACAAAATTGCCAGTGTGGAAGTAGAGTTACACTAAGATTGCGTATTTCTGGTACGAAATACGGAAGTTGTGAGAAAGGTTTATTGTGATACATTCATACTGCACATTGACAGAAGATGAAGATAAAAACTTTTCCAACACCAAAATGTCTAGCTGGGATGTCTATGGTTGTACGAATTGGTATTCCACCAACAGATCAAAGTTTTTCAGATTCCGAGGATTGTGATTATTGAAGGACAACGTGTTGACTGAAATGAAGACATCATCAAAACTGCTCACATCTGCAGTGCCCATTTTATGTCAGGTACAATTATCTGTTTACTCTTTGATTTCCTTTAAAAACATTACATTACTGACTGTCTGAACCATGTCAAATAATAATAAAATGGAGCTGACGTTTGATAACTTATTATTGTTTGCCTTAACTAGCAGTAGAAACTTGCAGGCTATGCTAGTAAACAGAAGAAGGACGAGTCACACACAAGAGCTAAAATATATCTTTTTGGTCTAACTTGTCAATCCAGGCTTCTGCTATTATTTAGCCCTTGTGTACGACTCTTCCTTCTTATATTTATCACAGCTTGCTAACTGCTACTACTAGCCAAGCCCAATATCAAGTGCACACAAGAGCTAAATAATATAATGAATAATAATAATATAATATACAGTAAATAGTATTGAATTACACAGGAAATATATTTTTTCTCTCATTCCAGTGTTTTGGTATTATTTAACCCTTTTGTGTGACTCTTCCTTCTTCTGTTTACTACCATGGCCTCCTAGCTGCTACCGCTAGCCAAGCCATAAAGATTACTTCTCAAATGTCAGCTACATTTCATTATTATTATGTAACATGGTTCAGACAGTCAGTAATGTAAACTAAGGTTTTAAAGGAAACCAAAGAGTAAACATAATCTTCCCTGATATAAAATAGGCACTGCAGACACAAGCATTTTATCCTCATTCCAGTCAACACATTGCTCAGAAATTGTCGTGGTCCTCTGGGAATCCCATAAAGCTTTAGTTCGCTGGTATTTGTTAAAACCATAGACACAACAACCAGACATTTTGGTGCTGGAAAAGATTTTATCTCCGTCTTCTTCTGTCAGTGCAGTTACAAAAACCCCAGTTCAAATACAGTCCAACTAAGGTGTATTTATACTATGACTTTTAAAACTTCAGTATTAGCTGGACTAAAATTTCCCGAACGTACTGACTCATCTCTTTCTTTGGTGTCATGTGACTCTATTTGCTGGTGTGATGAATTAAGTACAATGTTGATCATTGTGGCCCAGATGTAAACACAATACATGAACTGTAAGAGTCTGATGAAAGAGTCTGTGCTATAAAATGATCATCCTCTTTGACTGACATGGCACTTGTTGTACAGGTTACTTTTTCATATGCGTCTCAGACCTGTGCGCACAGTTGAATGAGACGCATCAACACAAACTTACTCAGACACACTTTGTCTTGGGTTGAAGGTTGAAGACTGAACGGATTCACTAGTAATTATAGGCCTGTTCTCATCACTCTTCATCTGAAGGCTAAAGTGCTCTCTTGGCGCTCCCTCCTCCTCTTTAGTTTGATTGAAAAGACTCCGTTAGACACAGTTTCCAACACGGACACTCAAGCACAGATATGAACATGCATGTGCAGAAAACACACAAACAGACACGCAGCTGTTGTATAATATTTTTTATGAGCACACAGTGATCTCTTGGCAAGGCCTCGGCTCTCCAAAGTTCAAGCACCCCGTAGTTGATGTCCTGGGATAATGCCAGACTGACTCACCACTCTCTCTCTCTCTCTCTCTCTCTCTCTCTCACACATACACACAAACACACACCCGTACACATCCCCAAAGCTTTGATTGTTCAATGCCCTTGCCAAATGTTTCACTGCGATGGGGAACCGACTGCAGCCATTTCTCATGTAAGCTCCCTCTTTTTTTTCTCACCTCTTCTCCATTTCTCTACCTCAATTCTCCCTCCACTGTGTGTAATAAATAATCTCAAAGTGAAGCCCAGTAATTAGCTGGCATGGGTGTGGGAGGGCAATCGAGATGAAAAAATACCCACAGGCATTAGATGATATAGGACAGAGTGGAGAGTAAAAGGGTACGGCAAGGAGAGTAAAAGATTAAAAGGTGAAAGAGTCGTGCTGACACACCAGCCGCCAGAGCAGCCAAACAAACCCACTGACCCCTCTCCTCTACTCTCCTCAATGGAGCCCTCTCCCTCTCAGATATTCTCCTCTTTTGGCATGAACAAGACATCTCCGTCCTGGCCCTGCCCTGCCCCATCCTTTCTGTGCCTCACATACAGTACTGTTGGTCTGGTCCCACAGACCTCCACTCCACAGCAAACCCAACCCAAGACCCCTGCAGGAGGTAAAATATGGAACCTCTGCTGCTCATATGAAGCACATGGAAAACTTTTATAGCGCCATAATATTTAAACCTCTCCCCCTCTGCTGCGTTTTACTTCTTTTCCTCATCTCTCATGGAGCAGTTACATTCTTTCTACATGTGCCCCAGATGTTAAGGCTTTATTGCAGCGCTGTCATTACTGTCTTATTTTTTTTTTTCTCATTTATCTTTCCCCCTTCTTTGCCTTTGTTTTCTCCATCTTCACCCCTCACACCCACTCCACGCCGACCTCCACCGTGTGTTGCCTCTCCGCCTCGTTGGCTTGCTGTAACAGAATCAGGGGCTTACAGAGCAGTCAGCGCTGAGATCCTCCACAATGTAAAGCAGATGTGTGACACACACACACACACACACACACATGGAGGAGCAGCCTGGAGCATTTTAGGCCAGAGGGTGGAGAGAGAAGTAAGCAGAAACAGCTCTGTTGCTAGGACACTGCCAAAATAAAACAGACTGAGAGCTGTAGACTCGAGCTGAAACAGGCGGTTTGTCTCACACACAAACTACTAACTGTCAAGATTGGAAAACAATATTTTCAGAGTGTCCTGGGAAAATCAACGGTTTGAACTTGTGGACTTTATAAAGTGTATTTTGTTAGATGTTTTGCCCTCTTCTTGTATATTCAACATGTTAAAACTGAAGTAAAAAAAGTTTCATGTAGTTGACTTGGTTTATCTATGGCTGATTGTATTCTAGTGTAAGATAAATGCATGGGAACTGGGTGAGTGTGTGCCCTTTAACATGTGTATAGAGTTGAGAAGTTCAGGCTTGCTGGTACATGCAAGTGTGTGAGTTGTATTCAACTGAGGAAATCTCTTACTGATTGAACTGTTTTCCAGGGTGTCTATCATAGGAAAAGGTCTGCTGTCTCACTGACATAGAGACAGAGCTACAATGTAGTGTGTGTGTGTGTGTGTGTGTGTGTGTGTGTGTGTGATGGAGAGGAAGGGAAAGAGGAGGGCGTCTGTCAAAGTTTGACAGCTTGTCCTTCCAATTTACTCTTTCAGCTTCCTCTCTATTTGTCTGTCTGTCTCTTTGGCATCTTGGCCTTTTTGGTTTTTGTCAGTAAACTTTCATAGTTGTAATATGGTATTCCCTTGATATGTGTGTGTTCTTAATGTTCTCAGGTTAGAGGATTGCTGCAATGTTTATTTCTCTTTTCTTTTAAACAGGTTGCCCTTTGGAAATCAGCTGATGGCTATAAGCACTTAGATAATAGCACAATAACATTGGCACCAAATATCACTGAGGACATTTAATGATATAAGACATTATCTAACTGTCCCTTTAAACGCATATATCACAAACACAAACCACAAAACTAAACCTAAATCCTGTAACAAGCCTTTGGAGGACCATCTAAACCTACCTAAAATGGCCTCACTTTGTAGGTCAGGTCCTCAGTTCAGTAGTTAAAAACGAAAACTGGTTCTCACAAGGGCTGTTGTATGAGAGAGCACACACACACACACACACACACACACACACACACACACACACATACTCTCAGTCAAAGCCAGGGGGGATTCCTGCGCCTAATGTTTAACAGGGCCTAGTTGGACTGCACCATCAATTTTAGCTCTTTCTGCAGACACTGTGGTTTACTCTAGATAGCTGGGCCAGGCCTTAGAGATAAGGCGACTCTCAGCCTGCCTGTGGGAAAGATGAAAGCATTCTGTTTAAAGCTGACTTCTCTTTCAGCTCCGATCCTCCCCCATCACTCTGTCTTACAACCAGCATATAATGTGTGAATGTATTTGTGATTTTGATATTTAAAGCAGTTAACAAATATTGCCCTCAGCATTAGATGTGCTTACAGAGTTTGCACCCTTCTCACTGGACGCACGCTCTTATGCGGTGACAGAAGTACTTGTGTTCACACTCATCATGTGTGTCAAATGCACCCAAATGTCTGTAGGCATATTAGCTCTCATTTAAGATTTTTTTTTTTCTCCCAAATTTGTGTAATTTTGTAGCATAAATACATAAACCATCTCACATGATGAAAACTTGTGTATTTAGCTGCTTGAACTGAAATATTGTTAGCCTTGCTCGGTGACAGGTTGAGGTTGTACAGCTGGACATCATCATGTTTTCCATATTTGCTCACATACTGTGCACAGCTTCACCAATGACTTATGGAGGTCAAGTCAAGGAATTTGCAATCCTTACAGTGATCCTACGCCTTGAAAACACATGTAAACCATGTAAAAGGAAAGAGCAAACAGAAATATTCGGATTCAATAAGTGATTTATTGAATCTTTTTATTGACCTCCAACTCAGGCTTTGCACATATTTATAGCTAAAGAGAAACTGCAGGTATGTGTCAGTGCAATGTGGTAGTTGATCAGTAACTTACTGTGCCAGTACCAGTAAATGTGCACACACACACACACACACACACACACACGTATATCGATGTTTCTACTCGAACAGACCTACCATGGTGAGTGCTGTAAGTAACTGTAGATTACAGAGCTGTCAAACCTACTGCTGGAAGGAGGCAATTAGATCAGGGGATGTTTTGCTAATGGGCTGCCTGACCCTGGACAGACACACACACACACACACACACACACACACACACTGAAATTCTTCATTACCCTTCTGAACCGTACCTCAAACAAAAGCAGCCTGACCTCTCAAGGTGAGGCTGCCTGTAGGCTTGGAGGCCTAGGTCTAACACAGACACACACTCTCACACCAGGAGTGCAGGATATGCAGAGGCATGCACCGCACTAAGCCCTGACATACAGGTATGAAAGAGATTCCACTGGAAAACCACTGGAATACTGCACAGTTTCCCAGGATCTCCTAACTATTAATAAACACTGTGTGCGCTGTGTGCCCTTGTGCAGATCCATGTGTGTCTGAAAGGGTATATGTGTTTGTGAACAAGTGGGTGTGTGCCCGTGTGCACATATTACACAGACAGAGGATTCATTGTGATACGGTTGTGTCCCTCAAGGCGCTGGAATCTGGCACATTGTCTTTGTCGGAAACTCAAACCATTTACAACTCACGACTTGTTTTGATCCTTTCAGAAAATTCCATTTCCTGTGGTCTTATGGGGGAGTGACTGTAGACAGGCCGCTGGAAGGAAAAGCCTCATTATGGCTTTAGTGTGAAGCTGGAAGCTGGACTTTAAGGTCAGTGCCAGCTTCGCCGCTGTAGTTCCCTGTGTGAAACAGACCTGTGGGTTAAAGGTGACTATTAGATAAGAGTCAAACACACGCTTTCACAGAAGAGTGGTCTGTTGCCATCTGCGGTTACACAGTTGGACCGAACAATTCTGAATCCATTATTGATTTTGCTTATCAATCAGATTATTATTTTTTTTTAAATCAATATCAGAATAAACTTTATTGTCCCCAATGGGTTGTGTTTTGACAACAGTGCCACACTTTGCTGCATTCTCATTCAAGCACATGCAGTTTCAAACCAACTCAATCACAAAGATTTAAAATCAATAATCACACTTAATTCTTGTCTCATCATCTGAACCCGCCTTATCCTCACTAGGGTCACTGGGGGCTTAATCCAGCTACAATGGGTGAAGGCGGGGTACACCCTGTATGAGTCTCCAGTTCATCTCAGGGCTGAACATATATAGACAAACAATCACTCTCAGATTCACACCTATGGACAATTTAGATTAACTAATGAATCTATCAGTGCATGTGTTTGGATGGTGGGAGGAAACTGGAGTACCTGGAGAGAGAGTACATGCAAACTCCACACAGAAAGGTCTGGTGTGGGAATCGAACCAGGGATCTTCTGTCTGTGAGGCACGTGTGCTAACCACCCTCCCCTTCAAATCCAATAAGTAAGATAAATGTAATTAATGCAAGTTCATTTAGAAGTAATAATTTATTATTTCTATTCTCAATTCTCATTAGGGTGAAGTTCTAAAAGTGTACAAGCAGGTTTGTTTGCATTAACTCTCTTTTATATTCCCATCTCTGCATAGAAAATATCACATATACACAGTAAATTTTGCAGTGTTAATTTGGAGAAAATGGGACCAAATACACTCTAGAAGAAGTTAAATAAACTCTCGAAGTGTTGATTTAACACTGCAAAATTTACTGTTTACAGTCTGTACAAACAATAACAGATGACACCAGGCCCGGTTCCAGATAGTCGTATATGAGGTGGCAGTCAGGAATGTTAAGGGGGTACATGCCGGTGACAGAAGTGCCAAGGGGGAGGCACACAAAGCAAAAGTGAAACTTAACATGCTTTATCTCCCGCTGCTGTGAACCTTATTTTCCTTTTCCCTACCTTCACAAACTTTTATTTCTTCGATAAAATCTGCTAATTTTGTTCAGGAGAATTTTAGTCTGTACCCACTGATGATGAAAACAGAGTTTCCAGACAATGACAGGTGGGCAGCACTTGCTTGTTGTTCTTTTTCTTCTTTCTTTTTTTTTTTTTTTTTTTTTTTAATAGTTTCCATATGCAGTCCTTTTGCTGGATTTCCATCTCCTAACCTTGTCGTTATGGTCAGCCCAACTACAGTTTCCACAATTATTCAGATCTGCAGTGCTGGCTCATAAACACCAAGAGATGAGATTTAATGATCATTTTGTGTGTACGCATGTCTACACACAAATGATTTTGTCTGTACATAATTACTGCTGGCAGCTTTATGCTTTCATTCCACTACACCGCTGAGGCAAATATTGTGCATTTTAATTCACAATATTTTTCTAGCATGCTTGCGCATCTACAGTATACTCAGGCATGTGTCTGTTTGTAGGTTTATATGTGTAAATGTGTATTTTTGTATGTGATGTAATGTCTAAAAGAGCTACTCTGCTCACTGCCAGAGCTCCACTGCTCCCAAAATACAACCAAAATGACCTCAACTCATGCAAATTTCATGGACAGTGTGAATCAAGGAACTGGAGCATAGTAAGGAAAAGACAAAATGTGAGAGATTGAGGCAGTCCAGGCACGGGGAAAAAAAAATAAGTATGTGCACAGAAGTCTATGGGCACCCACCCTTTTTGGACATTTTTCTTTCTGCTTTATTTTATGGTTTTGAAGCGGGAAAAGCTTCATTGCACAGTGTATTTGTAGACAATAGCCTGCTTCAAACTTTGTGGCAACAACTGTGGAAGGTCATTTCCTCTTTCAACTTGACAATGTTCCTGCCCAAACAAGTCTGTGAGGGTGAGAGAAAAGTAGAGTCCTGACTATTGGTGGAAGAACAATTCAGATCTTTTCTTTTGTAAAAGTCCCATTATTTAATTATTAAATACACTTCTGCATGTAAATATTATACAGCAGGGACTCTGTTTTGTGAAAGTATGAATATTATGATGTACATTAGATATGAAAATTAAAGATATAATTTTTCTCTGTGTTTTACTGTCCACATGTGCTGTTCATATATGTTTTTGAATTCATATTGATGTTGCATTAAAGTGCATCTTGTTTTGTTTGATTTGTTGTAAATAGCTGTACATGTTTAAAATGTGCTCAATTAAAAGTATTTTACAGATACATTTGGGAGTATTTGTGTGTGTGTGTGTGTGTGTTTGTATTCCTATCTTTATGAGGACATTGATCTGTTTACACAGATACGTCATGGGGACCGCTGACACCATGGGGGCCAAAATCCAGGTCCCCACAAGGGTAAAATATGAATCTGTATGAATTTATTTAAAATTTTTAAACATTTATTTGCCTTTTCTTTTCTTATCTTTTTTTAATTATATATATATATGTATATATATATATATATATATATATATATATATATATATATATATATATATATATATATATATATATATATATATATGTGTGTGTTTGTGTGTGTGTGTGTGTGTGTGTGTGTGTGTATATATATATATATAAATGAAATAAATGAATGAATAATACAAAAATACATTAATAAATAAATAAATTATAAATTATATATATATATATATATATATATATATATATATATATATATATATATATATATATATATATATATATATATATATATATATATATATATATATTAAATTAATTAATTAATTTTTTAAAAAGTAAACACATCTTCAAACCTCTGAAAAATACGTGTTTCACATTGCACCTGTTTCCCTCATGTTTTATGAGGATTTCCGGGAAAAAAAACAAAACAAATTACTATATTTGTAGGGCCACATCATTACTATTTTACTAATGGAGTCATTTATTTACATTTAACCATTGTGGGGACCTGAATTTTGGTCCCCATAGCGTCAGAGGTTCCCATGGTGCGCCTGTGTAAACATATCAATGTCCCCATAAAGATAGAAACACACACATACACACACACACACACACACACACACAAAGAGCCAGAGAAAGAGAGCTCTTTTTTGTGTGTGTGACAGAGCATAGCCTGTATCTGTAGCGTGTGACACACAGTGCTCTCTCTGCAGCAGCCATGCCACAATTTAAGCACTTGTGCCAAAGCACAGAATAGCCTGTCTGTGTCCTGGCTCTTACTGAACACTGATTGTCAGCAGAGCTTCTTTGTGTGCATTTATGTGTGATTTTTTTACCATCAGTCTTGTGTTTTAAACGGACAGAAGCGTGTGAAGGAGGATGTAAAGAGTGTACTCAAAGACTAGACCCCAAAATGTCACTTTAATCAACAAGGTGTGTTTATCTGACCCCCCCCCCCCCCCCCCCCCCCCCCCATAACATCACACCCACCTCATGCACATCTCGTGAACACATGCACACACTCTCATATGTTCTCAGCCTCCATTTAAACAAACTTTTTTCTCTGCAGAACATATGATGGTTTATTTGTTCAAGTGTCAATTTACACACTTGAATACATATATACACACACACGCATGCATGTATAAATACACATCCTCATTTCAGCTGTCATGTTTCTGGAGTGTTAGGTGGTGAAGAGCAGAGGTAGTTGCCTCACCTTTGACCTTGGTAGGTTCCCTGGAGGTCAGGACGATGGCAGACGCATAACATATATGCCTGGGATTCCAATATTCAGACAGAGGGGAAGACAAATGGATATGGGGAGGATTATAGTGTGTTTGTAGAGGCTAAATGGTCCATAGAAGAGATAAAGAGCAGATCAAGATTGAAAAAAACATGTTTACATACAAGGACCAAAATATAGTGTAAAGAATACAGCTGAGGGATAATAAAAGTTATGATGGATCTGATAAGAGTTCAGGTCAACACATGACATATCTGTTCACCCACACCATTGTTTTTAACAGCACTTTAATTTGTTCTCTCTGATGGTGAGCAGATAAAAAAAACAAAAAAAAACAGTCTGACTGATTATTATCGACTCACTATGTGTTGATGAACCTAATTTAATTACCCCCCCCCCAGAAGGGGAGAAGGGTATTTTGGTTTTTTGTCTACTTGTCAGCAACTTTTCTATGAAATTTTCAGGGAAAGTGCAAGGTGGTCCAGAATAGATTGTGTAAAATGTTGGTGAATGTAGGTCAAAGGTCAAGGTCACCAAAATGCGTTTTTACAATAATCAGAGATTGGTCAAACCAAGAGTTTCCTTATCATTCCTATATACTCACTTAAACATATAGCTTCTTTTTGCTCTCACTGTTGATGTGCATTGACACGAGAACCTTGAAGACACAGTTGAAGATTCTAGGTCAAAGGTCACAATAAAGGTTTAAAGCAAATTTTGGTTTGAACTTTTATTCTACTCATCTTACAGATTTCCAATGAGGATGAAAATGCTCATCTCTAGAGATTATTGTAATCATTGTGTTGAAAGATAGGAAACTACATGTAGGCTTCAAAATTGTATCATGTCCTTTGACCTTGAAAGGTCAAAACCATAGTATCAGGTTTTGAGAGGGAGATATCCATTAAAAGATGGAATTATTGCAAATTAGAATAACTTTTTAAGTAATTTACCTGGTTAAATAAAGGTGAAACAGATAGATAGATAGATAGATAGATAGATAGATAGATAGATAGATAGATAGATAGATAGATAGATAGATAGATAGATAGATAGATAGATAGATAGATAGATAGATAGATAGATAGATAGATAGATAGATAGATAGATAGATAGATAGATAGATAGATAGATAGATACATTATTCAGTTCAAAACTTGTATAAGAGAATATCTTCTTGCTCAGTTTTATTTTTTTTTTAATGCACCATGAACACCACACATAAATACTGAGCAGCAAAAGCACCATGATGAGATTAGAACACAGGCTGTTTTGAAAGCGAAAGCAAAAATAAAACTTGTTCCCCGAAGGCAAGTTTTTCTGGCTGCAACATATACATTATATGTTGTTGCACTTATTTGCTTTATTGACTACCATCAATCAATCTATTAATTTGTCTATTTATGCCAATTGAGTGAGGAAAAACAGATACAGGAAAATAGAACATCAAAACAACTGAAAAGCCTACTGATCCTATGAGACTGTACAAACAGGACTCATATAAACCTGCTCACATTGGCTTTGTTCCAATAGTTTCCACATAGAATTCAAGGAAAATGTGATAAATATAAATTAGGCTCATTTTCATCAGCTAAGTTGGAGGGAATAAACCAAGGTGTTTCGACATGTCACAGAGGTGGAGGTTATATATGGCTCTAATAAACAGAGCAAGAGAAGCACAGCCTGGCATCACTTTGCACTTCATTTTTATTTTTAATCAACAGTTCATTTTGGTGTCAACACACCACATGTGGCTCTGGCCAAGAAGTTACAGACTTAACATTTAAACCAGATAACGTACAACAGCTTGCAATATATCTTTCTCTCGGCTTGTATCAGTACTGGTTGAATTAAAGGTTTATTTGAAATTATTTTTAAATATGAAATTAGTCAAAAACAAACATGCTTGCTTATGGCATTTACAAGTAAAGAAAATCACCTTGGATGTGGTTTGCACAAACATGCATAACATTCTCTTTCTTGTTCAAATTTGGGACAAATACAGTTCGGATATAATAATAATAAACATTTTAAACTATATTTAGGCCAAAATGGTACACAAAACATTGAACCTCCTACATGTTATAAGTAAAAAAGGATGATTATTCACTTATATGCCCTTTTAGTTATGGACTTAAAGGGATAGTTCACTATGTTTCACATTCATTTGTATGGAATCAGAGTCTTTACTGTGGTGCACCTACTGTGACTTACCCCCGACAGTGTCCTGTGAGTCGAGTTCTGGTCCAGTTTTGGTCAAAGCAAAAGTAGTCCCGGTAGGTTTTCTAGGATCAAGAAAATAAAACCTGTCTTCTCAAAACAATATGTGTTTGAATGAGTGATTTATTTGCAAAACAAAACCACCATGGAACAAAAACTCACACCTCGTAATTGCTTGGAGCTACTTTCTGTCAATAGCGATCAATGCGTGTTGTCACTGCTAACAGCTGTGTACCGTAGCAAACTACTTTCATCAGTTGTTAGGCAGTGTTTGCAGCTGCTACTTGCAGGCGCACAGCTGTTAGCAGCGACAACGTGCATTGATCACTATTGACAGACAGTAACTCAAAGGTGGGTGCACCAGAGTAAAGATGCTGATCTCATACAGATTCATGCGAAAAATAGTGTTACATGTTACAACAACTGAAGGTAATTCAAAACGTTGGGTTTTTGGTGCTAATTTGAAACCCTGTGATGAACTGGCAACTTATCCAGGGTGTCCAGCGACCCCTGTGACCCCAGTGAGGATGAAGCAGGTTTAGAACATGAATGAATGAACCCATAAAAACCCAAATAGACAGTGGCACCAAAACATCATTCATTCATTTAAAATCAATCACTGATCTGACATTTTAAATACCTGCTGCACAACTAAACTTATTAATATGTTGAAAGATCTGATGTGAAATTCAGTTTGTCATATTTTCATGGTCATAATAATAATAATAATAATAATAATGACCCATTTGGATGTTCTGAAGCTCTATAGTGAACATGGACACACCATCATCTTCTACAACATTTATTCACCAATATAACCCAAGGAATTGGATCACAGTGCATGAAGACACTGGATTCATGTTCAGTTGACATGTAAAAAGTCACTTTTTCTTTAGTTTTCTCTGTTTCTGATAAAAAAAAAAAAACCTCAACTTTAAGCTGAGTTTTCATGAACATCTATATGATGATTGAATTCAATAAAGAAAAATACCTGATATCCACTGAAAAAACACAAAATATAGAGAATGATATAATAATAAGTAATTTCAGAAAGCTTCAATTGAGAGAAAAAAAATGGAAACTAGTATCGGTTCGTGGTTTATTTCTATTATTGATTGTTTACTTATACATTTCGCCATCTCCTATACTTAGTTTTTACTTAATGAATACATATCTGGAAGCCTGATTTCAGATAATTTGTACAATTCTGTCAAATATTGGCTACTACTGCATTGTTTTTTTGATTAATATTCTCAGATTCATATAGTTTTATAACTGTGATAGTTGCATGTTGGACTAATACAGTAGGTCTAAGAGTTAAAGAACGTGCAAAACGTGTGCGATGATAGCGATCCAGTGTTTAAAATGGCTGTCACATGAAAGATGACATACTCACTGGAGCTGTGGTTTTGTGTTTTTCATATCTGGGGTAGCTGAGGGAGAGATGAGAGAAGAGAAACGAAAGCTGTTGGGAACTGGAGCGAGGAGACGTGCTATAAACAACAGAAATTGGACACATCATCGAGGGCAGCTGATAGCTCCCCCTCCCTGTGTAGCCCACCCCTTCACCACAGTGAGCCCCCAGACATTCAAAGAAGGACTAAACAGGAATCCCCCATAGCCCCACGACAGACTGACTGACTCTGCATGGTCTACATCACACATACACACTCTGAAATACTTACATACAAATTAAGGCATGCACGTACACATGAGGATTCGCACTGGGGCTTACAGACAGAACAGAAATAACCCATTATATCACTATGTTACTCTATAACTTTACCACATGTGGGTATTTAAAAGACAAATTGAGCATCCTGTGCTTTTTACTTCAACATATTTGATAAAGTCATCTTATGTGAGCTCTTTAAACTCCGCTGGTTTAATTTCTTTTCTTACTTTTACTTTTTATATACTATTCTACATCCGCTCTGTGTCATTTCTCTTTCACTTTTCATCTCTCTCTCTCTCTATCTCACACTTATATAATACTTCATCCATGCAGTAGATTTGACATTGTCTAATTGACAGAAAGTGCAAGTCAAGGGAAAGGTCAGGAGTTCCTCAGCCCCTAGTTCCTGTCATCATATCACCTCCTACAGCAGAGATGAAGTGTTCTGCTTCCCCACCAGTGTTCAATGAAGCACCACAGTAGTGAGGAGGGGCTTTCTTCCACCCGTTCCCCTCAACATTTGCATGGTTCTCACTATCAGGGTTTTTCCTGTATTGTAGAGTACCATCTGAGGTGACACACCGGGGGCACATTTGGTCCTGGTGTATACTATTATGTACTTTCTGTACATTCACACTCATGTTTGAACGGTAAAGGTCACATGATGCAAAGAATTTAAGAATGACCTCTGATACAACAAATTGTATAAAGTCTCGAGTCTTTTCACAGGTGCTGCAGGGAAGTGGGAAAACACCTACTGGACTTTTCTAAGGGTATATTTCCAGGTTTAGGATTCAGCACTTCCAGAGAATTTGATACAAAGGTTCCAGAGTTACCTAATAACTCAGTATAACCATGATGATTATGACTTCATGGTTACTATTGCAGATGTGGTTAATCCAAGTTCACCATAATCTGTGAAATAACATCTAACAGACCTTTAGACTATTTCCCAGAATAGCATATCTGCATTCCCACACCCATATCGAGATATAATTTCAACATTTTCAAACCATAAATATGTTTCACATCAGCATTTGCACATTTATCTTTGTTATAGCATGGTGGGAACAGAATAAGGCAATAATGACAACATGTCAATCAAGAACATGAGAACATCCAACCCTGATCAGCATTTTATCAAGTTTCACTCATCTTGTTCGGCTTGTATGGGATTTGGTTTGTTATCTCAGGTCTCTGTCGACAAAATATTGTGTATCCAGTCAATGTGCTTTCTATTCAGGACAGGAAAAAACAGTATTTATGCATCAGACATCGTACAATCCACAGTTTAGACTTAATTTAATCAGAATTTTGACTCAGTTTAATCAGAATATCTGTCAGTTCTGCTCAAATGTGTGCATTACAGTAAATCATACACTATCACTCTCTGAATCACGCTAATACATCCTTATCAGAGAACGATTCAGATGATTCTGGTTTCACTCAATACATTTGTTTAAACCACACTGTTTTCATAAAGCAGCATTAGCAACAATAGAATTGCTGTTTTGGGCTGATATTCAATAACCAGAGATGAAGATAAGCTTAGAGTTTAAATAAGAAAATGTAGAAAAGTTGCAGAGAAATGACTGGTGTTGATGCTGAGAGTCTGCCTTCAATTACCATCATGAGTGAAATGATGTGTTTTCCTGTAATTGTGAATTGACAGTGACGTTCATTCCAGCATGAGGCTGTGGGCAGATTTGCTTTGTCACGGTGGCTTCTCAGGACACACGATCTCCTCTGCAGCATGCAGCCACTATTATTACCCCTGCTGGTTTCTGTATCAGGTCAAACTTGCCACCAAGAATGCCGTCTATTTCCAGTTGACCTGCCGTGACAGCTAGTTATGTGCCTGGGTTATGCGATTAGGACTGCCAGAATGGAAGAACAGCACGATGAGGAAGATGAGTGTGGGGTTTCCTGGGAAGCTCCCAGCCAGACATCTGCTGCCATCACTCCATCAGCCTCCCACTCCCCCTCCCACACTGCCATCGTCCTGTCTATCTATCTGCTATTTGCCCTCTTTTTGTCTCGGTGTCTCAGAGATGGCTCTTTGTGGCTAGCAGCAGCACTTCACTGAATAATTCAAAGAGCCAGCAGGGACAGACAGTGGATTAAGTCCTTGTTGAGGAGAGGAGGGGAGGCTTCGATAGAGGCATAAAGAGAAGGGACGCGGAGTTTTTACGCGTTAGGCATGTGGTCACCGTGGGGAAATTCATTAAAGGGGTAGCAGAGTGGGCAGTCTGAGAGGAAAGAGAAAGCAGTGAGCAAGCTAGCAGTGCATCATGTGACCATCGGGAGATCCCTGGTCACCTGACTGACTGGAAACACACCCTGTTGCCAGACAACGATTCCCAGAAATTACGTCCATGCCTTCGGTCCTTACTGTTAATACAGATTAAATAGCATCAGGGAACTTGTTTGTGAAGAGTTTTTTTTTTCTGATTTTGCAGTAAATCACACAATAGCTGCATCCATTTCACATAAAAAAATTGTTTTAGACAGATAGTTAGTTAAAAAAGAAAATAGATATAAACAGCACTTTATTTGTCATTCCAGATTTTAAATGAAAACATAAATTGTTGATGTACTTGACTCAGCAGGCAACAGCAACAAGTAAAAAAAAAGGCACTTTATATATATGTAATAGGAAAAAAATCCATATAAAAACTATGTGTGAAGTATTAAAAAAAAACTATGGTTCTCTAATATAAAATGTAATGTTTCACTTTACTGTAAACATGTAGAAGGAAGGAGGCTCTGATGCACTGGCAACTAAACTGGCAAAAAGAGGATTTATGTCAAAGAGTACAAAGTGTTGAGTTCGTGTGACTGATCAGAGTTAAAACCATGGTAATTTTTCTTCTGCTGCTGCTGGACTTTTGGCCCAGCTGTCTTACACCCACTCAGTCAACCACAAATGCACAATATCACACATCAAAACAGCTGCCGTGTCATTTACAAGCATTTACAACAATTCCAGTATTTATAGTTCAGTAAGTATGGGCTTTTGCTTTTGCTTAGAAAAACTGTTTCTCTGAACAAACTAATATGTAAATAAATGAATTATCTGGGCTGTGGATCATTCTCTGATCTATTCTGAGTTCATGGTAAATTGTGCATTATATACTGGTCTGTAGGCTGAGGCCGCTGTGGTGAGTGACTAACTGTTAGGTGGGCGTCACATAAATGAGGTGTGATGAATATGAAGTTCACAAGTGTGTAGTAAAATTTACTACGAGTTCAACTATGTCTGTTTTTTTTTTTTTTTATTCTCATGTTCTGTCAAACCCCCCCCCCTCAAAAGTAAGAAAAATTCCAGTGATGCCAGTAAGTACATCAAACATGTGCCTGTTGATGTGTAGGATGGATAACACAGCCAACAACAGCAGCCTCTGCACCAAAGTCTGAAATGTCACAGGACTTGGTAGTCTAATTATCACCTGTGATAAATGGGATCTTTCTAAAATGCAAAGATGCTTTTCTAGTGAAATTCAACAATGAGTAAAGCGTGACTAATATGTCCCGGAAGGTCGTATTAAAATAAAATATTCTCTTCCTTGTGTTGTTGTTCCATCCTGAGGCCTTAGGTTCCATCAGACCCGGTTCATTCTGAGGCCGGTCAAGCTGCATTCAAAGACCTCTGCATTCTGGGAGTGTGACTAAATAAACACATTGCAACCATAACTGCACAGTTCGTTGATGGACTTTATGGCCCTTCTCTGAGCGCAGAGCCTTCAGGCTTTGCATGTGGGGGGGATGAAAAATGCACGAGGCATGAAAAGACGTGAAATACTTTCCATGCAAGCACGTCAGTTTGTGCTCCCTGGAGGATGCCCACACATTAGTTTATATGTCCTCAGTGGCTATCTGATGTTTGCTTTAGTTCCGGGTGGGTTACACTTTGGGTTTGTGGGTCGGTTTAGCAGCTCCAGAAGAAAACCAACAGGTCAAACACTGTGAAGCTAACTTCTGTGTGTTTTTACACCAGAGCCATCATCACGTTCACCTCAGAAATGCTTCTGTAAAAGAATTTCTTTAAAAAAGGGAAGAAAAAGAATCCTTTGCTTTCAAGTAAGTGTGGGAGAGGTCAATATGCTGAAGTCTTTGGTGCTTACTGAAATACACGTAACCAGTGTTGGTTTCAGCGCACCCACTCTTGTTTCAGATCATCAATAATAAAGAGTAGCAACACAGAGGCGGACCTTGAAAATGAACCGCTGTGTGCCAGCCTCACTGTGTCTGTAATCAATCACACAGACATCTGATAGTGATTCTTTTTTATTAAAATGCGGTATTTTTCAGCTTTCTTTCTCCTGTTCTCTTCTGTCTGTCTCCAATATAATTGAAGTGAGCTTCTCTTCGCCTATGTAACCCAATGCTTGTCCCACAGACACTAAAGTGTCGTTTGGGCCACAGCTTAAGTACTCTGTGTGCTCTGTGCTGCGCTCTAACTCTTACAGATCAGCAAAAGCCCAGATTAGCTAAATAAATAATTCAGTTTATGGTTTTAAATGCAGTTTGTGGTTATACATTTTATTAGATTCTTTGGACTTCTGACCCTTTTTATTTCTGTAGTGGATGGCCAACATCAGGAGGTTTAAACTGTTCAATATATTTGTCAGTGCACACTATTACTATGAATATTTAAGAAGATTAACACACATGTAGACGTATCACCTTTCATTCTTTTGATCCATGTTTTTCTTTCTCATCGCTTCTATCTCAACTATTATTTTCAGCGTCATATCAAAAGATGTATAATATATAATAATTTAAATAGTGTTTTATGTATGTGATATTAGTTTAATGGCCTTGTGTAAAATGTTACACATCAGAACAACAAACAGCAAAACCAGGAGGAAATACTGAAAAAGCCAAGGCTGAAATAAGGATGACAGTGTATGAAAGTGAGTGAAGCTGCTGATAGACATCACTTATCAATTATTGATCTGGCAGCTGGTGATAGTGTTAGTGGGGCTGATATTATAATAACAGGATAATCCTGCTTGTGTTGTTGTAAGCGCATTACAGTGATGACGCTCTTTCTGAAGTTGTCTGAGAGTTGTTGTTGATGTGTTTGTCTGTCGATCTGCCTGCTTCGCTGGTGGGGGGTTGAGATTAACCTGATGATCTCATGCTGAGGGTGATGCAGTCTTACGGCAGGTGAGTCACCACTTGAAGCTGTGGGGCTTTTTACTGGAACAAAGACATGCTCAGTTCATCTCCCCTGCAGGTCTATCAGCCACTGTATTTACTGCTGCATCATGTCTCTGTCCTCCCTCTGCATCAGCCTCTTCAGCCCATTCGCCTCCTTCACCTTTGACTCTCCCTTCATAGTCAGTTTTTCTGTCCTGTATCTTCACTCCTCCTTGTTTTCATGTCTCATCTTCCGCTCACTTTTCTAATTATGTAATAACAATGCAATATTTATTTATTTATTTATGTATTGATCAAATTATAAATGCACTGTTTTCACATTCAGTTAATACAATATATATATATATATATACTGTTTTCATAGGTAATACATACTGTTATTATTAATATCCATGGTTCAGTTGGTTGAGAAGTTTGTCCACTAACTGAAGGGTTGGCGGTTCAAATCCCACTCTGTGCTAGTCCTCAGGCAAGACACTTTACCCTCCTTGCCTCCAGTGCCACTCATGTGTCAGAGGGGCTGTTTGATGCAAATTGGGAGCCACGTTTCTGTCAGTCTGCCCCAGAGCAGCTGTGGCTACAAATGTAGTTCACTACCACCTGAGTGAGAATGAATAATGTAAAGTGCTTTGAGTGGCTAAAAAAAGCACTATATAAATCCAATCCATGACATACGCACTGTCACATACTGTAACAAGGCAGTCAGAGAAATTATTTGGAGCATGTGCTTCATTTTTAGGAGGCAAAAAAATATGAGGGTTAAAAAAATGTATGCAATATTGGGACCCTTCTGCCACACCCCATTTTTGAAAATCGTCCGAAAAAAATAAAAAAATAAAAATACTGGTTTGAAATCAAACCTTGATCTTCAGGCATGCAGTCCAAAGCTTTACCTATTAAACTAAATCTCCATTGGTCTAAAGGTCAACCTAGTTGCTATTAGATTATGTCTTTACTTTTTAAGATATGACATTTACAGCTAAGCTCCAGGATTAATTAAGATTAAAACATATATTGTGTTGTGAAGTAAGTATGACTGTAATGTGAATAAAGCAAACAGGAATATGACAATATGGAAATGGACTATTAGCTGCAGCTGTATATATAAGCTGCACCTGATTTATTTTAAAAAATATAATAAAAAAAGAATATACAAGCCACACCAGGTTATACGCTGCAGACATCTATGTTGAATAATCTGATATTGATATATTTTACTAACAGTGCCTTTTAGGTGTCATTTCACTGAAAACCACTTTTCCACACTCCTTTTGGAATCTGATGGGTCACCCCGACTTACCAACACATGCTCCTTTGACAGTGGTTCATCACCTCCACTGGCTGCATACTGCATTCACAGAAAACAACAAGAGGAACGAAGGACCCAGAAAAAGCCGGTCCATCTGACAACGTGGGGTTTAGCGAATCTGAAGTAGCATTAGCATTAGCATCTAGAAGAGAAGATGGCACCACAGTAGCTGCTGCACAAACTGGAAAAAAAAAATGGCGGATCAAACTGGTTCATGTGCTCTCTGTGGAAATAAAGCCGAATTTTTTCCCTGCACGTTTTCAGAACAAGCAACGGCATGAAACCTAGCTGGATGATACTTGGGTAAAGATAAACACATACACAGCGAGAGGGTAGAGGGGAGTGTTCCTTCACGGATTCTGAGCCAATCAGAGACGCCCTGTGACCGCGTCATGGACATATATGAGGCAGTACCAGTAAACTCTGTTGTTTGACCTTAAGTCATTTTTCTATCGTGAAAAAACAGGTGGAAACAAAGCAATCCAGATGTTTTTTTAAATAGAACCAACACAAAATGCATTCAATAACAATGGCGAACACAGTAATATTAATGAAATAACCATGGAATGACAGCTTTAACATGGCAGCAACATTGCAAATTAAAATGTAACAGAACCAAGAGGAAACTAGTCAGTATTTACCGTATTTATCTGAATTTCTCCCGTGTTTTAAATCACAAATCACTATTATTTTTTGGGCTAATTACCTGAAACCCATGAAGTCATCTTCTTCTGTGTCACAGTTGAACAACCTCATGATGAAGGGGTGAGAATTTGCAAAATAATTAACAGTAATTAACAGTAACAGGTATTCATCTTTGCATTGATTTTTCTGAGTAGTTTTGATTCTAATTCTGGTTAGAGCGCCCCTAGTGGTGGAAGAAAAATCCACAGAATAGCCGCACCTTTGTATAAGCCTCATGGTTCAAAACATATGAAAAAAGTAGCGGCTAATAGTCCAGAAAATACAGTTTTCTGGACCTGCCACATTGTGCTGATAGGATTAGTAGTTCATAAACGTATACATTTTAGATCAGTAGAGGGTTTCACTCTCCATTGGGTATTTTTTTTAGTCTTTGAGGCTGAAACACAAAGAAAAAGATCATCGTGATTACAACTAAAAAAATCTGCATCTTCATTCATTCTTGTTAGAATGAATGTACGTTCTAAACATTAAATATAAAGTCATCCTCTGTGGGCCATTTTACTTTTCTCCTTCTGTGTCCTTTTCCAGTGTCACCCTGCCATCTATTTGCATTTGTACTGCTTCTTGTTTTATTCTCTCCATCATGCAGCAGTAAACACAAGAGCTACAGAGAGCGCTGGTTTGTTTTTTTAATTAGGTAAATGGACTAGAGTCTGCTATACCAGACAGAGAAATCACTCTCTGGACTCCAGCACTGTCATAACGATTTCTTAAATTAATGACTTCAACTAAATGTTATTAAGCTCTTGTTGTGCAGTGAATTATGCATACTTTTTTTGTTTGTTTTGGGTTCTTTAGAACGGCTGTGAGGGTTTATTATACCTACAAGGTGAACGCTGCATACTTTCCAAAGACCAACGCAGTGG
This sequence comes from Siphamia tubifer, assembly GCA_020466265.1. NCBI lineage: Eukaryota > Metazoa > Chordata > Actinopteri > Kurtiformes > Apogonidae > Siphamia > Siphamia tubifer. Next base: position 40,813,341 of record CM035786.1, on the reverse strand, counting down.
TGGAAGTAACTAAGTAGAAGTACTTCCTTTACTGTACTTAAGTACAGTTTTTAGGTATCTTATTTTAGGTATTTTTAGGTATCTTCACTTGAGTATTTAGTTTTCTGACAACTTTTTACTTTTACTCCTTACATTTTTGTATAAATATCTGTACTTTATACTCTTTACATTTCTATATAAATATCTGTACTTTATACTCTTTACATTTCTATATAAATATATGTACTTTATACTATATATTCTCAGAATAGACTCATTACTTTTTCAAATTAAACAGATGTGACAGTATGAAAAATAAGTTGTAAATCATTAAGTGATAAATTGTATCATCATAATTTGGACTTTTTATCTCATAATTACCCATTTCATATCTCATAATTATGTTTTTTTTAAAATCTCCTATTTATGAATTTTGACTTTTTCCTAAATGTCCTGTCCATACCTATAAAACTGAGTACCATGACCCAATAAAACACATTTTCTACACAGTAACTCACTTTTAAATGCTTTATCATTATTTATTTATTTATTTTATTTAAAATTTTCTGGTGTTTCCTGTTTAAATATTTTATCCACAGCAAAAAAAAAAAAAATTTAAAAAAAAATCAGTTTTACTTTATACTTTATTACAATTGAAAAGTTGTACTTTTTTAATTTTACTTCCATAAAGGAGTTGAATCAATACTTTTACTTTTACCAGAGTATTTCTTTCATACAAGTAGTTGTACTTCTACTTGAGTACAGAATCTGAGTACTTTGACCACCTCTGGACCAACGTCAACATTCTGCCAAAGTCCAATTCACTAATGCAGTAGGCGACCTCAGCCTTCAGCCTATACTCCTGACTCTCCCACACCCAGTAAAGGTGAGGTCTGGCTGGGTTGAGCTGCTGGAGAAGTAGCACTGCCCATCTTTCCAGGGAGGATCCCGTCAGACACAACAACAAACATATTCACAGACAGAGAGGTATTATCTGTTGTTATTACTGGAGATTATTATGTCAGATAATTATATCTAATAGGTATGTTGTGTCTTTCAACCTCTCCAGTGTCAATATTATTTTAATTTCTGTAGAGCCACGGGAAAAAGCTGCAGACTGGGTAAAAAAGGGGGCTTTAAGGGTCCGCAGCAGAAATCCACACTAAATATAATGAAAGCATGTGTCAGTATGAACGTGTCTGAACTTTTTAAATAATGCAAATTGAGCAAAAACACATCAAGTGCAAAGTGATGAAAACAGCTAAAAATAGAACCAATGTAACCAGCCTGTTTTACCAAGAAACAATAAGAAGTTGAATTTGTGAAAAAGTCAGATTCTGTTGTTATGTTTAACTCCTGTGGTCTGAAGATCAATCTCCCAATTAATGTGGGTGCTACTTTCACTACTAATTAAATAAAAGTCCATATATTTGATTGATTTTTTATTTGATTTAACTGTAATACTTTAGAATGCCTACACACAATTCACTATGTATAAACCATTTATTACCTTTTTTTTTATGTTTGTTCATTATGTATTAACCATTTGTTACCTATTTGTTAATGATTTATTCATACACAATTTATCATAAACAAAGCTTTATTACTTATTTTCTATGAACAAATCACTTGTAGCCATGTGAACAAATGCTTTGTGATACATTGTGAATATGCAATACATTAATAAACATTAACAAATAGGTAACAAATGGTTAATACATAGTGGAATGTGTGTAGGTATTATAAAGAGTTACTGATTTAACTTTTATTTATCCAGGCATTCTTATTTACAATGACGACCTGTCAAGAGACCAGAGTCACTTTAGGGGAAAGGGTAGAGGGTTGCAAACTAAAAACATATAAAAATATTTATATAAAATGATGATATATGATTTCCTATCAGTGTTCAATAGTAACTATATTGACATATGCAATGATTTATATTTTTACAAAGCATCCAAATATAGCCCATCATAAGTCAAAGCACATTTTATTCATTCAAATATACATTAAAAAAATCCAAGTATCTGAAAACTTTGAACATATTTTGTAAACATTGTTAAAGTACATTATTTGAGATTAAACAAATAAAACTAGAAAAACACTTGGAGAACACAGACTTCACAGACAGATTTCCGGAAAATTTCAGCCGAATCCAGCCATAAGTTTTCGAGTTATCCTTCCCACAGACAATCAGACAAACAGACAAAGAAACAAACAAACAAACAAACAAACAAACAAACAAACAAACAAACAAACAAACAAACAAACAAACAAACAAACAAACATAAATGGCGGCAAAAACAGAATTTCATCATTCCTTGGCAAAATAATAATTGATCATCAGCCCCTGAGTTAAAAACCAACTGCACCGACTGTGTGTGTGTGTGTGTGTGTGTGTGTGTGTGTGTGTGTGTGTGTGTGTGTGTGTGTGTGTGTGTGTGCTTGTATTGGGGGGAAAAAAAATTCAGGTCCCCACGAGAGTTAAATATAAATAAAGGTCCCAACTAGTAAAATAGAAATAATGTGGCCCTATAAATTGTGTTTTTTTTTCTGGAAGTCTCCATAAACCATGAGGGAAACAGCTGCAAAGCAACACATGTATTTTTCAATGGTTTGACAATGTGTTTACTTAAAAAAAAGATTTTTTATACGTTGTTTAAAATTATACATTTTATTATTTATTTATTTTTCATTCTTATTCTTATTCTTATTCTTATTCTTATTCTTATTCTTATTCTTATTCTTATTCTTATTCTTATTCTTATTCTTATTCTTATTCTTATTCTTATTCTTATTCTTATTCTTATTTATTCCATTGATTCATTAATGTTTTTAATTTGTTTCATTCATTTATGTTTTTATATTAAATTAAATTATCTAATCATTATGTTATTAAAAAATATGTTTACACTCATTACCCAATGGGTTCTTGATTACAGGATTGGTCCTCATGAGACATGGATATGAGGATGTGTGTGTGTGTGTGTGTGTGTGTATTCCTATCTTTATGGGGACATTGACATGTTTACACAGTCACATCATGGGGACCTCTAACCAAAAATCAGGTCCCCATGAGGGTTAAACATAAATAAAGGTTCCCGCTAGTAAAATATAAATGGTGTGGCCCTATAAATACATGAATTAGTTTTTTCAGGAAGTTCCCATAAAACATGGGGGAAACAGGTGCAAAGCAAAACCTGTTTTTTATGGCTTGAAGATGTATTTACTTTTTAAAATGTATTTTATTTATTTATTTATTTATTTCTCAGTATTTATTTATTTATAAATATTTATTTTATTAATACATTTTTATTTATGCTTTTTAATTATGTTTTATTTGTACATTAATTTTTTCTGCATTTTGAAATTTAATTTATTTTTAATTTATATAATTTAATTTTTTATTAATAAATAGAGATGATGTGTTTACACTCACTTCCCAATGACAACTTTATTAAAAACTTGATCCTCATGAGACATGTAAATGAGTATGTGTGTCACATAAACCTGCTCACATTTCATGTGAGCGTAGATTTAATTATAATATTGAAAGTTTTTTTTCTTAAACACACGTGGTCCAATATTCCTTGTTTCCATGTTGCTCAGGAGCTTTTCTGACTTTTGAGTCATTATTTCATTCACAGAGGTCTTTTGTGTGCTGCAGGTGTTGAGGTAAATAAGACTGTGCTGAAGAAAGCTCTACGCCACTGGGCCCCCTGAGGCCCCCTGAGACCTGGTCCAAGAGAAAGACCAGAAGCTGTTTTAAAGTCCTTTACTGTTGTTTTGTATGGAACACAGCTTCAAACGCTGTACGTCACAGCCACAGCCACAGGCAGATTGAACATGTCTCACTTGTTTTATGACACAAACTTACCCACAAACCTCAAGCGTCTTTTTCCAACTGTTTGAAAATATTATATGTTATATGGTTTTGAGTTTGTATGACTATTGACTGTTACCTGGGCCAAAAAGAGATTTGTAATGTCAATGGAATTCCCTGGTTGAATAAAGGTAAAAATAAATAAATAAATAAATAACCAGGCCCAATAAACCCCGCCCCCTTCACAATCATTTGACCTGATTTGCCCTATCTCTTATTATTGTGAAAACACATTTTGGTGACTGTGACCTTAACCTTTGACCTATATTCACTAAAATGTAATGAAATCTATCCTGGACCACCTCATAGCTTTCCTGAAAATTTCATGGAAATAGTTTTTGCCTAAAGTTGCTGACAAACAAACAAACAAACAAACAAACAAACAAACCAAAAAACCCAAAACAATAAGTAGATGCTAGATTGGAACGGGGTGTGATACAGGGCGTATTCCTCACCACGTTCAACAGGATTTCAACACTCTGAGATGGGTCAAATAGAAAAATAAAAAAATGAATAAATACATGTATGAGGAGAGACAGGTAAGATATGAACAGGATGAACAGGTTGGAGTGTGCTGTGTTCTTGTTGCCATGAAAAAATAACATGTCATGTAGTGCAGCGGTTAACCAAAACCATCGTTCACTTTGTGATACAAGCATGAACATTTGTATATAAACAGCCAAAGACATTCCAAAAAGAACTGGATATGGAGGCATCATTTATTTTCAACATGGTGCCCATAGCAGCATTTTTCAATATGGCCGCCAGCAACACCAGTTTTCTTCTGAGTAATGAATGTAATATGATATTTTAGACATATTTAACATTCTTAGTACTTAGTGAATGTCTTATGGATAATTGAAAGGTTGTCATGAATATTTAATATGGCCACTATTTTCAAGATGGAAGCTGTCACTTGTATGATTGTGTAATATAGTTGATATCAGTGTCAAATCAGTCATTTTTTATGATGCAGAATAAAAAAATTTAACTTTGGAATTGACCGCAAACTTCCTTTTATCTCACTCTATACTCGTATGGCCAAAATCTAAATTATTAATAGAGTTATCTATTTTATATGTATGTGTTTGATAGTCTGTTGGATTAAGCTTTTACCCCATTTTATAGGAGATGATGGGAAGAGAAGATGCAAAACTGGCGTCTCATCTTAACCTTTTAATCTGCATTTATACGTGTTGTCATTAAGAAATCTCCATGCATACAGAGTGTGTGGAATTGGATCAGATATTCATGCCAAACTAAATTCTAATTTAATGGAAAGCACTTCTGATAAAATATTTTGCAGCAATCACCCTTGTGTAAACAGCCCCTAAGAATAATATGATGTAAATGAAGCATATGGTCCAATCCTAACTGTATATAGAGAATCATCAAATATAAATGTCCACATATGGAATATGGAATATGCTGACCTCTTCTCATGAAATTATTTTTACAATTTGATTTATTTTTGGGCGACTCGGGCGTGGTGCAGTGGTTAGAACTCATGCCACACAGGAAGAAGATTCTGGGTTTGATTCCATCACCAGTGGGTGGGACCTTTCTGTGTGGAGTTTGCATGTTCTCCTTGTGTCTGCGTGGGTTTTCTCCACATTCTCCAGCTTCCTCCCACCATCCAATGACATGCATTGATAAGTTAATTAGTTAATCTAAATTGCCCATAGCTGTGAATGTGAGAGTGATAGTTTGTTAGCTGGGATGTGACCCCTGTGAGGATAAAACAGGTTCAGAAAATTAATGAATGAATGATTTATTCTTGATAAATAAAGTGCAAAGGTCATTACTGAGCTGTATGAATAGGAATAAAATGACAACCCAACTTTATGGGCAACTGTGTATTATTGGAATATACAATAAAAAGGGAACATTTTATACTCTTGCTGCCTGGTGGAAACCGCTTTTATCTTAAATGGTATGTTTTCAGGAAAAAAGAAGAACATCGTATATTCTAAATAAAAGAATGGAGGTGTCACATGTCTTTTTTCAACACTTTTTATTGATTAATTATTTCTAAAACTGTCCGGCCAACATGAAGACTGACCAATAGAAGCCAGGCACAATAAACCCCGCCCCCTTCACAGACGTTTAACTTGATTTGCTCTATCTCTTACATTTCCCCTACTCTACATTTTTGGTGACTGTGACCTTGACCTTTGACCTATATTCATTAAAAATTTTACTTTTTGTCTCACAGCAAAGTTTGGTAGATTATTTCTCATATATAAAGTATTTGTGATTCTTGGAATGACCAGAGTCTGCGATCTTATCTTGGTTTCCATTTTGTTTTGAGGAATATCATTTTAGGATAATTAAACCTTCTGCTGGGTATATATTGTGCTATATATACTATAGCTTAAAGTGGATGATACACAATACAGTGTTTAATATTAGACTATACACTAAATAGGTCCAGTCAACAGGTAGAGCGGCAGAGCAGAGTTCCCAGAATGGCTTGTGTTAGCGTCTCTAAAGCCCCTGGAGCCACAACACTGACCTTTCCTGTTATGGAAATGTACTGCTGGCTGTTCTAGGCCCACAGCCACAAGCTGCTGTTTGAATGGCCATACAGGCCTCCTTCTGCTGCCTGTCTCTTTCCTGAAAACTGCTTTTACTGTTTGTTCTGCTGTTTGAACATTCATTTGCAAATCATTGTTCCACAGAATGGGAACAGAGTGAACTCTTTTTATCTGAACGTCTTTACTTTGGCAACCTTATCCTCTACTGTTCGTTACAGTTCTGAGGAAATTTACTTGAACGTCTCATAATTCACAATAATGTGTGCTTCTATCTGTGTATGGGTTGGATGTAAACCAAATGAAGTGAGACTTAAAAACCCCAAAAAAATCCAAGCGTGTAGAGTCCAGTGGTTTCAGCTGCTCACAGAGTCTCTCTTCTGTCACTCACTGTGATTTGGGTTAAAGCAGGGCAAATGAAGTGACATGTTTTGCTTTGCAATGAAAACAGGGCTGTGTTAATACTTGCATATGGCGCTGCTGCAACATCGGAGCAGGGGCTCACGCTGCTCACGGGGGTCAGGCTGTGACGTCACGCTGCACCCTGTCCGCCATCATCTGGAGTTTCCATGTGTGATGTGATTAGAAAGCAATTTACTTCTCGACAATATGACCCAAGAATAACAACTGCTTTATTAAAACAAAACAAATTACTCAATTTAGGCCAAAAGACTCCGAACCAAACGGTTTAACAGCATGAATACATCACGTGGATGGATTATTATAAACAAATAGAAGTTATGGGTGTAAATCAGTGCACAGAGGCTGAACAGACACATACACTTTTTATCCTGACGCATGGAGCCACTCCGCCAAAAGTCCAAGTGCTTTAGTTTGACCTACAAGCTGGACTGAAAGGCTCCACTGAACATGAATGTTTGGATTATCCAACATACTGTAAATACAGAGCAGCTAATCCACTTTGGATGTAGTTTCTATTACAAATTGTACTCAACAGCAGGTTTCCTTTTTGTTCTTTGTCTTTTGTGATCAAATCAAATAAAACAAAGTTAAATAAAACTAAAAACAATAGATAAAATCAAGTACATAAACACATTTAAAGGTTTTGTTTTTTTTTTTTTTCCTGAAAGAAAAGAAGAAGAACACTACACTACTGGATGAAATCAAGTACATAACAAGAACATGAACACATTAAAATAACTTTATCCTGAAAGAAAAAAACACTATATACACATACATTCTACATAGATAAAAACTGAAGTATCTAAAATCTGTTTAAATACAATAACAGTACAGGATGAAACATGAAAATGATAACTGTGGACAAGTGAGAAATAAAATAATTTTATCTTTTTTCTGTAGTCTGATTTCATAGGACATACTGTATGTATTGAATTGACCTGAATATAGTAGAATGAAAGAATGCAAGAACTGCAATGTAATGATGTGATTTTGATTTATTGTCATTTTTACTTTGTTTTCATGCTTTCTTTAACTATTCTTCTTCTTCTTATTATTATTCTTATTTTTTTAATTTTACCTTTTTAAAATGCAAAAGGTCAATAATGAAACAATAGTCGATAAGATAATAACAGTCGATAACATAATAAATGTCATCTTTTTCAAATGTAATAGGACAACATTATAATAACAGTCTAACATAATACATTCACTCATTTTACAATGTAATGGTCCAGTAATGTAAGAATAACTGATAACATAATAATAGACGATAATGTAATACTTTTTCAAAGTGCAATAGGCTAATAATGTACAGTAATAACAGCCAATAGCATAATAACAGTCTAACATAATAAATTAGCTGTATTTAAAATAATAGGCCAATAACATAATAACGGCCAAAAATATAATAATCGATTATGTAATAAATTTGCCTTTTTTTAAATGTAATGACAGCCAATAACAGTCCATACAGTTTTATTACTAGACTACACCTTACTTATCCTTCCCTTTTATAACCATTTCTTTCTTCCATTATTCTAAACTCAGAGTTTGACCAGAGCCTTTGCTGTTGCAGAAAGCAGCTCCATCGTCTGGAAAGCATAATATTATCCCTGTATATTTCACATTGTTTAGAAATGAAACAACATGTGCTTAAAAGAATTACACTGTGCTGGGTTACATAAAAAAAACAAGATACCTTGTAAAATAAATATTTTTGGATTGATGTGGATGGAGTATCAGAGAATTAAAGAACTCTACGGCAGTTTTTCCAACATGTCCTGTATAAATAGGAGACTTAACAATTTTGGCTAAAGAGGTTTGGTCATAACAAAGTACCCCGAAGCAGGAAGATTAAACAATGTGACGAAAACAAAGATCAGTGCCTCAATGTAAGCAAAAATAGTTTAACTGTCTTGCCAGCTGGAATTAGAATTAAATTTGACTTGAAATATCCTAGAAATGCCATGTGGCTTAGCTCGCTTAGCTTACAGTGACGTGTCTCATTGTGGAAATGTTTGTCCTGCTGCAAACCCACCAGAGAATGGTAATCGTCTTCTAGGCATCTTAGCATAGAGTCGTATTAGTCCAAGTATTAGACTAGTCAGCTCTAAGCCTGGATTGTTTATGATTTGTCAGAGAAACTAAGCGCAGCATGATAATCACTAAGCTGCAGGGATGCCATTTCCATTTTGGCATTTTGTACAATTTAAGATGCTGCTGCTTCACAATGAGGCCTTTTCATACAATTGTTACAGCAGTTTAGCTCAGATGAATGTGTGTCCTATTCAGAAATCTGTTTGCAGTTTCCCTGATGGGATTCAACACTAATCTAAGAAATTGATTTTCAGAGTTGCCACTTCCAGATCCCAACAGCTTCCAGGTGTTTTCAGATGAGTTGGTAAATGACCAGGCATGGCTGCGGTTTTAAGAGGAAACAAAAGATCTAGCAGCGTAATCTCCCCTCACTACAGTGTTTCTGTCTGTTGAGCAGGGTTACCCCCTCACTGTCTATATTTATCCCCCTTTTAAAGCTAGTAAAGCTCTGTAAAACACAGAAACAACAGTGCTTTTGTCATGTTCCTCAGTGTTTGCTGTGTCTCACTTCCATATGCAAAATCAGACTTGTTCTTCTCTTTTCTTTATGGTTCATTAGACATTTACTTTCTGTTTGCCTCTTGGTTTTTTTTTTCTAATTCACTCTTCCTTCCTTAAAACCAGAGGTGGAAAGTAACTAAGTAAAAGTACTTCATTACTGTACTTCAGTATCTCTACTTTACTTGAGTATTTATTTTTCTGGCAACTTTTTACTTTTACTCCCTACATTTTTGTATAAATATCTGTACTTTATATTCTTTACATTCTCAGAAAAGACTCATTATTTTTACAAACTAAACAGATGTGACAGTATGAAAAATCAGTTGCTTCAGAGAGAAAATCAGTGGAGGAGAGAAACTGTGACTTTATATATTATATAGTTACTTTATATGACTATTATCTCATGGATTTTTTATCTCCTAATTTTGACATTTTATTTCATAATTTTGACTTTTTATTTTAAAATTCTGCATTTTTATCTCATATTTATAACTTTTTTTTTTTTTTAATCTCTTGAGTTTTTATCTCAATTGTCACTTTTCTTCCCCCATTTTTCCAAAATTTCCTGCCCATATCCACAAAACTGAGTAACTGTGACTCGATCAAACACATTATCTACACAATAACTCACCTTTAAAGGATTTATCTTAGATACTTTTGAAACTTTTCTGAAGTATTATTGCATTCATGACAAAAAAACACTTTTACTTTTTTACTTGTGTACTTAATTACAATTGAGAACTTGTACTTTTATACTTTTACTTAAGTAGAAGACTTGAATCAGTACTTTAACTTTTACCAGAGTATTTTTTCACACAAGTAGCTGTACTTCTACTTAGGTACAGAATATGAATACTTTGACCACCTCTGCTAAAAACTGCACTTACTCTAATCAGCTTGCAGACATCCCCTCTACCTCCTTGTCTCTTTGACTGTGATGTGTTTTTGGTAGTTTTTCTGTACATTGTACGTAAGGCAATGAAGGAAAGGTGAACAAAAAAACATTCATTAACATTCATTACAATCATGTTTAATGTTTTGGAATCATGGTTATTATGGTGCTTTTGCCAGCGTTTATCTGTTTATTTGTTTGTCTGAATGTTAGCTAGATTTGGCTGGAACTCTCAGGAACTGTTGATACTGGAACAAGGAACAAATGGTGCGTGTGTGTGTGTGTGTGTGGGGGGGGCATTTCCAACTTCCAACTGGTCCCAACTGATCACTTTGTTGAGTACACCTCCAGTGTATTTCTGCTTAAGGATTCTCTCATTTCCTAGCATGACGTTTTCTAGTTTTTGCAACCTTAGACCATTATCTGAACACATATGGACCACAACGCCACGTAGGGAAAACCAGAAAATAGGATTTACTGAGTAACATGACCTTATGCCACTGTTATGTTTTGTCTGTCAATCACCAGGAGTCACCCACTGACCAGTCTGGTTCAGATCACCTTAACATGTTTTAAAATTCTCATTCTTTTCAGGATATTTATATTTGTTCATTAAACAAAATAGAATTGTGTGTTTCACTTTCTGATTGTGTGTTTATAATGGTGTGTATGTGTGACACTGTGAATGGTTTGATGTAGAAAATGGTCAAACAAGCTCAACTATGACCTGTTAAACTACTTTTTTTCCTACATTGAAAAAAAACACTCAGAAATCAATAGGAGAACTGATAAGGAATTGGATTGGAAAACAGAATCAACAATGGCATTGATATTTTTAAAATTCTGTCACTTCTCACCCGTAATCGGCACTTTGTTTTTGTACAATTTGCAAATGGTGTCAGTTTACTTTTATCAAATATGTTTTGACAAATAAATGCTGATTTAAAAAGTGTATATGATCTGTAATTTATATTTAATTTGTTATTATTACAAAGAAACTTGAAGGACTTGAAATTCAAAGTTTAAGGCTTGGGAGTCAACTTGAGACTTGACAGTCTTGACTTGGGACTTGAGGACAAAGTCTTACCTATGACTTGTAAACACTGACTCAGTTCCACTTCTGCCATGAAGTAACGGTACTAGGGCATTAACCACTCCAGTTTTATTCAAGTCGACTTATCCATCAATAAAGTTGGAGTCAAGTTGACGTGTCGTGGTGATGTCATCACATTGTCAGTTAAGAAACAACACAGACACACGGCTAAAAAAACCCAAAAAACACACAGACACACGACTGTCTAGCAATGTCTTGTATTAAAGTTCACTGACAAGACACAAGCATCAACATTTGAACCCCAACAAATCAGATGCTAACGCTAGCAAAGAGTTTTCTGTTAAATTTAACTGAACAACATCAGTAGGTGAACATATGTCCACAATTTGTCTGGACGCACAGTTCTAAAACTGGGCTGTCCACACGTCTGTCCTCCCTTTTTATATTAAGTGCAAAAAGTTTAAGGCAGCGGTCGACCAGACGCACACCACACTGTCCACATCATGTTTGGAAAAAAGGAACGAATTGTCTGTGCTCTGCTCACTTAGGGTTAGCTAGCGGATGCTGCTTATATCACACAGATTAGCGAGCGAATGCCTCTTCAGATGGCCGTGCTGTATTTTTTTTCATCTAAGGTGAAGTAAAAGAGACACACACATGTGACGTGTGTCTGTCACTCTCTTTTGTTTTGTTAGCCCACCACAACTGTCTTACCTGCAGCAGCCATGTCTTGTTTAGGTCTGACTGTGTTTACACATAGAGAGAGAGAGAGAGAGAGAGAGAGAGGGAGAGAGGGAGAGAGAGAGAGAGAGAGAGAGAGAGAGAGAGAGAGAGAGAGAGAGAGAGAGAGGACAGGTGTCTGGATCAGCACTGATGAGGTTCTAACCTTCCGAAAACATGGTTCTAATGTTCTAAAATACATGTACCTTTTACCATATATGTGTTTTACTTATATTTTTATGTATACTGCTTTAATGTGTGTGTGTGTTTTTTTAGCTACTTATCAGTAATGAACCAAATATGGTAACTCCATTGACTTTGATTTTCTACAGACCAATAAAAAATTTAGGAAAAAAATTCACTAAGGTTGAAATTTTGGAGTATTTCTATGAATGAACTATAAAGGGTTAAAAAGCAGCAAGTCCAAACTCTCTGAAGTCAAATCGGTAAAGACCATTTGATCTGCAGCAGGATTAAAAATAGTTAAACCGTTAGAGTTAATGATCTGAGCTCTGCTAAACCACAACTGTAAAATGCAAACAGTGCATTTTAGATGAACCACTTATAAAGAACAGATTAGTGCAATAATATCCGTGTTGTATATTTACCTGAAGTATAAAGCGCACAGAAGATGAAAGTTAAAAGTGCGTTTATCAAAGTAAGACAAACTTCTGGCTCTGCTTTTAAATTGGTTGGCCAGATATAGCTTACATCTGCTGCCAAGAGTCACATGTCTGTTAAGAATATCACTCTTATATATCAGTGTTTGACACAATTTGTTTATGAGTTGAATATAGAAACAGCATGGGGTTATATGAAAAATGAGCCACGCTGTAATGTGGAGATAAACTGCCTGTAAATGTTTGGAGCAGATCATAAAAAATGGTCAGAAATACACCTTCCCCACTTTGGTGTTCCAGTATTTACAGTATTACCGGTAACTCCAAGCTGACAACTCCAGGCCAGAGTTTAGCCCAGGATTTGTCTCTTAAAGGTTTGGCCTCGTCCTGACAAAAACATAAAAGACTCAACCTGTTCTATCAGCTCGTGTGTGTGTGTCTGTGTGTGTGTGTGTGTGTGCGTGTCTGTCTCTGTGTGTGTGTGTGCGTGTCTGTCTGTGTGTGTGTGTGTGTGTGTGTGTGTGTGTGTGTCTGTCTGTCATGTGTGTCTGTCTCTGTGTGTGTCTGTGTCATTGTGTGTCTATCTGTCTGTCTGTCTGTCATTTGAGTGTGTGTGTGTCTGTTATATGTGTCTGTTTGTCTGTGTGAGTGTGTTTTTGTCATGTGTGTATGTCTATCTCTGTGTGTCTGTCTGTGTCTGTTTGTCACGTCTGTCTATCTGTTGTGTGTGTGTGTGTGTGTGTGTGTGTGTGTGTGTCTGTCTGTCTGTCATGTGTGTCTGTTTGTCTGTCTGTTCCTCCAACAGACAGACACCAGATTCCAGTCTTGGTGCCAGCCTTACTAACATGTTGGTGTGTGTAACGGCTGTTTTCACGTGCTTGTGTGTGTGTGTGTGTGTGTGTGTGCGTGTTTGCATGCATACACTTTTGGACCAGAGTTGGAGGGAGGGCGTGTGAGTTTAGAGGTTAGGTGAAAACAGAGATGAAGCAGATGCTTTTTCTCTGTTCGGGCAACGTTAAGCCACACCGTGCCAAGAGGCAGCAGCCGTTGGCATGAAACTGTGTGTAACTGTAAAAGGAGGTCGGGCTTTTACATCAGCTGTGCCCTTATAAAGACGGGAGCAGGATATACTGTACTCGTACTGAAATGCCATATTAAACAAACACCAAGTAGTGGGTGGTGAGACAGTGTGTGTGTGTGTGTGTGTGTGTGTGTGGTAGAGATGGTGTCTCTCTCTGTGTGAGGGCTTTAAGGGCTTTAGGAGCTGGAACACCACAGTCCTCTTGATGTAAAAATAGTCTGTATACACTTTCATTCTCCATACATTCTGCAAAGACAGACAGATGATTCTAGTCCAGTTACCTTTGGATCGCTGGACGGAGGAAAACCTGTTTTCTATTTGGATGAACAGGAGTACTTATTCCTGCGTAACAAAGGGATCGCTTTTATAATAACTATAATATGTAACATTTCCACATCAAAATCTCAAAGCCTATGTTTTATATTCTGTTGACTTGTGTATCAAATGTTTCCCATAATGTTCAAACCATTTCATTTAGTTACCTGTCAACCTGTCTCCTTCACTAACCTTAACACTGAGCACTGCTTAGAGCAGTGTGGTGGTGGTCCTGTCATGGTCTTAGGCTCCAGTGTTGTCTGAGTGGAGTTTTCGTGTGGGTATTCTGCCTTTCTCACACATGAAAGACAATACACAAAGGAATAAGACATCGCATTAAAAATGAACAAAAGATGACTATATGCATAATAAACGCTGATCAGATATAACACTCTGGCCAGTGGATAATATAGCTAATCTGGTTATTATATTACCTGGCAGTAGGTGGGATATATACTAGGCAGGTCAGCCAGTACGTTTACATCTAACCTGAGCTATTGGCAATAACCAAGCTAAGGATTTAACTGGAGTTTCTGAGAAATCTGAGTCTACATGTGTGAAAAGGGAATCACGCCCTTTCACTCCAGAAGTGCACAGATGGATCACTCCATGTCTTCTTTATTGTTGTCACCTTCTTCTTCTGTTGTTTTCATTGCCACGACTTTCATCACTTCCAAAAGGGGGAGAGTCCAGGCCAGTCGATAGTTGAGTTAATCATACTGGACAAGGTCAACTTAGAACCATATTATGTGACTAATAACAAAAACTCCATTTCTGTTCAACTACAGTCCAACTAAGGTGTACGTATATATGGCTTTTAAAACGTATTAACTGGACTATGGTAATAAGTCAAATTTCTCCAAGTGCATGTAAATGTGTTTAGTTATTGAAGCTGATGTATTGGAACCATAAAACGGTGCTGTGTAAGGATCTTTGCAACTCCAAGAAGGGCCATGTTGTAACAATAAGAACTTGGTGAGAGCGTCCTGTTGGCTGTTGATGGTCTGCAGTGGTTTGTGCTTAGAAAAGCACGATGAGGTAAAACCCGATATCAGTCCAATAGAGAATATGTGGGATGTACAGGACAAACAAATCTGATCCAAGAAGGTCTAACGTTGCAACTTACAGGATTTAAAGGATCTGCTGCTGACATCCATATGATACTAGACACCACTGTGCATTTTTAGAGGTCTTGAGGAGTCCAGACCTCAGGTTTATTTGGCAATAAAAATAGCTATTACATAATACTAGCCAACAAAGAATGGGAATTGGGATCCTACACTTTTAGGAATGTTCTTAGTCTGTTATAATTCCATCACAAATTGGCTTTAAGTC
Source organism: Siphamia tubifer (assembly GCA_020466265.1). Classification (NCBI taxonomy): domain Eukaryota; kingdom Metazoa; phylum Chordata; class Actinopteri; order Kurtiformes; family Apogonidae; genus Siphamia; species Siphamia tubifer. The sequence continues at coordinate 40,797,907 of CM035786.1, read as the reverse complement.
AAAAACACTCAGATCTTTGCATTATTATCACATTATAAGTTAGTGGTTATAATAATGATAATAATAATAATAATGTGGCTAATTAAGTTGTTTATAATGATGAACAACTCCTATCATCCCATAAGATCATCCAACCATATATTTACCCCACCCCCTGAAAGGTGTGAGGGGTATTGTTTTTGGTAAATTTTCTTCTGATTGTCAGCAAAACTACACAAAACTCCTGGAAAAATTTCCATTACATTTTCAGGAAAGGTGTGAAGAGTTCCAGAATAGATCCCATGAAATTTTAGTGAATGTAGGTCAAAGGTCACAGTCACCAAAAATGCATTTTTGCAATGTTAAGAGATAGGGCAAATCAGGTCAAATGTGTGTAAGGGAGCAGCGTCTGTTGTGCCTGCCACCACTCCTTTATTATTGTTTTCATTGATAAACCAAATACACACAGTAGGTTCATACTATGGGTGTCATTTCAACTTTTATGATGATTTTTTTTTTAAATCCCTGACATGTTTGTGGTGCTTGTTTTGAAAGTATGATTTATTTTAACATTTCATTACAATTCAACTGTTTTCTCTATAAGAAAAAAAATGAAATGTACTGATAGAATGAACCTGATCCTTTCCATAGATATCTGAGCATGCTCAGTGCATCCCAAAAGAGCAGTGAGTGAGACTAACTCACTATGAAAACAGACAGTTTGGGTTATTTGTTTTTTTGTTTGTTTGTTGTTGTTGTTGTTGTTGTTTTGTTTTGTTGTTGTTTTTTTTTTGGGGGGGGTCGTTTTACACCATTTTCCATGACATTTTTCATTCTTACTGTTGTTCACAGTGTTGCCATGATATTTCTTTATCTTTTTAGATTGTGTTTTTATTTAGTTTGGACTGTGTAACTGGTTTTTAGAGTTCAAACAGGTGTGAAAAATTAGTTGGACTGATTCAGAAAAAAGACCCCCTAAACCAAACCTACTGGGTCTAAATTCAAATACTTGTTGTTGTTCATTGTGTTCCAGTTCATAGTTAATATTCAAAATCCTAAATCTATTATTGATGTACATTCTGAGTACCTTATTTCTAAAAACACCACAGATTCAGCTCGGCACAGTGACAGATTCATTGACTTTAGACAGTACGCCAAGCTCGCTAGCTAAAGGCACATCTAAGTGTGCCGTAGCCAGTGTAGTGGTAGTTTGGCAGATGGTGCACACGTTACCACAACCTCACAGACAGGTTTCCAGAGTGTCAAAAACATTTCAATGCAATACCCGATCCATCACTGAACCACTGATCACCCCGGAGATGATCGGTGGTTCTATTTTCAGGTTTTGTTTCATTACGTATATATTTAGGGTTATTTTTTTCAATCATCCTTATTTGAAACAACAAAAATAACAGTCGCTACAATATCATTCTCACCATTTAATGACTTAATTCCACTAAGTTGAACCTCATATGTTAAGTTATGTTCACTTCTATCCACAATAGTTCCCCTTAATAAAAAAAAAATATGAGTTGGAAGTAGCTACTTAAAAAGAAGAACATGTTACAGCAACTGAATGCATTTGCATTAGTAGTACTATTACTGAAAGTATTCACAACTTAATATATTTAATTATTCTGAATGTTCGGGTTTACAGTGTGGAGTGTGCAAGCCATCCACTGCCACCCTTGGGGTGCCGGTGGGAGCAGGACAAAATATTATATATTATATTATATCTGCAGGAGTGTGTGTGTTATGGGTTTATGAAATTAAACCTGAAAATAGAACCACTGATCATCTACGGACCAAAACCTAAAACTAAAACAAGAAAACTTAAGAACCATAAAGACTCCTTAGTGAAATCAAAACCCTGTTTAAACAAAACAAACAAAACCTAAACGGACCCAGTTAGCCAGTGTCGTGGCGTGAGTCTGGATGAACATTTAAGAGAGAGTAGAGGAGCTAATGGTGCAGATCTGATCAGCTGTGTTAAATCCACGCCCTTTCTCCTCCCTCATTCCCACTTACAATAGTGAGAGGAAAGGAGATTGATCAGAGCAGGGATGCACCAGTCTGTGCAAAAGTCATCTGGACAAAGGAAGACAAGCACATACTCACAGCAGCTTTAACCCTTTAACCACATATGCGTCAACACTGACGCGTTGTTAATGGATGGTTTAGTTTAAATATTCAGACAAATTCAAATGTTTTTTAACTGTTATTTTACTGAGAATTTTGTTCATGGAACTGATGTACAGGTGTCAAAAAGCAATTGATTTAGAAAAAGCCAAAACTAAAACTACTGGAACCAAATTACAACACTAGTTATTTTTATTTTTTTTTTATTTAATTTATTTTTTTTTTTTTTGCATTTTTTTGCATGTTATCTTTTTTATTTTGTGAAGATTTATTAGTTTATGTTGATGTTGCTTATGTAGTTTTTTATTTTTCTGTTTTTTTTTTATTTTACTATTTTTCTTCAATTGTGTTCTGTTTGTGTCTTACTTTGTTCATGTTACATATTATTTTGTTAGTTTAACATTCTTTTTTGTTAATTTTACTGATCACTTTGGCACTTTTCTTGCTTATTTTATCTTATTTTATTTTTTTACTGTGGAATCGCTAAAGTCTCAGGAGTTAAAGGCTTAATAACAGTGAAACAGACATTAATTCACAGCAGTACATTTACTTGGAATAATGTCTCTGGAATGAAAAGGTTAGAACACAGAACAACTGCAAAACACAAACTGTAGGCAGTAGTATTTTCAGACTGAAAATAAATAGACACATAAGTGATCATCACATATTCCTAGGGTTTGTTTTGAGCCGGAAAATACGAAACAACAGCATCATTAAAGCGGTATTAACATTTTACCTCTATGTGCTTTCAGGGTGAGGTTTAGTCGACCTTTATGGGTGGGAAGGGAAGGAAAGGGAAGGCGGCGCTGCTTTGTTGTCTTCCTCCTCTCTCTTCTGCTGTCGTCCGTGTTAAGGTCACAGTTGAGCATGTGTGACTCTCACTCCATCAGCTCCATGCAGCTGCCCCGGGTTGACCCCAGTGGTATGATCCACACACACCAACAGCACTAGTGACACACTCTCATACATGCAAATAAACATTCACATCGCATTAAAAGACACGTTCAGCAATGACAGTTTTACACACATACACTCATATGTGTATGATACAAACACAGACTAAATGTTTGTTATGTCTGTCTAACTGGTATTGTACTATTCAGACCTCATGCGGAGTGTCTCATACACTTCCATGCTGTGTGTGAACCCTGTAGCTGAGTGGTTCTCTGCCTTTTAGATATTAAATTATTGGGTGTAAAAAATAAATAAATAAATAAATCGTCCTGAAAGTGGCAGAAGACACGTGATTGAGGATCAACAGGGACACGATTACAAACCTTTTTAACCTCAGACCAGCATCTTTCATTTCTACTCCACAAAGCTCTTGTTATTTACCAGCTCTGCCTGTTTTTACCCTAACATTAGCTTTGTTGCATGACTACAGGATTACTGATTATTATCATGTGCATATTTAGCCCTTGAGGTAAAAGTAAATCTGGCATAGACGGCTGAGTTTTTTTTTTTTTTTTTTTTTGCTCACATTCACATTCATTTTAACCCCCAGGATAGATTTGGCAACATCATGACAAAATATTTTTGAGGAGTTTAATATCATACATCAACTCTTAAGAGCCTGGCAGAGAATTGGACATTCTCCGGTTACAAAAGTATTGACAACACAGATAACAACATGTTTTCTTTGCTTATATATTGCTCTGTCTGAGCAAAGGGTAAAGTCACTGTTGTCCATTTTAGGTAGTAAAATGTGGTCGACTTGTAGCAATGATCGTAGCCAGGGCCGTTTCTTGCTATACGCAGACTATGCAAGTGCGTAGGGCCCCACAGAGCCACTAGGGGCCCCCAAATCTGTTGTATATCTGAGAATCAAAATCACTGTCTATATTCTCTAAATGCTTTTTTCAAATCCCTTTTAAAAATGTTAACATGCCATGAATATTCTAGTTTTATATTTGTGATTGTTGCTGTGGTATTTGTTCTCATGCCTATTGTGTTGGACAGTAGTGTGGTTTATTGTGTTATGCTGGTTTTCACCAGAAGTTGGCAGTGGTGAGACATAAGAACAGACTGACTGACTGCGGCAGAAACACTTACTTTGCGTTAGCATTAGCATTAGCCATGTTTACTTTGCTCAAGTGATCCCACTGTACAAAACTGTTTTCTGTGTTACACTGTAGATAAGTTAAGTATAAAATCATGATATAAATATTGTAATATGGTAATTTAAGAATTGGGCTGTTTTATTTGTTAGGCCCTAATGTTAGTTTGTTTGTTTAGAGTGTACACTAACTGGTGCTATGCTAACTTATGTGGGGTTATGGAATATTTGGTGCTGTGGCTACTGTCATGAGTTCAGTTTCTGGTGTCATGTTTTGTCTATTTCTTGTATATCTTCCTGTTCTCTGTTGTTCGTGTTCTGGGGCTTTTATTTTGTTATGCTGGTTCCTGTTCACATTTGTTTGTTTTACTTTCTGTCACTGGTGTTTACTCTAACCCTATTGATTGACCCTCATGTGTTACGCCTGTTGTCTCCTCTATTTAAACCCTGTGTGTCCTCTGTGCCAGTGCAAGTTTGTCTGCCTTCTCTGTGACTTATGAACCTCATATTCCTTGTCTATGCTTTCCTAGTTATTGAAATGTCTTGATTTCTGGATTATGGCTTTTGTTTACCCCTTGTCTGCCTGTTTTTGTTTATGTGGATTACTTTTGCCTGATCATTTGCTTGTTCCTGAAGTTGAGTTTGCCTAATCCATGCTAGTACCTCAATCACCATCTGAACCTCGGCCTGACCTCCATCTGCGTTCTGGTAACGATTTTTGGATTTCCCTTTGACTCACATTTGGACTGTGATTTGTTTTTCCAGATGGACGGCAAATTACGAGAGATTTCCTGACTCCATGTCAGCTACCCGATTTGCACTGCGCATGTGCATTTCGGTCGGCCATCATGGCTGCTAATGACAACTTTGTTTAAAAAAACCAAACATTATTTACAACAGTTAAATATATTTAAACATACTTTTTTATTCCAAGTCGAACAAGGAATTCTAGAAGGATAGAATAATAGAAATAAGAGAATAACAAGACAATATAATATTAGATGTAGGGGAGTATGTATAAAATATAGAGTAGAGAATGTGGTGTTCAGTGTATTCAATATAGAAATATGCGTTTACATATAAATATGCTTAACTATATACAGAAAATGATCAGCTATAACCTACAGAGGACAAATGTAGCAACAGATGCAGTGATAACATTTATCTGTATGGTATACAGATAAATGTAGTTTTTCAGTTTCTTGTCGGCGGTGAAATCCTTGTCTGAATAAATATGTGACAGTTGGACTGTGGCTGATCACAGACACACTCCACACATTTGTTAAAGTAATTCTTGTTAATAAAGTTTCAGTTTTTTCTAAAGACGCAAATTGGGTCTAAACATACTTCCCGTACTTCAGCGGTCATGACAGCTGAAGTGCATGCGCAGTGTTAGCATATATGATTTTTGTTCTGTAATAGAAAACAACTGTTTTGTATTTTGGCATCACTTGGCTCAATATACACAGCTTATTAGATTAGATTAGATTCAACTTTACTGCCATCCCAGAGCAATGGAATACAGTTATCAGAATAAGAATGACTTTATTGATTCTAAGGGGAAACTGTATTCAAATAAAAGATGCAATAAAAATAGGTAAAATCAGTAAAAATAAACAATAAGCAATAAATACATTTACAACCAGAGCTTCATTGCTGTAGTAAATGCACAATACACACACACACACACACACACATGCACACACACACACACACACACACACACACACACACACACACACACACACACACACACATTATTGCTTAATGTTTATTTTTGCTGATTAACATTTTCTATTGCCTTATCCCTTTTTTTAATTTTAATACAATTTCCCCCTGGAATCAATAAACTAATTCTGATTCTGACAACTGCAATTCCTTGCTCTGTATTTGTACATGAGCAATGATGGTAAAGTTTAATCTAATCTAATCTAATCTCATCTCATTTTATCTCATCTCATCTCATCTCATCTAATCTAATCAGACATGTATATTGAGTCAAGTGATGCCAACATACAAAACACTTTTCAGTATTACAGAATAAGTCATCCTGTGCACAAAGACATGTGATGTGAACCCTCCTCCCAAGGTGGAGGTCTGCACTCTCCAAGGTCTTTCTAGTTTTTATCACTTACTTTGCCTGAGTGACTCAGTTTGAGATGTTTAATTTTAATATGTGAGGTTATCATGACTTTGGCCTGTTTTGCTTTTAATTTGTGATAATTTGGTTTGTGTTTATAGATCATCTGAGATTGTTCGATTGCTGTTTGGCAAAATAAGGCCCCCACAAAGTCAAAAATGTCTCTGATCGTGGGTGTTGACTGGCATTAACTGACATTAACTTTAGTTGAGGTCTAACAGGTGAAAGAATCAAGACTATGTGTAGAGGACAAAAATCTAACATAAACTGCATCATGTGATGTTTTGAAGGGTTTTATTAGATACATTTTTCAATCAAGACAATGATTTAGAGTAAAAAACAAACAAACAAAAACAAGTGGTTCCTGGTACAACAAACTCCGCCCCCCTCACAGACATTTTACCTCATCATTGCGAAAACACATTTTTGGTGACTGTGACCTTGACCTTTGACCTAAATTGAATGGGATCTATTTTGGACCACCGCACACCTTTCCTGAAAATTTCATGGAAATCAGTCCAGTAGTTTTTGCGTAAACCTGCTTAATGGATTTAATAACAAATTGGATTTATATATACTCAAATACTCAAAGTGCTTCACATTATTCATTCACTCTCACATGCTCCCTCTGGAGGCAGTAAACTACATATGTAGTCACAGTTGCCCTGGGGTAGACTGACAGAAGCGGAACCACCACCAAACATTCATACACCAGTGTGAGTGGCACTGGAGGCAAGGAGGGTCAGGTGTCCTGCCCAAGGACACAACAGACCAACTAGAACAGAGCGGGATTCAAACCACCAACCCTTCAGTTACTGGACGACCCGCTCTAGCAACTGAGCCATGGCCGCCCCAAACAAACATATCAGGTGCATATAGTATGCTATGAGGCTAATGATGTGTTTGTTTTTAGCAGTTCAAAGCAACTGAGCATCATTTTACGTTAAAGCAGTTAAAGAAAGGCAGAGGTTGATTTTGTGTGTGTGTGTGTGTGTGTGTGTGTGTGTGTGTGTGTGTGTGTGTAGATGTAGGCCTGGCCGTGTGCCTGCAGCAGAGATCTCTGGGAGCAGACCCAGGCATGATGTCATTACCATCCAGACCGAGGAGCCGCAGTAATCTGTGACATTGTATCTTCGAAGGAGAAAGGCGAGCGCCCATTGTATATGTGTGTGTGTTTTTGTTTTGTTTTTTTGTAAGAGGTTATCTGTGTGTGAGCGTGTGTATCAGTCACGCTTCATACTCTTCTTCCTCTGGCCATGAAAAGATGACCCTGTGGTTGGTATTTTTTTATGGTTTTACGTATGTCTAGGAGCATTTATGTGTCTATTTCTACCGTGGAGGTGAAATATGAGAGTGTTTTTCTCTTTTTTCTTTTCTATTTCAGGATTATGACTTTAAACAGACAGAGAGAGAGAGAGAGAGACAGACGTCTGACAGGATGACATTTCTCAGTGGCCACTTCAGTTTACAGCTGATATGATGTGAATGTGTCTGTATGTCGGAGGAGAGACAAGGTCAGAGCGGCTGTGGGACCTGACGGGTCTTTTTTTTTTTTTTTTTTTTTTAGAGAAATGACAAAAACTCACCACTTTGCTTTTCCCTTTTCCCATTCATTTCAGTCTGTCATTTCTTTGAGATGTATGGGCTCTGTCTGATGTTTTCCACACTGTATTTGTTTATACAAAGCTTGTGAGGAGGAGGGGGTTAATGGGAGGGGGGGGGGGGGGGGGGGGGGGGGTGAGGGGTGAAGCAAAAAGCCAGAGAGAGGAATCATTGAAGTACTAGCCAGTGTTTATGTTTGTGTCTGGGTTTCCCTCTCTCTCTCTCTCTCTCTCTCTCTCTCTCTCTCTCACTCTCTCACACCCACAACAGTAAGCAGCTTCATATTTTTCACTACACCTTTCTCCTACCTTTCCATCTTGTCTTCCCTCTCCTCACCTGCCCCCACCCCCCTCACATGTTTAACCTCTTATATACAGCTCCCACATTAATGCACCTTCACTTGTCACACATCAAATGAACATGAACAAACAAATCTTTCCAAATATATAAACCATTCTGAAGTGCAACAGCAACATCACATACACCAAAGGTTGTTTTACATAAAAGCCAAATATAAGACGGTTGGCTTTAAGAGGCTGTCATCTGATCAATCATCTATCAATGTTCCAACAAATTAGTTGGCATATATAATCAGTGGTGATACTATAGGTGGATAGATAATGAGCTGCTGAACACCAGAATATGACAATGGGATTTTAGGACCATAATACTAGTTTGGACTTTATTTTACCACTGACAATGACAATTTGGTATCTGAAATATTTCTTTTCATAATTTTTGCTAAAATATGTGTATTTGAAGCATTCAACAGTTATGAATTTTACGACCCCCCAAAAATTCAAATGTAGCCATTTTGGCATCTATGTACATGTAGCCATGTAGACTAATGCATAAACATAACCATAGAAAAATACTCTGAAACTGACATTTTTACAAATAAAGTTCTCAACTTTGAACTACAAAGTACTAAGACATTGGTCTGTTGGTAAATGGTGTCTTTCAGTGCAGCTGCATACGCCCTGGTTTTCATCAAGAAAGTTAAAGTGGTGTGTGTGTGTGTGTGTGTGTGTGTGTGTGTGTGTGGTGGTGGGGGGGGGGGGGTGCATATTCATTTGTGTTTCTAGGTCTATAGCTTTTTCCTGTCAAATAAAAAGCAAAAGTGACTGTTCTAGTCCAAACTACAGGGTGTTAACTTTACAAAGAGACCATTCGTGTATCTGTACTCCAAACAGTTGAAGAACAGCTGTCATTTTAATTTGAAGAGGTATTTTTTCAATCATTTTAAGCAAAACCACCCCAGAATGGTAAGGGGGTTAAATGTAAAGACCATCCCAGTCATCTTCCTCTCGCCCATACTCTTCCTCCACCCTGTTCTTTCTATACACCTGCCAACCTTTACTCTCCCACCGCCTGTGTTTGTGCTCCCGTCTGGACGCTGAGCTCTAGGAAAACCTGTCAGGTGGAGCGCAGCTGGGAGGAGGTGGGGAAGAAAGAGTGTCTGTGGTACAGGCTGCAGGGTTTTCCATGGCAACGAACAGACCCAGACGTCTGTGCAAGCTTTATCAGGAAGGAGTTTGGTCCAAACGCACGAACTGTGCTACGACAGGGAGGAGGTGTGTGTGGGTCTGCCCACGCAAACACTGGACCTACGGACATGTGGAAAGTTTGAAGACCTCAGTCTGGTGCTAATGCTAATGTCAATGCTAACAAACCTTTCTTTCTTTCTTTCTTTCTTTCTTTCTTTCTTTCTTTCTTTCTTTCTTTCTTTCTTTCTTTCTTTCTTTCTTTCTTTCTTTCTTTCTTTCTTTCTTACCCCAGATGATAGCATAGAGATGCAGTGCCTCCTTGCCAAAGTCTGAGCACCTCCTTGCTGTATTTCATGCTCGTGAACTCTTGTGAGTGCCATCAGCTCACAATGTTTCAAGCATTTAAAAGGCCACTTTCCACGCAAAATTTTCCATGAACACCATCAGGTGATGACCAAGACCAAATGTGAGGCATACACAAAGCCTGCCTTCCTCCAGAGGGGGGTTATGAGGCACCAGGGGGTGGTCCAGTATACATCCTTACTAAAAAGTTCTAGAGAGCCTTTCTTTCTTTCTTTCTTTCTTTCTTTCTTTCTTTCTTTCTTTCTTTCTTTCTTTCTTTCTTTCTTTCTTTCTTTCTGTCTGTGTGCAAATGCACATGTAATTGTGGTTAAACAGAATCAGCCCTGCAGGTTTCGTGTGTCAGCAGGAGCTCTGTTTGCAGAAGGTTGGTTTCACATAACTACCCAGTCTTCTGTCTCTGCCCAAACACATTAGCACTCAAACTCCTGTTCCACCAAACCCCCTTCACCTCTGGAATATGATGTTCACCCGACAATACCTTTGACATATTTGACCTCAGTATAGGGTTTGCTAGGTACCCCAGGTCATAACATTCAGACATATAACACCACTAACCTGCCTGTCACCCCTCATTGTAGCTGTGAATTATGTATTGTGAAGAAAGAAGAATATATATATATATATATATATATATATATATATATAGTATATATACTTAATGTCTTTGTTGCAAGCTAGGCAATGCATTAGGTTAAGTGCTAGCAGATTCTCCAATTAATGCTATGTTCCGGGCAGGATTTTGAGCACATAAATCCTAACTTCAAACCACGGCTCATGACTTTGTAGCATTCCAGGCAAGTCACACCAAAGTGCCAGAGCACAAGGAATTGTGGGAACCTGATGTAAACAAATCAGCATGACTGATATATGGAGCTTATGCTCATTTACAGTCATTTCTATTCCAGGCGTGTTTGCTGTTTGCTTAGATGACAAAAAAAGCAAGAGAAGCTGTTCTACCTTTTATGGTACATTAATTGTAGCTATATTTGGATATATACTGTATTATTCCACTCAATGGACTGATAACTGGCTAATGCTAGAGCAGCTGCTGATCATGCAGAACATTTACAGATAAATAATATTAGAGTAAAACCATGTTTTAATAAACAATCTGCATAAACACTGCATCTATACAGGTCGCCATTGTTGTATGATGGGCTATGTGTGACTTTAGAACTTCTAACTGGGAGAACATGGACCTAGTATGAGATCATGAGTGGGAAGTGATGGGTTTGACTTATATTCCAGTGCACTTCCACCAGTAGATGAAGCAGTAGTAGTAGTTGGAAAAGTATGAGTTATGGGTGGCTTAGAGCACAACATAACATATAGGCTACTTCGTGTTAATGTAATATTTTAAGCTGGAAGGATTCCAGCGAAAAGAAAATTCCATCCTACAGAGAGTGCTTAATACTTTTTTGCTGGTCGACTGTTCTGTCTTGGAGGTTTTGTACTCACATTTCATCCTGTTTATCATCTTTCCATCTGTGCATACTGGGACAAACTGCCTGAAATGCACTAGCAGAGACTTTCAGAGTCATTCTGTACTAAAGATAGGTTAATTGCATTGTAATTTTTAAACAGATTAGTCACGATGACAGATTAATCCACCTTAATGCATTCATTTTGACAGCCCCAATTTCCACAGATCACATACTACATATTTTGCTGTGTGTTATTGTTACAGGTACATGTTTTCATTCAGTTACCATAAACAATTGCAAGCGTCATTTCAAAAGAAGGCGTTGAGCTCCTCACACGAATATTGTGCCTACATTTTCAGTAAAGGAACGATGTTTTTTCCCCCTAGAAGACAGAGAATGAAATCTGCTGGTCATCCACCACAGAGGCACCAAGCTGGTGTTAACTTTTACTGGAACGTAAACAGGTTGGTAGATACATATAGTTAATTTGATCATGTAATTAATGACTTATGCCACATTCATTCTAGAAAAGCCTCCAACAATAGTTATAATTACTAGGTTTACCAGAAATGACAGGAATTGTTTTTTCCAATCAGAGTTTGTTTTTCTCTTCCACCAGTGTCTGACTTTTTCTCACCAGGGATTTTTTTTTTGCTGTAGTTTACTCTTGAGAAGGTGTAAATAGGTGGGGGATACTTTTGACATTTGGGTTTGTACTTTCTCTCCACCTCTGCACCAGCTGCATCGCTCTAAATCTCGGCTGAGAAACTATACCTGCTCAAGCTCGACTTGTGCACTCATCTGTATCCCCTGTGCATCACCACACCTCTTCTGATCAGAACAAGAGGGATTCCCAGTTATTTCACAGCAGCAGCACCCCCCCCCCCCCCCCCCCCCCCCCCTCTACCCAAGGTCGCTGTCACCACCCACTACCCCTGTGGTTTCTACCACCTACATGGTGGTGAGCCTGTCAGTTCAGTTCACATGAGTCAGTAATGGTTGGTACATGTTGCAGTTAGCTGAACTTTATTATTTGTTTCATGAGAATCCATAAAAGGATCCCCATGATGTGTCACTGAAAACCACAAAAGGACACACCAACAAATGCAAACTATTTTTCAATTATGCAGAAGTGAAACTATGTGAAACAACAGTTTGTGCTTGTTTATTGTATCTATGTTGTTTTTTTTATATGTAATATAATTTATTTCATATTTAATGAAAACATCTTGATTGATTCTTCTGCAATAGTAAATTAAATTAATTTAGATGTTAATACCTTTAATTTGACGCAAATAAATACTATGCACATACACACCTGTAGACTCCAGGCATTAGATATTGTATTGAGTTTAATCACAAACAATTTACTAAGAACCAGGAGAAAGGGATTCTTACAAAAATGTTCAATTTGCATTTCCTTACAGCTGAAGGTGATAATTTCTTCATAGAAACAAAAATGACGGAGGCCAGTGTGGTTTAGGTCAGACACTAGGTTTTGTTTCTATAGAATGTTTCATGTACATAACAATGAAAATGCATAAAAATAAACACAGAGGTATTCTGTCAAAGGAGAGCCACTAAAACTCTACTTCTCTGTGCAACAGGCAGAGAACAACACATTTATATACACAACATCCATTTACTTTCATTATACACTGCCCAGCCCAAAACAAAAAAAAGTTGCACATACAATATATCCACTGCACTGTCTTTAAGTTCGCCTACAGGAGCTAGTCACTTCACTGTCACATTTTTTTTTTTTGCCACATAATGCTTATGTGGTGTCACAATAAGGTTCATATATTTTTTTTTACATCCATATTTCCATTAATGGGACGCTGTATTGACTCTTCATCAAATGGAGGATAATCCATGTGTGAAAATGTTCCATTCTGTCACAAAGCTGATCAATCGTGGTATTGTCCAATCTGTTTGACATTAGAGACATGAGAGGACACTTACTGGATCAGTTAAAGTAAATAACCTGCTACAGCTGAAACATTATTAACCCCTGCAGTAATTACCCATGGAAGGATCTGATCTATTTACTTTGTTAAATCCAGGCAGGGGGTGGTCACAGTGGTTAGTACAGCAAGAGGGTCCTGGGTTCAATTCAAACATCAGTCAATGGGACCTTCCTGTGTGGCGTTGACATGTTCTCCCCTTCTCTGTTTGAGTTCTCTCTGGGTACCCCAGCTTCCTCCCACCATCCACAGACATGCACTGATAGGTTAATCTAAATTACCCATAGGGGTGAATGAGAGAGTCAGTGCATTTACCTGCATTAGAAATTAAAATGAGTACCTTACTCTGATTAAGGGCTTAACTGGAGTTTCCCAGAAATCTGAGTCTACCATGTCAGTAAGAGAAATACACATTTTTGTACACACCCTTTTGCATTAGCATGCTTCCAGTTGGTGCCATAGAAGAAGAAAAATAACCACACAAAAGATTTGAACTCGGCGTAGTAGAAAGAGAACAACACCCAGAGAAGATACATGTAGCAGGTCAGAATACTATGTGCGTACTGTTCACTCTGATTTATTACATGCATGTTGACATGCTGTATATGTGGTCACTTCCGGAAGGGGGCGTGTCCAGGCCAGTCTTATTCAAGATGAGGTTTTGTGGCGTTTACATGCACAGAAAAATTCAATAATAATCACATTATCTGACTTGATTACTCTGACATGTCTAACTCCAGTTCAGTTTAATTACACTCCAATGAAGGTGTTTACATGGCTTTTAAAACTTTGATTTTAATCGGTGTAAGGCAATAATTTGAACTTCTGTAAGTGCATGTAAACATTCCAGTCTTATTGTTTGTCTCCATATGTTCAACCCTGTGATGAACTGATGACGTGTCCAGGGTGAAGCCCACCTTCACCCATAACTAGCTGGGACAGGCTGTAAATGAGCCTTAGTGAGGATAGAATGGGTTTAGAAAATGAATGAATGAATCCAGGCAGGTCTTTTTTTTTTTTTTTAACTCTAACTATAGTAAGTGTCTTCTTATGTCTCTAATGTCAAACAGATTGGACAATGCCAGGATTGATCAGGATCATCAGGGTTGTGACAGAATGGTTCAGGAGAATGAGACATCATTCTACACATGAATTAGCCTGCGTAAATGATCAAAAATGAATCCAACTATTGTATGAAAGGAAAAAAAAACTATGATGAACCTTATTGTGACAGTACATAGGCAATATGTGACAACAAACATGTGACAGTGAATGTCTCTTATAATCAAAACCGAAGATGGTGAAAGTACATTTGAAACAAACGTGACAAGAACTACTCATCACATCTAGTTTCTAACATAATAAACTGTCAACAGATAACTCACTAACTGACACTTGATAAAACTGTATTTACAAACAGAAATAAAGGATTTTTTTTTTTCTTCGACAACAGTGTACACACTTCAGAGAACATTCTCAAAACTCTTCTGACCTTTAATGAAACTACATGTATTCAGATGAAGCCCTGCCTTCACTGACTTTGTTAGAGCAGCGTGGGAGAGGGTATCCCATCACTGTGACACAGCCCAGCAGAGCGTCACAGACGTGCAGCGCAGCCTTAACATGGACCCCACGCAGTGTGTGGGTGGGCCGCTGTTCGTCACTTTCATAGCCACGGAGGGGGTATTCTGAAACAGCGGGGGGGGGGAACCCTCACTTCAAAGTTTATGTGTCAGCTCGTGGCAGTTGTAGGTTGAGGTTGTAGGTATGTGTTGCATCAGAGCAGGTTGGAGCCTGGTGGTCTTATCACACCCACACATCCTCTGCATGTATGAAGTTCATTTCTGTAACTGCTCTTTACTTTCCTCACTGCTGCTCATAAACTCCATTATATAAAGCCACCTTTTGTAGATTTTTTTTTTATCTGTCCATCCACTGTTTTGAGTGATAATAAGCTGCCTTTCAATGTCAGACAGGCACCTACTGTACACTGTCCAATTTTAAAACTCATCTTAAAACACATTTTTACTCCCTGGCCTTTGACTCAGTGGCTCATTGATTTTAGTTCTTTTATTGTATGATCATTTTTATTTTTATTTTATTCTTAATCTTTTTTTTATCTGTGTAGTTTTAGCACCTTTTATTGCATTTTTAGATTTGTTTTATTTCCTTGTTCTCCTTTCTGTTTTGTGTTTTATTCCTTGTAGTGTGTAGCATGTTGTCTCAGCTGTGTCTGTTTTAAAGCACTTTTATAAATAAAAATGGTATAGTATAGTATAGTATAGTATAGTATAGTATAGTATAGTATAGTATAGTATAGTATAGTATAGTATAGTATAGTATAGTATAGTATAGTACAGTACAGTACAGTACAGTATAGTATAGTATAGTATAGTATAGTATAGTATGGTACGGTACGGTACGGCACGGCACGGCACGGTACGGTACGGTACGGTACAGTACAGTACAGTACAGTACAGTATAGTATGGTATGGTATGGTATGGTATGGTACGGTACGGTACGGTACAGTATAGTATAGTATAGTATAGTATAGTATAGTATAGTATAGTATAGTAGAGTATAGTATAGTATAGTATAGTATAGTATAGTATAGTATAGTATAGTATAGTATAGTATAGTATAATATGGACAATATAAGTAAAATTAAACATGATCTGATACATGGGAATAAAAAGAAGATTTCTTTCAAAAACCAAACATTTTTCGGTGTTCCTCCACTGTAATCACTTTCACTGTGCAGAAATAGGACTGTGCAGGGTTTAATACTTTGTGTGTTTTCCCACAAATGTCACAGAATTGTGACATTTTTAATTCAGTTCCGAAAAAAAAATCCAAATCTAAAGGGAGTATGCATTGCAAAATCATGGTTTATGCAACGTTTATAAGTAAAATATGATATCCTAAAAATATCAGCACATAAACATTGACAGTGAACATTTAAGGAGGAAGGAAACAGAATATTGTTAGCTTGTTTTATAAAGAGGTCAAAGAATAGTTCTGGGGTCAAAAAATGTATTAAATTAAAAATGAATTCATTGTGGTATGTCTTGTCTCATAACATGACTGAAGGGGGTGTGTAAGAATGAAGAAAATGGAATCTTTACCCATTTTCTTTGAAACATATGGAATCATTTGTGTCTGATTTTAAGTTTCCAGTTAGAAACCAACACTCTGTGGTATGAAGTTGTTCCATGAATCAAAAACAATGTGACTAAAAGCTACAGAAGCTGAAATTAACCCATAAAGACCCAAACAGCCACGAAAACATTCATTGATCTAAATAATTTAATACCAGTTGTTCCACTAATCCTATCAATACATGTAAATAATTGGTGTAAAATGCTCTGGCATGAATGTGGAAAACACTGTCATCTTCCACAGCATTGGTTCATTAGTAAAACCCAGGGAGTTGGATCAGTAACAGTGAATGGATACACTTGTTTTACATTCAATTAATATCTTTGCTCATTTATCTTTGTTTTTCTGTTTCTGACCTAATAACCTTTGAATTTAGTATTATTAGTTATATAAGTTATTATTATTATTATTATTATTATTATTATTATTATTATTATTATTATTATTATTATTATTATTATTATTATTATTATTATTATTATTACTATTACTATTATTATTATTATTATTATTATTATTATTATTATTATTATTATTACTATTATTATTGTCGTATTGATTATTGTTGTATTCTGCACATGTTTGAAATAAAGCACTTATTCAAGTTTTCATGAACATCTGGATGATCAGTGAATTAAATATAGGAAAATACATGATTTGCTTTGACAAAATGCAAAATGCAGGGAATTACATCAATCCTAAATGAGTTAAATCACTTAAAAACGGTGAAATATAGAGAAAATACATTTGGGAAGTACCACAAATATAGCATTGGGTCTTTATGGACTAAGGGGGGAAAACACTGTAAACTCCAAATATACATCTTATTTCTACAACTTTTATTTTTATCCTGAAAAAATAAAAGCCTAGCAATAAAGACAGACCTGTAAAAGAGAAGCCCCTGTTCCAAATGTTTATGTTTAGCAATGGAGCTGAACTATGACAATAATGTTTTGTCTTTATCACAAAAGTCAGGGGAAACAAGTGGTACCAGGCACAATAAAACCTGTCCCCTCCCAAACTTTTAGCTGTTAATGGACATCTCCTTCTCAAAACATGACACTATTGGTTTGACCTTTCAATGTGGCTCAAGTTCATAGGTCATGATCAGTGCTGGGTAAGTTACTTTGAAAAAGTAATTAATTACAATTACAAGTTACTTGTGTCATTCACTGCATTACTCCACTAGTAAAGTAATTAGTTACCAGGAAAAGTATTTTTGCGTTCCTTTTTTTTTTTTTTTTTTTTTTTTGCTTAAAAATGTCAAAGAAAAACAACAACAGTTAAACAGGATATTTATCCTCATTCTGTGATGTTACTTTGGATGTGATTTAAGGCGCTTCCTTAAAAACACTATCAAAGATCTTTATGACCTATTATCAATGGTAAAAGTTAAGCTAACAGAAATAAACCATGTTATCACAATGCTGTAAACCCATATAACTTTATAATAGCACTAAAGCTGCTTGAGTTTAGGTTAGTGATCCAGTTCAAATCACAACAAACTACAGCTGACTCGTCAAACATTTATTTATTCAAAATGAACAGATTTCAACCTGCAATAGATTATAAACATACATACATTTTAAATACTGAAAATGTAATGGTTGTTGAAAGTTATTTGAATTTGTTCAAAATATTAAGATTCTTGAACATTACATTTAAGTATACAGGTGAACAGGGAGTGATTAAATAATGATGTCTGTAAATCATTATTCTATTGTTATTAGTGGAAAAAAACCCAATACAATGATGTCTGTATATTCTTCTATTATACATTTATCTAATGAAAAACAACAACTTATGTTACAATCATTTGAAGTGTTTACACCCTTTATATTAAGGCACTGAACCTTGTTTAGAAAAAAATTAGCAAAGAAATAAGCAAATATTAATATTACAATTGGTATTTTTAACAAACGGAGCTCAAATGTGACCTTGTGACTTGGTGCGGCCATCATCTGTGTGTGTGTGTGTGTGTGTGTGTGTGTGTGTGTGTGTGTGTGCATGTGTGTGTGTGTGAACAGGACAGTTGAGACCCCGCCTATCCAGCCTCTTAGCAAAACATGATCAATTTTGTTGTCATGCAAGTGGAGTTCTACACCCAGCTGAATGTGTCTTGGTGCAGACATATGTTGCCAAAAGTCTGTACCTGGGGCAACACTTTCGCCCCAATTCATCAAATTATAACACATTTCCCAAGTAATGGTAACGGTGATACAGTTATGGATAAAATAATTAATTAATTACTCTGTACACTGTTATACTCTAACACTGTTATTCCCAGCACTGGTCATGATGATAATTTGGAGCCTACATATTTCCTATCTGTCAATAATAGTATCTGAGTATTTATTAACACTCTTTTTGGAGTTAAGACCATTTAAAATTCTGTGACCTGGACTTTGACCTTTAAATATCACTCACATGACATGGTTTTGAAGCCCATGCCAGGTTTTCTATCTGTCAATAATAGTAACTAAGTCCCTTTTTCCACTTGTTTAGTCATTATAGTTTTCATTATAGTTTTTTTGTTATATATTTTAGTTTTTTAGGTTTTGACCTAGGAACAACTGACCTCTTGGGTCAACAATAGGATAAAGTCTATACAGGAAAGAATTGAAAGATTAGTTCAAAGGTTATTTCCAAAATTACAGTTTGATCTTTAATGGCCTTGAGAATTTGTTCTTAAAGGTTCTAATGTTAATGCACATCAACAGTGGGACCAAAAAGAATCTATATGCAAAACTGAGTATACAAGAATGAAAAGGAAACTCCTGATTTACCCTATGTCTGATCATTGTCAAAACACATTGTCAGTGACCTTAACCTTTGACCTACATTCAACAGTATTTAATAGTTTTTTGCATAAACTTGCTGAGAGACAGACAAAAAAAAAAAAAAAAAAAAAAAAAATTAAGCAAAAACAATACGTCTCACATTCCCTTCAGGGGTAAGGGGTGAAAATAGCAAAGATTAAATATAGGTTTGAACCAAAAAATAATATTTAATATTTCACAATTTTTAAGTTTAACAGAATCCATTGTGTTTTCTATTTTTTTCCCCCTTTCATTTCAAACCTGAATTTTCTTTCTCATTTAAAAAGGTTTTTGCACCTCTAAATCTTTTGCAAATCAAACAGCTTTTCTTGCAAGTTTAAGTGGTACTTATTTTTGGGTCAAAATCTTTTGCGAAACGAAGTTCAACTGAATATAATGGGTGAGATCAACACGAGCAGCAGGAGTGGACTGTTAGTGGTAGGTTGCTTCAGACTGGCAGTGTGGCTGGTGACTGGTCCTCCCACCCACTCCACCACAGTGAGAACACAGTGGGAACGTTCCCACTGTCAGTCTGTTAGGTTCTTACCAGGGGTCTGTGTCCAGCTCTGCTCATCGTCATTTCTATGAACTGAAGAATTGTGATTGGTGGAAGAGTCTCCACACTCTTCACCCACTATAGACAGTATGTGTCTGTAAAGTTGTTTATTTAGTTTCTGAATTTGTTTGTGAAGTGTGTTTTGGCAAATAATCTCAGAAGAGCCTGACCTCATCAAATGTTGACTTCATATTTTCTGAATACACTCAAAAGAATCTCAGCACGACTCCAAATGGACTGAGACTGATTTAAAACATTTCCTGAAAGTTTGAGGTATGATGGAAATGTAAACCACGTAGATTGTTTGGCTTCATTTCATGCCTCTGACGGCTTCAACTACCAGGCAAGGAGGGTGGATGAAGATTATTTTGTGTTTTTAATATTAAAGCAAAGGGAAAAAAGACAAACAAAAAAAAAAATCCACTTTGAAAAAACCAAAAATGGTTTCACATTTTTTAAGCTTAACAAATGTATTATGTTCTAATTTTCTTTCATTTCAAATCTGAAACTTCTACAAACAAAACCAAAATATTCTGTTATTGTAAAAGGTTTGTTTGCAAGTCCAAAGGTTTTGTACCTCAACATCTATTACAAATTAAAAGGTTTTCTTGGAAGTTTCAGCGCTACTTACTTCAGCATCAAAATCATTTGCGAGTAGAAGTCAAAATATTTTGTGTGAACTTTTGTTTAGAAGGGACGTCCACCACCAGCAGAAGGAGTGGACCATGGATGTCTGCTGGTAACTTCCTCCACATTGACAGTGTCACTAGTTCTTGGTGCTACAGTCCACTAGTGATTGGCAAGATGAACTGTGATTTTCCTTTATTTAATTGTATTTTTTAATGTGTTTTTACCAAGTTTTAACCATGTAACTGTTTTATTTTTTATTTTTGGCATCAAGTTTAATTTTTTTTTTTTCATGTTTCTGTTCTGTTTTCTTTCATCTTTGTTCATGTTTATGTCACATTTTTTGTTCTTTTTCCAGTATCATTAATGTCTAAATGAGTATTATTGACTGTGCTATGTGTACCCTGTGGTGGGTGGGACTGGGGATATTGTTTGTTGTCTGTATAACTGTGAAAATGTATAAATAAAGTTATAAAATTTTTTTTAAAAGTTTAACATTAGAACAATTTAGAAAAAAAAAAAAGATCCCAAAAACAACAGCTACTGGGTCAAAAGTCAAATCCTTGTAGTTGTTGAAAGCGTCCCAGGTCACAGTTCATGTTCAACATCCTAAATCTCTTGTTGTTGTACATTCTGAGTACCTTATTTAGTAAAAACTTCTACAACTTCAATTCCTCTCTTTGTCTCTTTTCTGTTATTCCACCCTATCTTGACTCTAAAACACACAGTAAAGAAAAACAACTAAAGAAAATGAACACAAGCACATATTCACAGCAGTTTTTATGACACTACAGACATAAATTCCAAGTCAAATGTTTATCCAGTTACATATTTATTTATCCTGTTACATATCTACTGCTTATTCACCACTATAGCATTTTAAATTTGTTTTTTATAGATGTGATATACATATTATAATGTTGATATTTTATTTATTTTGCACCTTAGCTAACAACTACCTTCCTATAGAACAGTGTTGTTTTTTTTCCTGTTTCCTTCTTTCCTATTTTCCTTTCATGTTATAAACTCTATTATAATGTATTTTAATGTTATTGTAGTGCTGTAGAAAAGTCCAAACAGGGACAGGAGTTGAGAATAATCGGGTCATTTTATGTCAAAGCATCCCGAGAAACAGACATAAAAAAAAAAATCCTATAAGTTCCTCTTATAGTTTTGAAGTAAAGGCCTTCCTTTTATTTATTTATTTATTTTATTTTGGCAACCTTGAGCGTCCACTGCTCCTCTATCACTCCACAGATCTGTAGCATTTAAAAAGTATCAACATATTTGCCATTTTTTTGCCTTTTCAAATAACTTTGGAGCCATATTGTGGAGCACCCAAGGGAGCATAACTTCTGATTCTATGGGGAAAGTTCGCCAGGGTGACCAAAAACTTTGGAAGGTCTTTAATACAAAACTATTAGACATATTAGTCTAAAACTTGGTATTATTTTATAAATCCACAAGAGGAACCAGAGGTGGAAAGTAACTAAGTAAAAGTACTTTATTACTGTACTTAAGTCTGGCAACTTTTTACTTTTACTCCCTACATTTTTACATAAGTATCTGTACTTAATACTCCTTATATTCACAGAATATTCTTGTTAAATACTAATACTTCAGAGCAAAATTGTGACTTTATATATCATAATTATGACTTTTTTTGGGATCAATTTTGCCATTTTTTCGAATAATTTCAGCTCTTTTTCCCAAAATTATGCATTTCTTATCTTTCTTATCACATATTTATGAGTTTTTATCTCACAATTATAACTTTTTGAATCTCATGATAAATTTTTATTTCAACTGTGACTTTTTTCCTCCAAATTTTCCTCCATTTCCTGTACATACGGACTAAACTGTGACCCGATCAAACACATTATCGACACAGTAATTCACTTTTAATGGCTTTATTTTTTGATACTTTTGAAACTTTTCTGATCTTTCTTGTGAAATAAGTATTTCATCCATGGTAAAATAAATAAATAAATAAATAAATAAATAAATAAATAAATAAAAAGTGCAGCTGTACATTTTATTTCATTATAATTGAGAAGTTGTATATGTATATATATATATATATATATATATATATATATATATATATATATATATATATATATATATATATATATATATATATATATATATATATATATATATATATATATATATATATATATATTTACTTTTACTTAAGTAAAGCAGTTGAATCAGTACCTCTACTTTTACCAGAGTATATTTTCACACCAGTTGCTCTACTTCTACTTAAGTACAGAATGTGAGTACATTTACCACCACTGAGAGGAACCTATATGAATTTTTTGAGAATTTTCAAGGAGGGTCTGGATGCTTTGACATGGAATGACTCTATATGCAAGTCTATATGTTTGACTGCATTGTCCCTGTCAAATAAATACATATATTGTGTTATATGTACACATAATGACAATAAAAACTCTTGAATCTTGAAATAATAAAAATAAATAAAAAAAATCCAAATAGTGGCTAGATGACATGGTGCTGTACTTTAGCTATGGAAGGATAAGGGGCTTTAGCGTTAAGCTGTGGAGGGGGTGTTGTTCTCAGCGAGCGGGTGTCCTGGTTGTTAATTAGGTCAGCACAGCCCTCCTGGGAGGAGAGGGCAGAGGGGACACTGTAGAAAGCCCTCAACCCCATCACAACCAGATGAAAAGAAAACAGAGCCAGTACAGGTTCCACATGTCAGGGCGAAGGGTGAAAATGTGTTTTAGATTTTCCTCTTTTCCTTTTTCTTTCTCTGGTCCTGTTTGATTCTGTGCTGGAGGAGAATAACCTTCCCAGAGCTCTCATAACACCTCTCGGTCCAGCCGTTTAGGTTTGTTTCTGCACCGCATGAGTGTGTGTGCGCGGTATGATCTGCTCCGGCATATCTGTTTCTTCCTTCCTTTGGGTTTTTAGTTAATCCACTTCCCTAGGCTTCCTTCCCAGAACAGCGAGACCTTTCTAAAGAAAACAGGGCAGAGCAGCACCTTGGAAATCCCTTCACCTCTCTCATTAAAGATGAGGATGAAGACGAAGTTGATTTTCCTGATTCAATTTAAGCTCATGAAACTGGACCTGGGCCACGCCACTCTGAGAGACGGATGAAAGAGAGACAGCTGGAAAAGAAGCAGGGAGCATGTTTGATAGACAAAAGTGAATAAAAACAAAACAATACATTTCTTTTCTTCAGATCTCACTTCAGGATCTGCGGTGTCTGTGCACGTGCAAATACATGTGCATGTGGTTGTGTACATCATAATGACCCACCAGCAAAATTGCACGTCAGGAAAATGACAGACCTCCGGAGATAAAGACTGTTCTTATGTTCATGTAATTTAAACAATAATCTGCTGCATGTGGACTGGCTGATCCTGCCAAACTGAGCATCTTCTCTGTAATCACACACTCCTCGCTCATAAAAGGAAGAAAAGAGCTACAATTCCTGTCAGCCTTATGGAGACTTTACTTTAACTAATACACAAAATCCATTTAGTCAGTACAGGTCTAGTATGGTTTATATTCTTATCGGTAAATGAGCATAAATGAGCACAGTTATCTATGGAAGAGACAAAAGTTTTCAACGTCTTCATTTGATAAATAGGATTGAATGTCGACTGTGTGGGCAGAAGTGTATTTGCATCTGTCAGCAGTCCTTCATCGCCAGTGAGGATTAAAATGATGGAATATCAGTCCAGGAAACTAAACAGACTCAAATTAACCAATGTCCATAATTTTAACTGACACAGGAAGTCAAAGGAAAACAGTATCTTTAAAAAAGATACAGAAGAGTAGAGTTTAAAGGAGGAAAAACAGAGACAAAAGGTCAGAAGAGAGTTAATGTTTCAGTGTGTGTGTGTGTGTGTGTGTGTGTGACATGTGCTGCGGTTGTGGAGAATCACTGGGTATAGTCAGTGGTGTAGTACTACTTATTTTTCAGTCAGTATTGGGTATACTTCTAAATGCTCCTGATGTGTATGGAGGACCGACCCTACACACACACACACACACACACACACACACACACATGAATACACACTACAGATGAAGGATATCAGCCACGTTTTCCACTACGTAGTATTGGCTCTACTTGATACTACTCTGGTACCACGTACTATTCCTTGAGAGTGTTTCCATTACAGATACTATTGTACCTGGTGAGGTACCATCAAGCTCACACTGATTTATTTATTTATTTTTGTCAGCTACCAAAAACAGAAATGCTTTAACCTCCATGACTGACTATGCTGTAGTTTTGCAGAATGTCATCATTATGTTGTGGACTGACTTTAACTTATCGCTGTTCATTGTAACTTTTTGCTGGGTCACATGATGATGACGCAATAACAACTCCACCAATCAGTATCTATGCTGTTTACACATCATGTTATATTGTTTGGAACCTCAGCGGAGTAGGTATCAAAAATCTTGGACTGGATACCATGGGACTGTTCTGTCAAAATGGGCACCCCCATCGAAATGAGCTATCAGCGGCCAAAATTGTCGTACTCGTACTCGTCGTCTCCCGCTTCATCCGAGTCTGGGTCGTGGGGGCAGCAGCCTCAGCAAAGCAGCCCAGACATCCCTCACCCCAGCTACCTCAGCCAGCTCCTCCAGGGGAATCCCGAGGTGTTCCCAGGCCAGCCGAGAGAAATAATCCCTCCAGCGTATCCTGGGTCGATCCCGAGGTCTCATCCCGGATGGACATGCCCGGAACACCTCCCCAGGGAGGCGTCCAGGAGGCATCCTTGCCGAGGACAGACTAAGAACGGTTTGAAGACCCTAATGACTAGAAACAGCAAGATTCTGTGTACCCGGCCCGGAGGGTTACCGGGGTCCCACCCTGGAGCCAGGCCTGGTGTCTCAGTCACCAAAATTGACAATAATCTCTACGAATTCACATTATTCCAACAAAATATATTACTTTGCATTTGGAAACATTACTATTGATATCATATAATGCACCCATTGTAGGTAGACTCTTATTTTTCTAATATTGTATTTAGATTTAATTACTCAAAAGGTAGGCTATTATTTGTGTCCATTGAACTAACGTGAACAATAACATCCAGGCAACTCATGTGCATAACATTCATATCATACAAAACTTACTTAAAACTTACTAGCGTCAATATCCAATCTGTCGTATGTATGTGATTACTTATATGCTCACTGGTCAAAGGCACAATAAAGTAAATATACTTTCAATATACTTTACACATGGTGGTCAAGAGCATGCTCAGAAGCACTTGGAAGCCCAATGTGACGGGACGCCTGAATCGATGGAACACCGGGTCCTTTTACGTAGTGGAAACGCACTAAAGCAACTAGAGCCGAAACTAGTGTAAACACGGCATAACTTCACTTTTACTTTCAGTCTGAGGAATTGAACCATCAACCCCTGAGTCAAAAACTGCTTCTCTAACCTTCTAGGCTTCAGCTGCTGATTGGATCCTGTTTCATATGTTTCATCTTTAGTCAGGTACTAAGTGACATAACACAAAGGTAGGTACTGAAAGAATCTGATTTCTGGCACCAAGAAGAAACTGACTCTTGTCTTTTTTTCATTGAAGTACTTGCAGTTTAGAGCAAAAGAACTGAAAGGCTGATAGATTCAAGTCTGTAAACAAGCTAAAGGACTCCAATTTGCTGAGTCAGGTCGGTCTGACACACTAAAGTGGAGGATATGCTTATTATTTCCTCTTGTCTCCCATAGATGGATAAACTAAATCTGCAGTGCCATGGCATTTAGTTGTGCAGAGGCAGTAAGGTTAGCTTAACCGTAACAAGAATGTTGGATACAATTATGGGTTGTCTTGTAAACATCACAGGTACCTTTGCAAACAGAATTCAGTAATCAGTAACAAGGACGGTAGAACTTCTCATGTATACAGGGATATAAATGTGTTCACTGTAAAATACCACAACTTGAATATGATCAAGTGTAAAATTTCTAACTGGAATATGAGCTTGTGTGTAAATACTATTGCTGTCAGTAGACCAGAGCCACCATCATAATAATTTAGATCTAAGTAATAGCAGAAATACACTATATAAAGTCTATTACAAATGAATATAAAAGTACAGTTACCCACTGACTCTTCTAACATTTACAGACAAACCAGATAAATAAGTTTTAGTTAATATTCAATGTTTTCATGACTCCAACCTGAGTCTTTTTTTTTTTTGGTCTCATCTCACTCTGCCAGCTGTGTTTGTGTTGTTGTTGTTTTTTTTCCTCCTCATTTTCAGTCTTTCTTTTCATTTCAGAATAAGTGCTGACAGGATCTTTCAGGCTCTGTAGAAACCTCTCTTTCTTGAAACTCTGACTATTGTTCGCTCTGAGCTGAACTGTCAAAGTCTTTATGTTAAGACAATGCATGTGAGGACCATATTTAAGAGGAACAGTAAAGACTCATTCTTCACTCAATACTTAAACTGATTACAGTCCTGAGTGTGTGTGTGTGTGTGTGTGTGTGTGTGTGTGTGTGTGTGTTTATGTCATGTAAAATAAACAATGATGTGTGACTAACTGAACAAAATATATTGTGAAAATGTGTCTACGCTGGATCGAAATCTGCAGCTGACTGGTGCATATCTGTTTGACACATTAACCCTCCCCTCTTTGCACACACCCTAAACTCTAGACCTCTTCATAACACCCCCCCCACACACACACACATGCACACACACACACACACACCCCACCCCCAGCCTCTCTGGGGACCCACTACAGGCAGTCTGGCTCCAGTGTTCTGCACAGAAAGCCAGGGGGTCTCCATGGAGGGCATACCCAAACTGTGATTCCCTCCTTGGGGCACAGGTACACTCATCACCCTGGAATCAGAGTGGAGGAGGGTCACACGAGGTCATAAACACAGTATACGAGCACAGTTAATGAGTCACAGTAAATCCCTAATCTTGGCTGAAATCCTGTGGGGTTTGTTGGAAAAGGAAGAAGAAGAGTCACCATAGCGTGGACAGTTTAAGAAAAAGTCTCTTACCATTCTTTTGAAAAATAAAGGTGCAAAAGTTCAACATTAAGTTTGTTGGTTCAGTAAAGTTCTAATGTCCATATGTGCATTTCTTAGATTTTGTATTAATATCTAATCTGGAGATATGGAAGTATGTATATTAGTGGAAACAAAAGTTTTAACAAAAAAAATAACATAAAAAAAAAACAAATTGGTGGTACAGTATGCTACATTTCCAGTGCTACTGGTTCAACTGGGACTTTTTGTGTTTCTATCATAAACCCAGTAGGAGTTTTTTTGGAATCACTTCTGCCCAGGTTCCAAGTGGTACTAAATTGTGATTATATATAAAACCTGCAGACTTCTGATTGGTCAGACAGTGACCCACCAGTTTACAAACTATAGATGCAGTAGTTAACAGTCAATATTGTGCTACATTTATCCACATCATAACAAAACTACACCATTGTCGGCCCAGGAGATTCACGCTGTGTTCCATTATCTGTACCTACACTGTAGATTTTGCAGTGTTAATTTGGAGACAATGGGACCAAATACACTCTAGAAGAAGTTAAACAAACTCTCTAAGTGTTGATTGAACACTGCAAAATTTACTGTGTACCGCCATGTCTGCATCGTCTTTAGGTACGGAGGGCGTCCCATTTCTAATCACAGTGAAGTTAAGTATACTGCAAGTACTCAGGTGACACCCTAAAAGCTGCCATTATTTAAGTGTGGGGTTATGTACAATTTTCGTACACAACAGCCAAAACTACCTGCGAACTATGTGAATTCAGAAGACAAAAACATGGCTGACGGAGTGAGCCAAGTGATTACTACAGATGTAAGTTATTATGTTTGAAGTGTTAAAAGGTAAAAAAGTATTTAAAGCTATGTGCAAAATACATTTTATAATAGCATATATTTTGGTAAGAAAAAAAGATGTATTTTTTTCGCAATTTCTGATGCCATTTTAGATAAGTGCGGCAGGCAGAATCAGATCCGGTATTGGAACTGGAACAGTACTTACCTGCTGAAAAATGTACACTTAGTAAGTACAGGAAGTGTACTGTGTGTAAGTGTACTCATGGCGTATTAGAACACAGCATCAGTCTTTGGTGGTGGACATAAAAATTCAGACAAGACAACACAAAACAAGCGAGTTTATCAGCAACTTTCTGAGCAGATGACATGGAAGTAACTCGCTATGACTTACAGAAACTGTAAAGTCAGTACTATACTGAAATGGAAATGCTCTACAGGAATACTGAGTCCAGTCAAATTGAGTCGAGTTGAAATGCAGCTTTAGTGCGACCTTCCTTTTAAGGGTGGGAATCAAGGACTAGTTTGTTTTACAAACTCCCAGTAGCTCGATTCCTTGGAATAATTTGTCTGCCTGTTTATCGATTCCACTTTCATTACACATGTGTGATGACATTACATATAAGCTGCAATGTTTTAGATTAGAAAGTATAATTACAAAGTATGGTTTCTAATTCTCACTTTGTGCAGTAATCTACAACTTACTTTTCTTCCTCCATCCATAATAATATTCATTATGCAGACTAAATGTCCTCTAAAATTAACCTTTATTTTCAACATAGTATAGCAAACTATTACATGATCAAAACCTAATTATTTTTTAGCAAAACACTCTTTTGAATGTCTGTGATCACCAGAAATGTGTGATGTTAAAATGAGGTCACGAGCCAAAAAAGGTTGAAAAACACTGTCCTAAAGCTAGAAAACTGAGCTGAGAGTAGGGACGGAAATAGGTTTTTCTCAACCCATTTGAATAACTACATGTTAAAATGTTAATATGGTACCAGAACAGCAAAAAAAAAACAAAAAACCTTAACTTTAACATACAATAGGTATCTTCAAGATTCAAGAAGTTTATTGTTACATGCACAGTAATATAAACACACTGGCTTGATGACATGCAGTGAAATTCTTAAATTCCATACTTCCCATCAACATGAGAAAAGTAGTAATAGTAAGTACGGTTAAGAAATAGTGGGACTAGACTAAAACTAAATATACAGTGCAAGAAAATGTTATCTATGTACAATCTGAAATTTAAATTGCATCTTAAAGGTCAACCCATGAAATACAGAGTTTAACAAACACAAGGTGGGCCAGACTTCTCCTCTGAGGTGAAGTTCATTCTGTGCATGCGACTGTTTTGTTCCCACTGTTACAGATTCATTTGCAAATTGCACTGTTATAGAGACCCACAGGCCACTTACATCCCGTTGCCCTCTGACCTCTGGGAGAGGTTAAGTATGGGAATGAGAGGGTCACAGAAAAGCTAAGGGTTAATTGCAGTCCTTCTTAGAACTAATCGCCAACATCACCCACGCCTAAACCCCCCCCGCAAATCCCCTCCGAGGCCTCCCAGTGCACATACACACATTTCACAACAGCCGTTCATGTCTCTATCATCTGCAGCGTCCCTTCATATCCTGGCCTGCGGGCAACAGTCCCCCTTTTTATGTAGACAGATAGATGTTCAGTTTGTTTCCTGCTACATATTTAACATACCAGAGACCACCAGAAGGTCAGACCCTGTCCAAGCCTCTCCCTTCGGGACTCACTCAAGACTGCACCCTCGGGTGACTAAAACACACAGCCCACTGAATACAGCAGGGACTCGGTGCCGTCTGATAGTCTGCTATCGCCCATGCAGAAGAAGACATGAATGATGCCAGCCACTGGGATGATAGTTGGAGGTTGAAGAATGTTAATTTTAGTGGAATTTTCTCTCTCTCTCTGTCCCTCTTTTCATTTTATAAGACTTGTTTCTTATTTTATGTAACAATTGGAGTTTGTTACAGATGCTCGTCTGAAGGACAGTGCGTGTCTGTTTATGTGCGATGGATGGTGTTAGAAGACAGGGGAAGAGGCCGAGAGATAGAGAGATGGAGGGTTAGAATGGGAGTGTAATTGGCCAGGATGAAAAATGAGAGTCCTTGACCTTTTGTTACCTCCAGGGATGGTTGACAGCATGAGAGCTCATCCAATCACCCCATCCCCGTGCCACTCCCTCACCCATAAAGATCTTTAACTACAGGGACAGAGGACAGGAGGGATGGAGGTAAAGACAGACGCGAAAGCTCAGGGGGGAGTTGCATGGTTGTTCTTGGGCGTGGTGGTCTTTTATTGTGTGTGTGTGTGTGTGTGTGTCAGGGTCTCAGCTGTCTCAGCCTCCATTAGTCTCTAATAGGGCTGTCACTCTGGGCTTTTAACCCTGCTTGTAAGCATGGCAGACAACCAACAAACTCACTGCCCCTCGCATTTTGCTCGCCTATTCCCAATCCCACAGATGTTCCTATTAGTATTCACACTCCACCCAAACACTCGTCTGAACACAAACACCAGGACAAACTGTACACAAGGAAGCGCAGGAGGTCAAATGTGCCAACACACGGCTAATCGTTACACCTTCACCAAAGCAGATCAACAACCACAGGTAATCTGATGTGTTGTACAGTTTTAGTGGGAATTCCCCAGCGTTCCCCATGTGACCTAGCGTGTCTGTGTACAGTGTGGTGACAGGTGTGCCTGTTAATTAAAGCTCAGACCTAATGACAGGGCAGCAGACCTGAAAGGCGGCTCAAAAGAAAGGGGGCCCAGGGGATGGCGAACTGCTGGCACGAGTTTACAACAGGACTGAAGTTTTCATTGTCGTCTAATGACAAATCAACCGGAGAAAAAAGAAGCATATGTCGGTATTTTCAGCTCTCTTACTCAATTATATGTTTTCAATTAACTAAAATTGTACTGGAAACATATGATTATTGTCACACTGAGCCTCCTAAAGAGGCTGAAAAGGGGCTAAAAGGACAAATGGTTTTAATTATGATGATTACCTCAGGCTTAGCTAGTACAGTCATCCAAATTAAATATATCTACAGGGAATTCTTTGGGCTCGGTGAAGTA
Source organism: Siphamia tubifer (assembly GCA_020466265.1). NCBI lineage: Eukaryota > Metazoa > Chordata > Actinopteri > Kurtiformes > Apogonidae > Siphamia > Siphamia tubifer. The sequence goes on along the minus strand of CM035786.1, from coordinate 40,766,651 downwards.
TAAAATCTAACTCACTGACCAACAGATATGAACGTGATAAGATGATACCAGTGTCTATGGTTGGAATGGGAGGGGGGGGGGCAAAGAATGGGGAGGGAAACACGAGAAAGAAAAAAAAAAAAAAACAGGAATTGAACCCGGGAGAGCAGGCAGCTGTGAGGAGGTGCAGTTTGTCCTTATTAAACTCACGGCCATATGGCCAGCATCTGAGCTGGTTCTGGAGGTGATTTTTATGACTGCTTTTATAGCTTGGCAAGCTTACACTGCTCCAATGAACGAGTGCCTGCCTACCTGCCAGTGCACAGCCTTTCAGCTGATGGAGACGAATAAACATGAATAATGTCCTGAACTTTATTCTACATTTGAAATATTAAAAAGCACCAATGGCTTTGGATAAAGTAGTGCGGCTTTTTTCTTTTCTTTTTTCTTTTCTTTTCTTTTCTTTTCTTTTCTTTTCTTTTCTTTTCTTTTCTTTTCTTTTCTTTTCTTTTCTTTTCTTTTCTTTTCTTTTCTTTTCTTTTCTTTTCTTTTCTTTTCTTTTCCATCCCACACAAACCACTGCCTATTACAATCACCAATACTTGCTATTCCAGTCATTATTCTAGATACTACTATTACTGATTACTGTAGTTTTAAGATAAGGCACATACACACAAAAATAACATAATCTCAGTGCTTATTCAAGATCTTCGCGCATGTTTTTTCTGCCATAAATAGCAGAAGAAACACAGTTGGCTCTAAGTAAAACCACAGTATGGGAACCTGTCTTCATTGAGACTCACACACATACTTTATATCTACCATTCAACTAATTTCTTTTCATCTTTTCCCACAAAGTTCATTAGGTTTTGCTGCCGTTATTGTTTGACTTGCCAAGCCTCTTCAGCAAATTGCATTTCTCAGACATTTCTCTCAGCGTTTGAACTGGAAATAAGAAGGGGATCAGGTTTCCACTGAGGGAATTGGTTAGTGTGTGCATGCATTTGTGTCTGTGTGTGTGTTTGAGGCTAAATGGAGGTTTTTCCTCCTTTGTGAGCCTCCTTTGTAGACAGACAAATGCTGCACTCTCATATAGTGAAGCATGAAGTGGACAAGCCGTTATACTTGATGGAAATCATTTAAACAAACACAACTAAGGTTAATGTAAAAGAATGAAACCGGGTGATATTTTGAGGTGATATACTTTATTGTAAAATCATACACAGCTTTGCCACAAAAAAGTTTCCACACTATATTATTTGTTGGACAACCTTTTACTTTGTTTATTGACTGAATTTGCAATGGCATTATTTCAATAAGTTCACCACAACATTTATTTCTGGTACTTTTTTGGCTTTTGGTTTGGGTTTTCTTTTCCCAAATAATTTAACCCACTCATCATTTTACTTAAAACACCTGAAAAAATACCTCTCCAAATTAATATTACAGCTGCCCCTTTAATTATGGACACTATCTTGATGGAAAATGGAAAGAAAATGTGTGAGGTTGGACAAATATTCCTGCCGTTTCTGTGCCTTTGTGGATCTCACATGTATTTTGGACCTAAATACTTTACTGGATTATGTTCACTGGAGTGTAATGATTAAAACAAGACCACATTTGTCAGGATCAATAGATGACTGATCAGATGACAGCTTTCAAAAGTAAGAGAAGCTAAATTTGTTATGTTTGTCTTTTATGGAAAATACTCTTTTGTGTATGTGGTGTTGTTGTTGCACTTCAGAATGGTTTATATGTTCAGAAAGATGTGTTTATTCGCTTTCATTTAATGTGAGACGAGTGGATGTGTTTTAATGTAGTAGCTGTATACCGTATTTTCTGGACTATAAGCCGCACTGGTATATAAGCTGCATCCGCTGTATTTTTAAAAATATAATAAAAATAAGAATATACAAGCTGCAACAGGTTATAAGCAGCAGATATCTATGTTGGAAAATCAGATATTTACTGTATGTACAGAAGGATTTTGAACTGTAAATGTAGTTACATGTTTGTACCTGAACAGATTTTGTCCTTTTAACACGGCAGCAACTTTACTGATTAAAACGGAACAGAACCAAGAGAAAACTATAACCAGTATTTATCGTATTTATCTTCATTTCTCCCATGTTTTAAATCACAAATCACTTTAAATATCTTCACTGAAACCCATGAAGTCGTCTTCTTCTGTGTCACACATGATGAAGGGGTGAGGATGAGGATCTCAAAAACAATTAACAGTTGCTGATTTGTCATTCGTGTTCTATCCGCTAAAGAGAAAGTAGCGTATTTTTGCATCTTTGCATTGATTGTTCTTAGTAGTTTTGATTGTAATTACGGTTAGAGAGGAGAAAAATCCACAGAATAGCTGCACCTTTGTATAAACGTCATGGTTCAAAACATATGAAAATAGTAGCTACTTATAGTCCAGAAAATACGGTATATAATATAATATCATTAATGTTGGGATTTAAGGTCGGGAAGTGAAGTAAACTCCAGATCATAACACTGACCCTACAGGTTTGTACTGTTGGCACTAAGCATGATGGGTAATCACTTCACCCCCTATCTTCTCACCCGTCACATTAGACCAGGGTCAGCCTGGACTCATCAGACCACATGACCTTTATTGAAACCCAGTCCAGTCTTTTTGGTTTAAGACATGACAAGGTACTCACTCACTGCACCAGTTACAGTTAAAGAACTGGTTCCAAATATTTAATCAGTGTAGTAATTAGTATAAAGGAAGGATCTAAACTATTTGCTTAGTTAAATTCAGATTAAGATTTTACATATAACTACAACTGCAAAAACTAAGAACTGAAACTAGCACTACAACCACAGGATGGAAAAATGTTATTTCTTTTTTTATACATAGTGGTCATAACAGTGGTATAGTTGTTTTAGTTCTATACCAGCCAACACAGTGGACTGTAACTTAACTGTTCTTGATGAAACTGATGTGCAGTAACATTTTTGAGTGTAAATTAGTAGCTTGTTATTTATTTATTTTTTACATATTGTATATTGTCTCCACGAGGTGAGTAATAATGACTAGTGTTAGAGTATGTTTAAATGTGACAAAACATGAGATTAAGCACCATTAAAAACATTTTTATAACATAGTTTTCACACCGTATATCAGTAAATACATCTTTCTTCATTTCATGCACATTGGATATTTGTACAACGATACGAAAAATACATAATTTTTTTAATGTATGATTTATTTATGACATTTTTAACATACAGACATATTTAAAAAGATAACTTACATGGGATAATACTGAAATAGCTTAATAACATAAGGCAAGGTACCAACATAATTTACAATAAACAGTTAATCTCCAACTCCCACCCCTTTCCCGCCCGTAGAGATACGCTTCAATTAAAGATTGTGGCATGGTGTCAGCTACAGGTGACAGTGGCCATACACATACATATTGTGTTGTACGTACAATTTGTCCATGTAATATGTCCATTCAAATAATAAATATAAAAGTATCCAACAACTATTAAATAAATAGATGAATGAAAACCAACTACAACAATTAAAAAAATAAAATAATGAATGAAAAAAAAAAACACAAGACATAAACAAACAAACAAAGCAAGAGAAAATAAAATAAAATAAATACTACTGTATGTGTTTATGTGTGTGGTGGGGGTGCAGAGGGTATTGTCTAGATGCCAGGGTCAACATCTATTTGGAGGGATACATTCATAAGAGAATTTTCAATTGCTTTGTGTGTTTTTTTTTTTTTTATACCTAAAGAGAAATAAAAAACTCTCAGGAAAAAAAACCAAAACACATCTTGATTAAGGTTCTTATAATTCATGCATGAAGGGATTTAACAAAAGCTCCACAGACCTAAGGTACCTCTCCTTTTTCTGGATCTAGTCCAAACTTTAATGTGTACCTTCTTTTCCCACATCCTACCCTTTCACAAAGTTTGGTGGAAATCAGCGCTGTAGTTTGTGTGCCGTTGTGCTGTTGGACACAGAACTGTATCAAATACATAACCTCCACCGTGTTTACCTCTTTGATCTTTCATTCTCTGTCACATTTGATCGTTAAGAGATCCTTCCACCAACTGGCTTGAAAGACACGTTGGAGTTCAAAGTGAAATACACTGACGCACATGTTGGCCGTGGAGGTGATTGAGAAAAGTGATTGTTTATCTATGTGTCAGGTAACCACATCTGTGGTGTGTGTGTCCATGTTTACATTATGATAATAGAGCCTCTTCTCACCACAATGCTTCGCTCCAACTCGCCTGCTCCCTTTCTCTCTCTCTCTCTCTCTCTCTCTCTCTCTCTTTCTCTTTCTCTTTCTGTCTCTTTCTCTCTCTCTCTCTTTCACTCTCTCTTTCTCTCTCTCTTTCTCTATCTTTCTCTTTCTCTCTCTCTCTCTTTCTCTCTTTCACTCTCTCTTTCTCTCTCTCTTTCTCTATCTTTCTCTTTCTCTCTCTCTCTCTTTCGCTCTCTCTTTCTCTCTTTCACTCTCTCTTTCTCTCTCTCTTTCTCTATCTTTCTCTTTCTCTCTCTCTCTCTTTCTCTCTCTCTCTCTTTCTCTCTTTCACTCTCTCTTTCTCTCTCTCTTTCTCTATCTTTCTCTGTCTCTCTCTTTCTCTCTCTCTTTCTCTCTTTCGCTCTCTCTTTCTCTCTCTCCCTCTTTCTCTTTCTCTCTCTTTCTCTCTTTTGCTCTCTTTTTCTCTCTCTCTCTCTGTCTCTTTCTCTCTCTCTCTCTCTCTCTCTCTCTCTCTCTCTTTCTCTCTCTCTCTCTCCCCCTCTCTCTCTATCTCTTTCTCTCTCTCTCTCTCTCCCCCTCTGTCTTTCTCTCTCTCTCTCTCTCCCACTCCCTCTGTTTCTCTCTGTGGATCATGGCCAGCTTAAACAGTTCCACCTCTCTTCCCACCCTCTACCCTCCCACTCGCTGTCACATCAAACCTGACCTTCAAAAAGTGACTGCAGACCCGCTCTAAGTGTGTGTTGTGGTTTTGGCAAAAGGTAAAGTGGGACGTGTACGTTTGAGATGAAGAACCAAACAGCTCAAATTCAACCGTGGAACGACAGTGTTAAAAATATTCATTTCAATGTCTGCACATATGTATAAACAGGCAAGGAAACAGACGACTAAAGAGAAGGAGAAGAGCTGAAAAGAAGGGTGGTACAAATGTGAAACTTGAACTTCTGCCAAACTATTGTAAGAGTAGCTGCTCTGCCTGCAGCTGTCTGCTAATGGTTCCCACAGCTTTACCCCCTCCACATCTGTCCTCACTCCTCCTCCTACTCCTCTTTTCATATTATCCCCTCCTTTCCCTCCCCTTCCCTCTCTCTCCTCTCCTCCTCTCTTCTCTACTCAGCTCCTCTACTCCCCGCTCTTCTCTCCTCCCTTCCCCTCCCACCTCCTCCTATCCCCTCCTCCCTTTCCTTCTCCTCTCCTCTCCTCTCCTCTCCTCTCCTCTCCTCTCCTCTCCTCTCCTCTCCTCTCCTCTCCTCTCCTCTCCTCTCTCCCCTCCTCTCCTCTCTCCCCTCCTCTCCTCCCTTCCCCTCCCACCTCCTCTCCTCCTCTCATCTCTTCTCTACTCAACTCCTCTCCTCCCTTCCCCTCCCACCTCCTCCTACCCCCTCCTTCCTTATCCTCTCCTCCCCTACCTTCCCTCTATCTCCTCTTCTTTCCTCTCTTCTCCTCCTTCTCCTCATCTCTTCTCTACTCAGCTCCTCTCCTCCCCTCTCTCCCTTCCCACCTCCTCTCCTCCTGTCATCTCTTCTCTCCTCGCTCCCCTCCTCTCCTCCCTTCCCCTCCCACTTCCTCCTATCCCCTCCTCCCTTCCCCTCTCCTCTCCTCATCTCTTCTCCACTTAGCTCCTCTCCTCCCTTCTCTCCCTTCCCACCTCCTCTCCTCCTGTCATCTCTTCTCTCCTCGCTCCCCTCCTCTCCTCCCTTCCCCTCCCACTTCCTCCTATCCCCTCCTCCCTTACCCTCTCCTCCCCTACTTCCCCTCCCTTTCCCTCCCTTTCCCTCCCTTTCCCTCTATCTCCCCTTCTTTCCTCTCATCTCCTCCTCTCCTCATCTCTTCTCTACTCAGCTCCTCTCCTCCCCGCTCTTCTCTCCTCCCTTCCCCTCCCACCTCCTCCTATCCCCTCCTCCCTTCCCTTCCCCTCTCCTCTCCTCTCCTCTCCTCTCCTCTCCTCTCCTCTCCTCTCCTCTCCTCTCCTCTCCTCATCTCTTCTCCACTCAGCTCCTCTCCTCCCCTCTCTCCCCTCCCACCTCCTCTCCTCAAACATTTTGAGCTCAGTTGTTACAATGCTTCATCTAATCTAAAAGCATGTATTCTAAAGACAGAGAGTTGGATGTGAAGCCAAGTTGATGCATGCGGGATGAAATGGAGGAGAAAGGAGGGAACGTTAAATGGAAAATGGCTGCATGCCAAGTGGCAAAGTGCCCTTTCAGCTGCCTGCTTATTTTATACACACTCCTCCATCACAAACATTTCATCTCTGAGGACATGCTTTAATGTGTGTGTGTGTGTGTGTGTGTGTGTGTGTACATGTGTAAAACTGCACTTATGTGAGTGTGCACTTGTGTACCTGCAATAACTTGTTCTTTTGACCATAAAATGTTAAAGGCTTTGTTTTACAGAAGGACAAGTAAACGGGGAGGGCTTTGTCAAGGCTTGGGGACACTGAGACATGTAATTTAAAGTGCAACCTTACTTCCTGTCAGAGACTCATAAAGACAGATGATAACACACTCATGTAGATGTGCCTGTCACAAACCTCTAGATCAGCCTGCTTACATGAGTGTGTGTGTGTGAGTGCATGTAAGAACGCACATCAGTCAAACCCCTCGCTTCCTTGTCTGCACTCAAAGACATGCATTGTCTGTTCTTATCTGTCTATCTGTGCAGGAGAGGAAGGAGCAGAGGAGGACGAGGGGAGGAGATGGAAGGTTGTAGTTAAACCCTCTGTTGTCTCCCTGCTTCAAGCTGTGATTTATATTCACCTCTTAACTCAAGCAGAAAAAAAAAGGCTGTACGACACCACATATTAGTGAATGATGAATGTCGTGGCTGTGTTATGAGTTACAGAAGGTTGACAAATTAAGGGAAAAGCCCAAAGAAGTGACTTCAAAAGCATTGGTTCAGAATTTACAAGAACTGTTTTCAGATTGAGGTGAGATAAGGTGTTTTTTTGAATGCCAGGATCTGACATTACACCCGGTCTGTTCATTATCTGTCCAGTGCAGGAAGCTCAACCTATGGTAAGTATTGTTCACAAAACCATGGTTACCTAACATATGTATGTCTGTCATTTAGTGCAAACAGGTAGCAAAGTAGTATGTTAGCAGCAGTGTAAGGAGAATGAAGTAGCAGTATTAGAGGAGTAAAGTTATGCAGATATTACAATTAGGCCAAAAATATGACTCAATTATTCTATTTAACTAATGATATTTTGAGCTCAGTTTTATTACTATTATTAGTTTTATTTTGAGTATTATTTTTTGACTCTATGCTGTCAAAAATGATTGTAGAATTAACACCAAAAAGTTGTATAATTGAAACATACAAAAACTATACAATAAAATACAATACAAAGTAATTTACTTTAAAAGGTTTTTGATTTAATGATTAAATCAAGTATGAATGAAGAGTATGTTAAAATCAGATTTGTAGATAGAAATTATGTATTTCTATGGTTTTGAGAAAATAAAACAATGTGGTGTTGTTTTTAATTGCAAGGCCACAATGTTAAAACAAGTGGTGCCAGCCACAACAAATGCCACCCCTCGCCTTGCACACATTTTACCTGATTTGCCCTCTCTCTTATCAGTGAAAACACATTTTTGGTGACTGTGACCTTTGACCTACATTCACCAAAATTTAATGGAATATATTCTGCAACATCTTGTCAAATTGGCCCAGTAGTTTTTGCATAAGCTGCTGATAGACAAACAAACAAACAAACAAACAAACAAAACTATCTGAACCAAGAACAAAACCCCTCTGCCCTTATAACAGGGTAATAACAGCCTTTTTGATATTTTGGAATTTAAAAAGTAATTAAAAAAAAAAGCAAACAGCAAAAAGCAAACAACTTAACATTTTAAACATGTGTACTGTAAGGGGGGCAGATATGGTAAAAGTACGTTGTCCAATGACTGAAGGGTTGGTAGTTCAAATCCTGACTCCAACTGTCCACAAACACTGAACCCAAAATTCTTCCAGTAGGACCTAATAACATTGTATAGTGCTTTAGACACCATAAAGGTGTATAAACAGCACTATCTAAGTGCAATACATTTAAAATGTTAAATCTATTTACTTTTCCATTATAGCTGTTATATTTTTTTTTCATAAAAAACATTATTTTTCTATACAATGTATTATTATTATGATATTTATTGTAGGCTCTTGAAAAAAACTTAAATCGTTGTCATCTCCTGCTTCATCTGGGTCCGGGTCGCGAGGGCAGCAGCCTCAGCAAAGTAGGTGAGACTTCCCTCAACTTGGTAAACTTAAATCTAATGTACAATGTAAGATATAATAATAAGTAAATGTTGATGTAGAAGGGCATCATGGGAGTTTTTTCCCTACCATTGTCAATAAAAATACATACATATACACATATATATATACATACACACACACACACACACACAGTATATTAAGGCCGTAACGGCATATGTCATGCGCTAACTAAATTCAGTAAGGAACATATGACAGCACCAACAGGTAACTGAATGAAAATTTGTCATTATACTGAATAAAATTATAATATTCAGAGAATGCTTAATCTTATCTCTATTTTTATTTCTATGACAACCTGTTCTTGAATTAGAGCCAATAATGTGATTTTGACCTTTATGCTAAATGCAGCCTTGACCTTTGACATTTAGCAAAATTGATAATTTCTTTATATATGTATATATGCATCAGTGCATGTAATATTATAATATATCCAGTATAGTATGATTGATTGATTTGACACACAAACAGTGTTACAGAAGTCAATTTTATGACATGTCGCCTTTGACCTCCAGAGTTCTCAAAAACTATTTGTTGTAGGTGAAAATACCAAATATGAGAATTATTGCATTGTTTGGTACCAATCTGAAAGTTCTGTGACGCTCCGTTCTTGAGTTATAACCAATAATGTGGTTTTGACCTTTTAGTTAAGTATGACCTTGACCTTTGACCTTTACTCAAATGGATCATTGCATCTGATGTGCATTAGCTATAAGTATTTGCCCATATAATTTCATGGTGATATCTCAAGTATTCATTGAGTTATAGCATGATATGTCTCTGCGGACACACACACACACACACACACACACACACACACAGATATGCACAGACAGACACACAAGATAATTACAATAACCAATGTTGGGCGAGATTAACTATTAGGCACAACTGATTTAATGAACTGTAACTACACAAATACACAATAAAATATATCACATCCTCCTGGGTATTTTTAGATATTTTAATGTGGAACTGATGCACATGGTAACGTACAAAAAAAGTATTAATATGTGACGAAAAAGCTATTTTATTACAGTAATAAGGGAACGAGTGTTAAAATGTTAAGTACTTTGAGGAGCCAAACATGAGTTGGTCAGTGCAGAGTGCTGGTTGGCTATTTGTATATTGCAAAGCTATTGAAAGTGGTACAGTATAAGTATTGTTTCTGCTGTATTTAGTGGTCCCAGCAGAGCACTAACCACAGTGAATGCAATAAAACAAAGACCTCTGTTTTAAAAAGAGCTCTCTGTTTGCTGTTAAAATGCTGGATCAGTAGCATTTCCCAGTGTGTTCTGTAAATGGTATCAAGTAGATTTCAGTTGCTATTTTGGAAACTGAGAAAAAGAGACAGAGAAAGAGAAAAAAACATCGTCAGAATTCTCCAACATCCACTATCCCCCACTGTGCCTGATTGTCAGTGCCCCGACATGAGAAAACCTGGCTGGGTACAGTCCAGCTGGAGCGGCCCCTGAGCTCCTCTGAGAACTCGACTTACAAAGACTTACTGTGCTGAAGTGGCACTGGGAACCGTACGCTGGCAGCAGCTCTGAGACTTACCCAAAGCTGGGCAACACTTGAAAAGACCTGTGATTTTTCTGTCTGCTTTTCACCTCCATCCACCTCATTCTATTTCCTACTGGCGTCGCCCTGTCTTAGCTTTGTTGTCTGTCTCAGTCTCTGCAGGCACCCTGTCTGTCTGTCTATCTGTCTGTCTGTGTGGCCACCTGTCTCTGTCACATCAGCCCTGTTTGCCTAGAAATTACATTTTAATAGCTGTGTGTCTCTAAACCTTTATAGGACACTCCAGCATTTCAACATGAGACATAACAAAACTTTAATTTTGTGAAAATATTCAAAAGTTCATTAAGCTTAATTAAATTACCATCATTGGTTCCTTACCCGCAGGTGGCAAAAAAAATAAAGAAGCTAGAAAAGCACTTGAAGACCGCCAAGGCCATGACCATCAGGAGTAGAGAAAATATAAATGAGTGTTAAGTTTCACTTTCACTTCTGTAAGCCGACACCAACAACAACCAAAACACGGGTAGTATTGTATAATTTCTGCCTGGTATCAAACAAAGCAGGTACACTCACTGCCCATGCATAGGTGGGCCTTACAGACCCTGTAGACCAGAGGTCTTCAACCTCAAGGCCAACCCTGCTCCAACACACCTGATTCACAGCAGTGGGTCGTTATCAAGTTTCGGCAGAGCTTGATAACGAGCTGATGATTTGAATCAGGTGTGTTAGAGCAGGGTGACATCTAAAACATGCAGGACAGTGGGCCTCAAAGACCAGGGTTGAAGACCTCTGTTGTAGACCACAATGGACCTGAGAATGTTTCCTCACTCTTAACTGTTCCTATCACTGTCCTGTAATGTGTGTGGAAATAACCAAATATAGTCACTTGCCTGATAGAGGGTTAATCTTCTGCTCATTCACCTCATCCTTCTCTTTCTGTTTCATATCCTTCTGTCTTTCTGATGTCATTTCTTCCCTTGTTCACTCTCACTACAGCATCAGTATTTATCACTGCATGCACTTCAGAGTACTATGACTAGTTTTCAAGCAGATTGTCACCTCCAAAATAGCCTGCCCTTTAGCGTAGCAATCTAATAGCAGCTTTATTTCCTCAGAGGAGAGAGAAGGAAAGCAAGTCTGACAAATTTTCCCGGAGTGTTTTTGCGTCAAAATCCCTTAAACACAAGTCTGTGACGTGAATAAAGCATCAGCTGGAATGAGATCAGGTGCACTGAGGTCGAAGCACGGCTCTAATCACGTTATAAGAGGCCCAAATGGCACAAGAAACAGGGAGGAGGACTAATGTATTAGATCCAAGTGATAACAGAGGGAGCACGGAGCAGACAGAGCAGTGGGAAATCCCTCCTGAGATCATACTCGTATTCTGAGGCTTGAACTGAACCTTCATCTACATTGAACAGTGTCCACATGAAGCTGTTTCGAAACATTTCCCTTTAAAAAGTTGAGCCAAGAGTATCTGGTGCAACCTACTCTACTCACTCTCCCCCATACAACTACAGTGTCTTTGTCTTTTACTATGGGTAAGTTATTCCTCCTGAAAATTTCATAAAAATTGATCCAGTATTTTTACATAAAACAAACAAACAAACAAACAAACCAATTAAAAAACTAGAAAAGCACTCTGAGAGCACAGGTAGACCCCCCCCCCCCCCCACCACCACCACCAGATCACCACCAAAATCTAATCATTTCCAGATCTCCCCATTACCAACCTACCCTGTAAATTTCATCAGTATCTGTCCATAAGTTTTTGAGTTATCTTGTACACAAACAAACAAACATCCTAACTAACCGCTGACGCTGAACGCTGGCAAAAACATAATCTCCTTGGCGGAGGTAACAATACTCCTTGCCTCCTTTTGGGGGGGGGGGGGGGGGGGTAATAACAAATGATAACTAACTGAAACTATATTGCATGTATAGAAAAAAAAACTCAATTATGTAAAATGAATTAAAACTAACTGAATTAGAGAGAAAAAAGTCCAAACTAAATATAACTAAACTATAACAAGGCAGTCGGAAACAGACCTCTGCCAAGGCGTCATATGACGTCAAAATGTGACGTGATGGAGCCATAGGTGTTGACTATCTGATGTCTGAAGGTGAGATGAAGTGAATGTGAGATTCTACTGTATGTATCTTGTGTTTTAGCTGTTGACCTTAACTGTGACCTTGACCTTTGACATTCATTGCTCACAATCTAATGGGTTCTTCCATAACCCATTATCTATCATTCCTGAAAGTTGCATTAAAATCCATTCAGAATTTTTTGTGTAATCCTGCTGACAGACAAACAAACAAACAGCGAAGGTACAATAATAAAACATCCAAAACTATTATAACTTTGGCATCTGCATCTGTACAATAAAAGCAATGCATAGGAATATAAAACACTGAAACTAAAGCAGTTTTGTTGAACTGTAATTTGTCCTTTTAAAAGTGCAGCACTGTGAGATATTAGTGGCATTTAGCTGGAGCAGCGATACTCTATTTCAGTACATCAGTAGTAACACAGAGAGCCAAAGAATGTCTTATACTGAGCCTCAGGTCTAATCACTTTATCCGAGCTTGTGACCACAACGCTACTGTCCCAAAGACTTATTCAAATACTGCACCACAAGAGGAATGGATACAGCTGAGACCTTTTGAGAGAGCTATAATTATCCCGGGTTAGTCAAACAAGTCACATTTAGTGCCTTTCTTGATCCAGCTGCCTCTGTATCGGGAAGGCTTTTCTATAATCTAAGAACAAACAGCAAATATTAGGTCTTATTATTATTAACTAATGTCACAGTAAAGTTCAGGTGAAGTGACTCACGCTCCTCGTGTTAGGACACTGCAGTAAAGGCCTCCCACACATATGGTACCCATGCAAACCAAGGCAAATATGGTCAGGAGCTTCAATGGTGTGAGTTTTTTTAAAAGGTCCAGTGTGTAAAATTTAAAGGGATTTAGGAGGATCTAATTGCAGAAGTACAACAAAATATGCCCAATTATGTTTTCATTAGTGCACAATCAACCAGTAATAAAAATGTGTTGTTTTCTAGCATGGAAGGGGTAGAAGACCCAGAGCTACAATTCCCAAATTACATTTTCTCTATATCTAACCTTCCTTAAGTAATTTATCACCAGTTATTTCATGGGAAAAAATCTGAAAAAAACAAGACTCTCTCAGTAAAATATGTCCAAGTCCAAGTGTCTCCATCCACTGTTATTCATTAAAACTCCATGGGTTTTACTGGTGAATCAATGTTGTAGAGGATCATGGTGTTTCCATGGTAACAAGTGGTACAAGGCACAACAAACCCCACCTCATGCTGATGCTTTTACTCATGTTCCCTGTCTCTTATCATTGTGAAAATACTTTTTAGTGACCCTGACCTTGACCTTTGACCTACATTTACCAATATGTAATGGGGTCTATTCTGGACCACCTTGAACTTTTCCTGAAAATTTCATGGAAATTGCTCCAGTAGTTTTTGTGTAAAGTTGCTGAAAAACAAATGGATGGACTGACAAACAAAACAAAAGAAGAACCAAAAAGAATACCCCTTACCTGCCCTTTTTTGGGGGGTGGGGTAACTATGGAGCCTGTAAACATCAAGATAGATCAGATCTGATGGCCATGAAAAGATGATGAACTGCATTTTATATCAATTATTTCCATGTATTGATAGGATCAGTGGATCAACAGGTAATAAACTGTTTAGATCAGTGAATGCTTTTGGTTGGTGATGGATGGGTCTTTATAGGTTAAACTTGATGTTCATCACCTATTATGTCTGAGTGTGAACCAGAGTAAAAATCATCTAAGGAAAAAGAAGCTTAGAATGGATAAAAGGAACATGGTCTCAGGGGCTTTTTGTATTTTTGCACTCACCTTTGTAGATTATTATTAGATTATTAGATATTCAGTTTGCCAGGATATGCAACTTCACAACTACATTAAAAATGAAACTTTCCTCCCTTCTTTCCTTCCTTCCTTCCTCCCTTCCTTCCTTCTTTCCTCCCTTCCTTCCTTCCTTCCTTCATTCCTTCATTCCTTCATTATTTGAACTTGCTTTATCCTCACTAGGGTCACAGGGGTCACTGGAGTCTATCAGGGCTTCATCTCAGGGCTTCACATATATAGACAAACAATCACTCTCACATTCACACCTATGGACAATTTAGATTAACCCATTAACCTATCAGTGCATGTGTTTGGATTGTGGGAGGAAACTGAAGAACCCATAGAGAACCCACACAGATGCAGGGAGAACATGCAAACTCCATGCAGAAAGGTTCCAAACTGAACTGAACATAATTGAACATGAGTTCTTTCAGTTCCAATCACCTTCACAGTCTTTCATAAACATTGTCAAATGCAATATTGTTGTTTGAGATTGTCATAAGGTTCAAGCTTAATTTTATTTCAGTGCATTTTACATGTGCATAATTTATAGTTTGAGTCTATTTTGATAATTCATAGACAGGGTTTGAGTTTTGCCTTGCAGAAGTTATTAGTTTTGGTTTAGTTTCCATTTAGTTTTAACATAATTTTTAGTTCCAGACTGTCTATGTTGTGGCCCCCAAACTCTGGAACATATTTATATTTTTAAATCATCCTTAAAAACGTATTTGTTTGCACTGGCATTTAATCTAACGCAACCTGAGCTGGACATTTATATTTATATACATATATATATATTATTTTTATTTTTATTTGCCCGTTGTGTTTGCTTTTACTGTTTTAGTGTTGGTCTTAATTTCTGCATTGGCACCTTTAATATTCCTGTAAAGTACTTTGGCCAAATAAATAACCTTGACCTTGTCAGGTATTATGATGGAGGCCTTGATTTATAGAAGCTGAAATGAGAAACAGAAAGAATGCATGTCACGAGATAAGACATATAAGTCTGCATTACACAGTCATTTTATCCTTAATCATTAAAAACCAAATGAAGCTGATTTTGACTGCAATTTAATTTCATTTGTTTTTGTGTGACATAGTTCAGTGGTTATTTGTTCAGTTTTTATTTCAGGATTCATCCTTAAATTTCAGTCTTCTTTTTCATTCACTGTGGTGTGAGGTAAAAAAGTAAAACAAGCTAAAAATAGTAACTGAATCTTTTTCAACCCATAGAGAACCTCATGACTTTCACATTCATAAAATCTCTCTGACTTTGGGGAACGCTGGTGCATGTTAGTTTGAATGCTTTTCTTACAGAGTTCATGTTCAACTTCACCCTCAGGTGTCTACACCCACACCCATACAGGCACCATTAAAGGGCAGCTCCTGACCTCTGACCCTATAAAGGTTTAGGGCAGGCTGGGGGTGATAAGCAGCCACCCACAGTGACTCACTGAGCATGTGAGGAATAGAGTGGACCGCAGGAGCATGACCAGTGGGTCAGTCGAAGGTGTGAAGCCACTGACCCAGTGTCTAAGCTGTCCTCTCCTCGCAGTTCATTCCCAGCAGACAAATGCGTCCCTCTTTTTTAGGACCCCCCCCCCCCTCCACACACACACACACACACACTCCATTTCCTCCTCTTCATATCCTCAGCCCTACCTACAGTGTACATAAATAAACATGTGTACAGGCAGGCTAACTTACCTTTCCTCCTCACGATCCCATCATACTTAAATAAACATGGAGGGGGAAGCATGGGGTTAATAGGGCCAAGTTTAGGGAACGGAGGAGAGAGGGGTGGGGTGGGGGGTTTGCAAAGGCATAGAAGGGGTGGAAGGTGAGGGAGGCCCAGGGGAGCTCATTATACTCAGACAGAGGAGACATTAACTCACACATACACACACAAATATATGCAACTCCAAACTTTTTAACACACACATAGAGACTTATTACTCTCTATGTGTAACATGTGCTGGCTTAAAGCCCCATTAACACACAAGGTTTTATAAGTGTACTTATTGAAAGCAGTAACCCAGAAAACTCACTGGTACCTGGTGAGGAGAAGCCCGCGAGCTGCCATTATAACATGAGAAAAGAAATATATGTCTGCTTTCCAGGAGATTAAACTGTGAGGAGCAAAGAACTGCTGTCTTAGATTGGTGTTCAACGTGTTTTTGTGTTCTGGTCCAGATTTGTAAGGTTTAATGTGTACAATTTAAGGGGGGCTGTAGGGCATATAACAGCAGAAAACAAATAGAACACACATAATTTTGCTTTCATGGGTGTATGTACTGCTAAAATAAATTTTTTTTATTATTATTATTATTGTTTCTAGTCCAAATATCTCATCTCACTTAAAATAAGACATAATTAACGAAGGAATAACTTTTCAGTGAGACAAGAAAACAAGAAATCTTACCAATATAATTTTCAGTTATTCCATAAGCAAATGTTTCACTGCTTAGTTCAAGATGTATTTATTTTTGCTTAGTTCAAGATTGCATTGTATTGTATATTATTTTATTTTGGCTTAATTCAAGAAGCAAACAAAAAAAAACTGCCAGTGGAACAAGTGAAAATTATCATGGTAAGATTTCTTGAAATAAGATCTATTGTTGAAATATAAGTTCTTTAGATCTCTCAGAAAAGTTATTGTTTAGGTAATTGTTACTTATTGCAAGCGTGATTAGATAAATGGAGTAGAAATGGAAAAAAAAAAATACATTTGGTAAGATTGGGATTTTTTTCCAGTGTGATGACAAAAATAAGTTTTCAAAAACTTTAGGATGAACCTCTGATATCGGAGGGTCACAGATTTAGGTCATATCTATGCTGTCATGGCAACTTTTGCAGAACTTTGAGACTCTAAACACTAATAATGGTTGTGGCACACTGCCGTGGAGTAAATGCGCCCAGTGGAAGTGCAAGCCATGCCCAGGGGTAGGTCCCGCGAGTGGATCCGACCCAGACCTGCTGAGGTTGAACCCCTCAGGTGGACGGCACAGACCCCACCTGTTTACCTCTTAATGGTTTCACATCCTCTTGAACTCATCTCTTTTCAACTTTCCCTTCAGGTACTTGTTGACTATCAGTCGGTCTGGTGTCAGTATTTAGTCTTAGATGGAGTTTATTACCCGCTTTAGATTGCATTCATAAAAAACCCGACTCTGAGAAGACTGGACCTGGCGCAACGACAACCAGGCCAACAGTCTTCCGTACACCACATTTCCCACACATTATTTAAAGTTACATTTTTTTAATAAAGAAAATGCAACCACTGCTGAGATAACTTCTTTTGGACACCATAACAGTATTTGTTCGGTTTAACCGGAAATGTAGTGTGTAGCATAGCTGTCAATCATTCCCATTATAACTATTGGTGGCCCCTTATGTCACTAAAGCTATGTTCAGACAGCAGGTCCTGATGCACAGCTTGGATTTTTTGGTGCGTGTGTGTGTGTGTGTGTGGTCCCTGCCCCTTTGACCTACATACAGTTAGTTTAGTATCTAATTTTTGGCTAAAGTTAATACACACTGGAAGAAATCATTTGACAGCTATGAACAGTTTTACTGTGGCTGGGTTCAAGGTTTAGGGATCTACAGCCTGATAACTGAAAACACTGTAGAAGCCTGTGGACAGTGATATGTTTATGTGTGTGTGTGTGGGGAATTGTAATGGCATTAAACTAGTCAGACACTCAAAATAACGTGCCTCCAGGTCTCATGTATAGGTCTAGGAACACTTCATAGTCAGGGGAGGCGGGGCTAAAAGGCTGTCTTTCAAATCCTCTGTATGAAATAGGACGGTACTACAACCAATCAGTGTAATGTTTAGGATGACGTAGACTTCACAGAGGAGTCTGGAGAAACGTACTTATGACGCGACAAAATTGTGGATTATGGATCTTAACGACTGTTGTCGCTTCTGTAAAAAGAATTTAAAGATTGCTTGTGTTTTCTCACATTCTTCACTCATCTTTGATAAAAGGAAATCATCACCCATTGTTGTTGTTCTTCTTCTATGGTTGTTTCCGATTGTTTGTCTTAAAATCATTGCAGTGTCTCTTTGTTACACCCGCCCTCTGACTCTATACTTGACTGTGATTTGTCGGTCAGTTTCAAGGAAATCTAACCAAAAGTTACATTGAGTGTAACTAGACTACTACTGTAGCACATTAGATTTGCTGCCGCTAGGAGGATAGCGTGGCTAGGCTAAAGAATAACTGGAAAGGTTGGATAAATGTGATGTGGCTGTTCAGACTGAAGTCACATTGCTTATCAGATTTAGGACCACATAAGAAAATTGCCTGGGTCAGACTTGCGCTGTTAAGATTGTCTTTTACAAACCAGATACAGGTCAAGTGGCAGCAAAAAAAATTATATTTGGGCCACATTTGCCTGCAGTCTGAACATAGCCTAACTGCGTGATGAATATGACATAATAATGTGACAAAAATAGCTTATCATTGCACTTTTACAATACAGTTGCAGTTTATTTATAGCCAACTTTTATTTATTTACTTTTTTTTTTTTTTTTACATATATACTGTATATATAAGGGATGTAATAAAGTCATGATAGCTACAGATAAAGACAGGACATTTGAATTTTTCTCAGACAAGGCTGATTATGCAGCTTTGTGACCCCCTGGTGGCTTGAGGGCCCTAAGCATTCGCTGAGTTCATCAAGAACAAGAAATGGCCCGTTGTGTGGGTCACAGTTAACATTCCCTTAAACCAAAAAGGAGAAACACTATAAATCAATCAGATCTGACAAAGGCCTTTTACATTGTATGTATTTCTCACCATACAGTATGTGAGTCCAAGTGTGTGAGCGGTACTCTTCATGTTCGAATCTACAACTGAAAATATCATTAAATATTACACATTGAACCAGTAAGAAAGTGTTTAAGGCATTAAAGAACGTGGATGTTCTCCTTTACTTTTTTCCAGGAACATGCAGGAATATCAGTGTTATTCCAGTGATGTTTATTTACAATTGCTCGTTTTATGAACATCGCTTTAATTGATAGTTAACCGTGGCTCTGCTCTCCCACTGTTGGATGAACATAAACAAGTACTAAAGCAAAACATGTGTTCCTCTCTCTGCTCTGTGTCTCCTTTGACTGTGTGCGCATGACCCGGAGTGTGAGAGCCAGGAAAGCCAGACTGGTTTCATTATCGTCCAAAGTAGACCATTATGGTTAGGGGAAAATCATCCAAACCCTAAACAGTTACCATAGTAACAGCATGTCATCTTTTTTTTTTTCAATTCTCTCTCTCTCTCTCTCTCTCTCTCTCTCTCTCTCTCTCTCTCTCTCTCTCTCCCCTCATTCCTCACCTCTGTGGCCTCCACCCATTCTCTCACCCCCTTCCTCCTCCTCCTCCTCCTCCCACTTTCCCCTCCTTTCTGTACCACAATCAGCACACACAATGGTACACGCTGCCACGCACACACATTAAACACACACAAACGTGGCACTCACTCTTTCTTCCCCAAGTGATAGAGTTTCACTGCCTCGAAGCCACCTACACTCTGCCCTCTCACACTGACTGCCCTCTGCTTGAAGAAAAATAAACCAGTGGAAAAGAACACAGAGGGTAAAAAACAGCAACAGGCCTTGGAAAGTCTCTATCTTTTTTCCTTTCTGCTTTATTGTGTTCATTGCTACTTTGGCTCACAACTTTTTAGTCTATTCACTCTCCTGTCTTTAATGTCTGAGCCAGGATTAACCAACCAAAGGATACATTAAATCATTGACTGAATGTTATAACTGTGAAATGACACGGCATAAAACATCTGTGTACTGAAATCCTTATGCAGGTTAGAACTATTATTTACTTTGACTTTTCTTGGATTTGAGTACTATTTTTATGCTGATATACTTTGGGACTTTTTTGCTTTGCCAATTGTATTTTTAGTGCTAGCAATGGTTGCATCAAGTGAAATAACTGACTTTTTATGTATATATATATATATATATATATATATGCTTCAATTCCTTTCTAAACATTACAGAAGATCCTACATCCCTCTTCTACCTTACCCTGCTGCTCGAATGATAAACAGGAGGATTGCATGATTCATTTTGTTTTTCCTTGATTTTTTTATGGAGAAGTAACTTTCCCCTAGGGGATCAATGATGTTTATTTGAACTCTTTTCCTGACTTTTCCTGTTTATCTCTACTACTTCTGTCAAATGAAGCCAAAAAAAGAACAAACAAAAACATGGACTGACATATTTCTCAGCTGGATGCAAAACAGGGGCAAACCTTCATGACTTTAACATAAAAAGAAACCATCAATACCATAGCATAAAAAAGTGAATTCCAAAATAACATGTGCTCTTATCAAAATATGGTGTGTCATATGTTTTATCTTTAATCCTGATCTTAAAAGTAACTTTTGTTACATTTAAATAAATTACCAATGTCATTAGTAAAGAGCATTATGGTGCAAAGGCTTCATGATGATTTGTAACCTTAAAGCTACTTGCAGGTAAAAAAAAAAAAAAAGGGGGAAAGTGCATGTTGAGATGTAAATGCTAAGGACATTATTAATGGCTTAAAGTGCTGTACTGCAGCACTGCATGGTGCTCTGTGATTCTTATTGGTTTGTGTTTAATGTCTCCTCTTAATGGCAAAGTCCCCTCCGTTATGATCACGCACACATACACATACACATAGACCCACTTTATTATGTGAGCAGCCATTTGCCTTGTCGCTGTGATAAAGCTCTTGGCGCTCTATCGGGGTTGTTTTAAAGCCCAGACACCCTTAGCCATTACTCAGGTGATATGCCAGCAACTGGTGATCAATGTGTCTCTAATAGAGCGAGTGGGGGGAGCAAAAAGCAAGAGAAAGACAGTGATATTGATAGAGAAAGATAAAGATAAGCATAGAGAGTGATTGCACTTTTACCTTCTCATTTATCACCCAGTCCTCAGAACACTAACTAGATCTAACCTGCTCTGCTGTAATAGCCTGTCTGGATGCTGTATTTATGAGGTGCCATCAAAACAATGGCATTTATCTAGGCACTCAACTCATACACTTTCATCACTTCCATCATTATGTCCTGCCCTGTGAATGCAGGTGTACAGTGGTGTGTGTTGAAGGGCTCATCAGTGCAGAACGCTTCAAGCAGGGTGGTGACTGCATGACGGTTAATGTTCTTTAAAGTTCAACCAATTCCTGGCTGTTGTGTGCTATTGTTTGTCTTCCCAAACCTTTATTCTGTTACAGTCAATCAGTATTTTTTTTCTCCTTAAAAATAAATGCAATATATTCCTATTGTAAACAATGTGGATTGTGGAGATTAAAGCAAGTGAGGAAGAAACAAAGAAAAGGACCTCGGTGTGCATGAGAAAGACGAGCCAAAGAGGCAAAAACTTTGATAAGCAGGGTTGAGTGAGGTGGGGGAGGTGCAAGTGTGTGGGAGATGTGGAGAGAGAGAGGGGGGGGGGTGCCAGGCAGTGTAGGAGGGAGAGAGAAAGCGAGGGCACGTCTGGAAAGCATCAAGCCATAGCTCCACATGTGTATGTGTGTGTGTGTGTGTGTGTGTGTGTGTGTGTGTGTGTGTGTGTGTGTGTGTGTGTGTATGTGTGTGTGTGTGTTGCTGCTCTGGTCTCTGGCTTGTTAACCCTCAGGTCATGGGCAGCTTCAGGTGATGAAGTCAATGCCTGGCACACACCATGGGAATAATGACCTCCTCCACTGAGAGCACATGCACACGAATAAACACACACACACATAGAAACATACAAAACAGTTTGTCTTTGACTTCTCCTGCTGTTCACTGTCGACAACAACAGCCCCCAACACATTTAGCTCATGTTTATCACCGTAGCAGCTATTAGTATGTTGTAAAGTAGGAAACAACTAAATACAAACACAAACTCTAATGACTTAAATAGAGTTTGTTTTTTACTTTTAACACAAACATTGAAACTTTCTGTCTACTTTACTTCTAATTAATGGATTACCTTTTTATTATTATTATTTTTTTTTCCACCATTTCAACCTTCATGACTTGAGCAATAAGACAAAGACAAGACAATACACATCAGACAAGAAATGGAATGACACAACAGCAAAAAACATAACAGGTTAAAACAGAGTCATAATGTTTCAACCTATAACCAGTACTTTCACTATATGTTTTTATTATTTTACTTTAAATGAAGTCTTTATAGTTAAAAGTAAGATTTGTGGTTTATTTTTTTTTGCACATAAACAACAAGTAAAAATGTCTGTCAATGGGCGTCTTTTTTTCCTTTTTTTTTTAACTTCTCAGAATCTATACTTTTCTGCTTCACTCGAGTAAACACTGCGACACTTTGCTAAACTGGTTTGTATCCTTGTCTGGCTAACACTTTTCAGTAAAACTGGATCCTATTGCATGGAGTGGAAAACAGCTTCTTCTCTCAGATAAAGCACATTTGGTGGGAAAGTGCTGCTTTCAGAGCAGTGTTTATGACTTTGATCTGCAGTGCAATGACTGTGTGTCAGTGTGTGCACATTATAGAGGAAAAGAGACCAGCAGCTGGTATTGTGTTTGTGTTTTGCCCTGTGAGACCTGGCCTGGGTTGGTGTTATATTACATGTACTAGTGTTGTTGAGGCGAGGTGGGGTGATAGCCAAGAAGTGAGGGGTGACAGATGAACAGGAGAGGGAGGGTTTGGGTTCGGGTTGGTACCGGGCAATTAAGCCAGCGTCTGACACCCAAAGCGCTTCTCATGCTCTGGCACGGGCTATTGTAGTCTGGAATTTGAGAAATGCATTTGATCAGTATGGTGTGTCTGTGTGGGTATTATTTTGGATGACTCCTGAGGACAAAACAGCTACCAGAGAAGGGAAAGAGAGAACACACAGAGGAGGTGAAGGGCAAGGGTTACCCCGTGAATACATCACTTTCATCACACTCTCAAGTGCACAACATTCAGCACTTTTACAAGAATGAAGGCCCTGTTTCTCTTCATGTAGTTCTGGTTTTGAATCTTGAAGAACCTAATTTAATAAAGGGGACATTTGAAAAGAACAAGGTTGTACTATTTCATTACGTTTTAAGGAGCTTTTCATTTAGATCAAGAGGGAGAAAAGGAGTGTAACATTCCATCTGTGTAAATGAAATAGGTGCAAAGAAGGAGGAGCTCAACATATTTTATCAGGAACCACACTAGGGCTCCCACCACACTCACAGGGAATCCCAGTTTTCCCTTTGACCTCCACATTCCTCAGCGTGAATGCACAGCCAGAGTGTGTGTGAGACACCAGTGTTGACCTACAGACTACTTAGTGTAATTAATACTCTCCTCAGCCATGCAGTTTTGAGGGTTGAATAACTCAGAGAGAAAACCAACACCTTAGTTCTGGCTTAGGTGTCTCGTCCACAGGTGAGGCCGACCTGCTTAATTGAGTTGACGGAGGCCGAGTGTCAGTTCAGACCTTTGTCTATCTCTGCAACATAGATGTAGATTAACAGAGAACATGTCACTTGGTTTGGTTTTCTATGCATTGTTTGGTTGTTATTTATTGATGGGTGTGACCGTATCTATCTATCTATCTATCTATCTATCTATCTATCTATCTATCTATCTATCTATCTATCTATCTATCTATCTATCTATCTATAATTGTCAGAAGATTACTTCTTTATTACCGTTTTATTTTTCAGCATTAAAAAAAGGAATAGGCTGATATGTTAACATTGTGGTCTTGCAATCTAAATCAGCACTACATTGTTTTTCAATTTACAGTTTTATTTGCCCAAAACAATAGAAATGTATAATTTTGACATGCAAATCATACTCTTCTTGTTAAAACTACAGCAATATTTGGTTTAATTGTTAACACAAAATTTTTCTCAAATCAATAACTTTGCATTGTATTTTTACTGAGTTTTTATGTTGCAATTTTACTGTTAATTTTACAGTCATTTACAGTGAATATAGAGCCGGTCAAACCTGACTCTGAAACTGATTCAAGGAAACCCAACAGGATCCTCCAGTAGCAAACAGTTGTGAAAAGAAAAAAAATTCCTTTTAACAGGAATAAACTTTGAGCAGATCCTGACTGGGTAGAAATACTACATGTCATAGTCTATCTATGAACAGGGCTGTTTCTAGCTTCATGGGGGCCCTAAGCACGATACTGTTTGGGGGACCCTCATTTTTCAATAATTTATTTGATCAACATACACATTCTATTTTTCCCTTTTTTGTTTACATTTATCAACAGAGTCTTAGTGAAAATGTCAGTCTTTCCATCTCATTAGTTTCATTAATCGTATTATTTTTTTACAATTGTAAACACTGTGTGTGTGTGTGTGTGTGTGTGTGTGTGTGTGTGTCCGCAGAGACATATCACGCTATAACTCAATGAATACTTGAGATATCACCATGAAATAACATGGGCATATACATACTGTGCATCAGACACAATCATCCATTTCAATAAAGGTCAAAGGTCAAAATCAGGAGAAATGTCACAGAACTTTCAGATTGGTACCGAACGATGCGAAATGAAGATTTGTACAATTTTCTTAATAGTTTTTGAGATCTCCAGAGGTGAAAGGTGACATGTCGCAAAATTAATTTCTGTAACACTGTTTGTGTGTGTCAAACATACACATATCACATATAACTTAATCAACACTGTGGATATATTATCACAAAATTACACACACTGATGCATATACGCATATAAAGAAATTATCACTATTGCAAAACGTCAAAAGTCAAGGTTGCATTTCGCAAAAAAGTCAAAATCACATTATTGGCTCTAGTCCAAGAATGGGTTCTTATAGAAACTTGAAATTGGCACAAAATAGGGGCGAGATTAGGCATTCTTTGAATAACAAAACTGGAGTAAAAGAAAAAAAAGTTTTTAAATCACTAAATAGAATGATTTAACATTTAAAAGAGTGAGTGATAAGAAAAGTTATCTCATGACAATTTACATATAGAGAGGGTGGAACCAGACTGTGAAGCCAATTTACAGGATCCTCCAGGAACAAACACTTGTGACTGGTGACTGTGGAAAAAAAAAACCTCTTTTAAAATATTTTTTAAAGGCAGAAGCTTTGAACAGACCCTGACTCCTGGAGAAAGGACAGCTGCCTTGACCAGTTGAAGTTAACCCTTTTAAGACCATTGTGTTATCGGTGACACGTTTTTGTGTACACATTGTTTGTGCAATAAAAAAAAATCCAAACTTCATCTTTTAGTTCTACTTTCTATTCTATAACACATAAGGGTAGAAGCCTGCTTTGAATGGGGGGGAGGGTTTAGAAGTGGGTGGAACTTAAAGCAGCAGAAAGCAGCCGACAAGAGAGGGTAGAATGTTATGACTTTTAGCAGCATTTTAATGAGGTTTAAGTGAGGTTTTAACTGTGTTTGTGCTGAATTCTTGTAAATAATTGTACATAATAGTGATAGTGCTGTTTTAGTGTGGTCTGCTAGTACATTTTTGTTGAGTTTAGCTGACTTTTTTCACTGTTTACTGCATTTTTCCAGTTTACACAGTTCATTGATGAATGACTAGAAATAACTAACAAATAAGAAGCTGGAACATGGATGCAGAATGATCTATAAAAACAAAAATGTTTAAGTAGATGTAAAATAGTTGGAAATCTATTTCTGTAATCTCATAAAATGTCATTATGAACATTTTAGTTGTTTTTTCATAGTAAATATGCTAAAAATTCAAATCTGTTGATTTATTTTAAATTATAATACACAGTTTTAAACTTTTATAACATATAATAATGATAATTAATGGCCATATATAGAAAGTTACGTTCCTCCAGAAAAAAGGTTGAAAAGAATTGGCAAAGAAGTCATGTTCTGATGCTGTCATTGCACAAACGACATAAACAAATCTTGGCAGCCTGTTATCATGGTAGTAATTGAAGGGTTAAAGAGAGAGTTAAGGAAAAAAGAGAGAGAGCAGAGAGGGAAATTGGGGGAGAAGGGGAAGACACATATGAACATACAACATCCTGAACTTGAACGGTTAAAAAGTAGAACAGATGGTGTTAATATTATTACCAAACAATTAAAATAAATGTCCATAGATGCTTAAACTATGACGCCTCTTTCATACTCACTGCCTTGGGACATATATTATTGTGTTACTTTAAACTAGAGGAGATTTAACCTAATGATGGAATTTACAAAGAGTGCACAAGAACTACTGTAGAGAACTATCAATAAGGATGAATTCTTTTAAATTAAGACATTGAGGAACAGAGCATTAGCTTGAGTTGATGACCTGGCAAAAATGATAAAGTAAAATAAAATCAAGGTACAAACATATAACATACTGTTTTGGGGAAAATTACAGTAATGTGATAGTATGTAGATTAAAAGTTTAAATAACCGATATAGATGTAAACAAACTCCATGTTTAAGTCCACTGGGCACCACTCCCTGGAGCTGCAGCTGTTCAGAACAGGTTGTTGCTTTCAACTCTTTGGTGAAGACGACAGCAGTGTGGCTGTAGTGCCATCCTTGGACAAGAGATGGTACTGCAGAAATAACAGGACAGTTATGACAAGACATTTAGAGTCATGCAAGGCCATCTAGTGGGGAAAATGCAAAGGCAGGGGGAGATGACAAAACTAATCCATTGGTCATCAATAATAATAGAAGTTTTAAAAATATTGACTCTTTAAAACATGATGCATTATCATTCACACTATGGATAGCTGAAACTCTTATACTATTTGTGCAATTGGAAACATTTTAACTTTTTCTAAAACTTTAGACAGTGCACTTTATAGGCTTTATTGGGTCATTATGGTAATTTCACTTGGGCCTATATTAGAAGCCTGAGAAGAAGCTGTTTGAACAGTATTATAGCATGTAGTAAATTGTAAATGATAGATTTTGGAAGCTCTGCATGGAGGGGGGGGGCTCTTAAAAGATGGGTAAGTGTACTCACTCATAGAATATGTCCTAAAATTTAGTCATATTTATTCCAGATAAGAAAAAAAAGGGCTCAGTAGCTCCTTCAGCATTAGCCTTACATTCCCAACACAAGGGCAGATACTGCAGGTCACACCCCACACACAACTAGAGCATATAAGTTAACACCACACACACACACACACACACATACAATTAATATGTGCAACTGCAATGTAAATATTGTAATGCTAGTTCTATATTTATCTACACATTTATATAAATACCAAATGTCTTTTTTTTTTATTTAGATGGATTTTTTTCCCACTTATTTGTGGCTTTTCTACCTATCTTTCTTCATGCATTTGTTCGTTGTGTGTCGTTTCTGTTAACCGTGACATTTCTCCATGGTGGGATAAATAAAGTCTCACCTTATTTCATTACAGTGAGATCTGATCTTTCACTGGGTTGGATACATTTGCAGTAAGTGAACATTTAGTGGTTGAAGCTGATGTGTTGGAAGCAACAGAATGACCAGGTCCAAATGTGTTAAAAGCCATGATGGGGTCAGAGCATCTCAAAACCTATGGGTCTTGTTAGGTCAGATCCAGAGAGGTTAGTACAGACCAAAAAAAGGACTCGGAAAGGACATCTCAATCTCAGGATCACTGATCATCTGTGGACGGTGTTGGACAAATAAACCCAATCTACTGCCAATGACTTGGTCCAGATACCAGAGCACACCTTCAGGTCTGGTAGAATCACAGAGCACCATGCAGACTATTATTGTGGAAAACAGGGACCTAAACTATATTATACAAGAGGTAATAATGTTTTGCTCCACTGGTTGAGATCCAGGAGGTATTAACTACATTACACTGCAAATGGAAAAAAAAAAAAAAATCTGCAGATGTTCTAACTCAGTGATTTGACCATCACAATTTCTCCTTTGTCTTAGTTGCTCAGATCTCTGCTCTTGCCCATTTGGCTGTTTCCAACAAGATCAAGATAAACTTTATTGTCCCCAACAGGAAATTTGTTTTGTACAATAGCACCACACATTGCTGTGTTCTCAGTCAAGCACATAGATCTGAAACTAACACAATCACAGTTTTAAAAATCAACATAATCACAATTAAATATTATATCCAATACAAATATTGCACCCTTTCCTTCAAATCCAAATCATAAAATAAATAGAATACAAGTTAATTTAAGGGTGGGAGTAATTTCATTCCTTAAAATAAAAATAGAGTTTAACAAGGTTCTAAACTAAAGTATGGACATACAGATAAAATCATGGTAGTCTTTAAAGGTCTGACCTTGTGCAGTTTGAATAAAACACTGAGAACTCAAGGGCCTTTGATCATTTTGGGTTTCTTATTTAACAAAGATACAGTAGATGTTGAGAGAAAATAGTGTTTGTAATAGTTTTACATTTGCTTTCCCTATAGCACCTCCTTGAGGGTAATACTGTAACTCATATTCTCAGTCGAAGGTATGGGATGGAGCCTGAAGAACAACCGTTTGTTCATACATTATTTGGAGGAGCTGGTAATATATATTTCCTGTTATTTTCTTGGCACTTCCTACTCAGCATTAACATCTAAATGTTCATCCCATCCACTGTTAGATCCCATTAGAATGAGATAATAAACATGAATAATATTTTGCCCATTAATGGTCAGAATGTTATGGCGGATCAGTGTGTATCTACATATAAATAGAGGGAAATGGCTTTAAAAAAAAAAAATCATAAAACAAAATGTGAAAAATGCATTTATTAAGGGAAGACAAGCAAGGCACTGTACTTCGACACTATAGGCATTTCTGGTTCATTTGTGGGAACCATCCACTTAACTGAAATTCCATATCAAATCATACAAGTGCTTTTTCTAGTGCTACGTATCAAGTGTTGGGTGAAAATATGAAGAATTGTCTTAGACATGAGTGTAGCGTAAGTATTTCTTCCCAGAAGGGACCTCTTGGGTTGTCACACCGTTGGGGAAAAGGGACTTAGCTTCAGCATCCGAGAGAGAAGGAATGACCATGACTTTATCACCAGGCTGAAACAAACAAGTGAGAAATGTTTGATAGAGATTAGATGTAGATTTGATTACAGCTTGAGAGGGGTCTTCATCTCACCCAATTTTTATGTAGATTTTCTCTCCCCATGGTTCAACTTTAACATGAGTTTTCTTCATCAGACAAGATTTTGAGCTGAAATGTGTTTTTTCTCTAAATCATATTAACGTCCGAACTAAATATAGTCATGTTAATATACATGACAGATAACTGGTGCAAATATATTTTGGTTCATTATGATGGAAGTATTGGTTATGCATTTATCAGCAAGTGTATGATCATTTATGATTAAACAATTAAGAACATTGACTATAAAATGTTCCTGATACAAAATCACAAACAACTTGTCTGCCAGTGAGTAAAAAGTAGGAATCTTTGAATCAATTTTTGTTGAAATTAAGACTAGTTCAACCTCTTTTTTTATTTCATTTAAGGAATAAGATATTTAAGGATTTTTTTTTAAAGAAATGGATGCATAAATATTACATGTTTTTATAGACATTTGAAATTCTGCCCATTATAATTAAATGGGGAGAAAAAAGGTTTCAAAAATTAATCCAAAATTTTAACTGATGAAATTTCCCAAAATGTAATGGGATCTATTTTAGCTCACTGGCATTATATACACTCAAGTTGGTATGAATTCAAACAATAGTTTTGCTATTATAGACATTTGAAATGTCACCCATTGTAAGTAAATGGGAAAATATATAGAGATATTAGAAAAAATTCAGAAAAAACTTTGACCAATTTTTCCTAAAATATAATGAGATACTGTATATTCTGAGTCACTGATAATAAACCCAATTTGCTATGAATTCAACCAATAGTTTTGCTGCTAGTGTTACACACAGAAACAAACAAACCTAATCTAAAACAACACTCCTTGCCTCCACTTGAGGCACGGTAATTATCTACCTATTAAATCAGATAATATAAAAATTAGGACTACTGAATTAGGGATTATACCATCATCTTCACAACTTCAAGATAGCAACATACTGTATATTTGAGATTTTGGAGAAAAATAAATAAATAAATGCAACATTGTGTTAAACTTTCAAAGAAAGTTTAAAAGCCTCCTTTAAGGATTAGGTAAATATTAAAATGACCACATATGGATGAACCAAGTAAAAGGTTTGTTCCAAAACAGTGTTTTCCACTGATCCTTTAACATAGTAAAAATCCTCAGTTTAATGTTTAACTGTGTACCTTCCAGTCGACGGGTGTGGCGACCTTCTTCTGTGCAGTGAGTTGCAGAGAGTCAATGACACGCAGCAGCTCATCAAAGTTTCTTCCAGTGGTGGCCGGGTAAAGGATGGACAGCTTCAACTTCTTGTCAGGGCCAATCACAAAGACCTGTGGTGGATTAAACACAGAGGTTTCAAGAAAGATACAGAGTATTCAACCTCATATCATCCACATGCATTTTCATTCTATTTCAAACAGTGAGAAAATCTGATGCCTCCGTACTCCTACAGATTCTACAGTATCTGGACATTCTAACCCGCAGAACAATAGCAGAAAGCAATCATTAAAACATCATCATTATCACATTTGTGTTTTACTTGTCTGATATGTAAATAATTACAGGTGGGCAGGATTTAATAATAATAATAATAGATTACATCTATATAGCGCTTTTCAAGGCACTCAAAGCGCTTCACATTAGTGTTCCATTATTCATTCACTCTCACATGCTCACTCGGGTGGTGGTAAACTACATATTAAAATATTTGGCTGCAAGACTAAAATTTGCATTGATCTCAAACAATGTTGGCTCACCCTCTGTAGTGTTAAACAATGAGAACAAATGCAGACAAAAAAAAAAAAATAATACATATGTAGTCACAGTTGCCCTGGGGCAGACTGACAGAAGCATGGCTGCCATTTCGTGCCTACGGCCCCTCTGACCACCACCGACCATTCATACACCAGTATGAGTGACACTGGAGGCAAGGAGGGTGAAGTGTCTTGCCCAAGGACACAACAGACTGACTAGGACAGAGCGGGAATCGAACTGCCAACCCTTTGGTTAATGGACGACCTGCTCTACCAAAATGAGCCAT
The DNA here is from genome assembly GCA_020466265.1 of Siphamia tubifer. Classification (NCBI taxonomy): domain Eukaryota; kingdom Metazoa; phylum Chordata; class Actinopteri; order Kurtiformes; family Apogonidae; genus Siphamia; species Siphamia tubifer. Next base: position 40,735,641 of record CM035786.1, on the reverse strand, counting down.
GGCTTTAAAGGTGTACATCTTCACAAATAGAAAAAATGATTGATAATTACATTTATTATTATATAGTGACCTTAACTTTCCTCTTGTGTTTAGTTTTCTATTACCACCTCTTATGTTAATGGGGTCAGTTTTGACCCATGTCTTAAATCAACTGTAAAATACATTTAAAACAATTATTTACCATGGAATGCATTTCTCATCCCCTGGTTACCTTGTTATGCTTCCTTATCTATGAAAACACTGCTTTGACTATTTTTGATGTGAGCACCTGGGCGTTTGTTTTCTTTTCCACAGTATACCCCCTTCACATGCCTCTGTACGGACTTAACCTCACATGTGTGGACATGCCCGTCTGTGCTTGTTTTGTTTTATACTGGAGAACAAGGCAAAATGAGGATCCCAAAAGCTCACATGATTGTGAGAAGATCTGACTGTCAGTGTGTTGGCTAACAGAGAACTTAGGATTTCTGTTTTGGCTCTAATCTTATTTTTATAACTGGGTCCAAACTGACACAAACACAAAGGTCATAATTCCAACCAAAGCATTTTATAATTTAGTGAAAAACATTTTTTTTGTATTATTTGGTTGAAATAGATGTTCGTGATAAAGTCAAAAAGCCTTGAAGCAAAACAGAAATTTGATGTGGTTCATTAATGCATTTAAAACTTAAAATGGGTCGGTGCCAACCGTGACACAAGAGACAGATTAAAATAGAACTCATTAAATGAGTGTAATTTCATTAATTTTCAATGAGTTGTTTATATCTATAGAGGAAACTGGCCCCTTCCACAGAGTCCTCCATGTTTCCAGAGGTGGTGAGGACAGAAAAACTGAGCACTGCTGGTAAAAACGGTCTGCTGTCGTGTTCAAACATTGACTGAGAAGAGGGGGCGAGTCAGGTGTAATTTACACCCACCCACTAGAGCTTACACAACACACTTTAGCAGTTCACACGATAATTCTCCGCTGACTCGAAAGGTCTCAGGTCAAGGTTCACTCATGAAGTATCAGTATACTATCCTTTCACTGGAGCTATAATCATCTACTCGTTGGACAGTAAAATGAATGGTGATGTACAGTAATAACAGGGCGTTTGAGTTTGTTACGGAGGTAAAAAAAGTGATCATGTTTCTTACACAGCGGGCAGTGAGTGGCATCCCATCTTTATCTCGCTCATCAGGGTCAAGCATACCCAGCTGCACAGACAGTTCTCTTTTGTGATCGGCAATGATTGGGAAAGGCAGAGGAGCTTCAGCTGCACTGTTGTATGCCATCACATCCTGGACAGAGGGAAGAGACAAAGACTTACACACATTTACTTTACACTTGTGTTTTTGGGTCATTTAACTCCTAAAGCCTCACAGTCATGCATTGTTTAATACATTAGCCCTAAAACAGTGACTCAGCAGTCTGCTCAGTCTCCAAGAGGGACTCTACGACTTTACAGATGTTGGCAGGAACCAAGGAGAACCATGAGCTAAAACGCTGATAGGACTAAAAAAGTACCAGCAGTAAATTTCTGTTTGACAGAGAGTTACAGTAGGTTGTAGTGCAGCTGCAAAACCAAAGCCATAACATTTTCCCACTGGCCTCGTTAACTTGACTCCACTCACTGTTCAGCCAATCACTGAGCTGTTTGAGAAGGCTGTGTTTTTTGCACTTCACAGTGGATGTTGTTATAAAGGTGGGGGATTAACCAGTGAATGCTTGATTATTCTGGGAAAACCAACAGCTCTGCATCATAAATGACTGATTAACAGCAGAATATATAGATATGTTTTAGACCAGGGGTGTCAAACTCAAATTCACACTGGGCCAAAATTAAAAACTGACACTCACAGGCCCAACTCAATATTTCTTGAAAATTTTGTTCCATTTCATAGCGTCTTCTTCCGTTGTATTCTTTCTTTACAGCCACATTGGCTCTGCACAGTTCTGTCCTTTCTATTTGTGAACAGATAATCTGCCTCCTACCCACCTTCAAAGCTTGTCCATCTTTTGTTAGGCTATTTTTATGGAGGGGTGGAATGAATTTGCTCAAGGTAACTAGTAGCATGGCTCTTAATGAAGCAGCCTAATAAAGCATTGTGGCATTTGTCATATCAGGCAGCTCTAATGCACATTTAATATGATCTTGCAGACCAAATATAATAACACTGCCTCCCTTTGACATATGTAGTAAATAAAAGACACAAAATGGGCAGAGGAGGACTTTCAGGTAGGAATCATGTGCAGCATGGATGCTACGCAAAAGTAACAAAGGTTGAGCTAATATGATAGTAATTATCATCATTATTATTATGACCAGGGTCACTCCACCCACAGTAAAGTCATTAAACAGATAAGTCATTGGCAGTTTGTGTTCGTGTGTTATTGTATACTCAACCTTGCTCCAGTTACGGTGGTCCTCAACGCTGTCGATGGACAAGGCGATCATCTTCACACCTCTTTTCTGAAACTCATCACTGACCTTGGCAGCACAGGCTAACTCAGTGGTGCAGACAGGAGTGAAGTCCCTGGGGTGGGAAAACAAAATGCCCCATCTGCAGAGACACAATGAGAAACACTTTAATAAAGATGGAGAATGGGTATGCATTCAAGTTCACTTTTTTTTTTAGAGAGACATTTTTCTTTTGGATATGTCTTAGTGGGTTCAGGTGGGTGAAGAAATTTTCCCATTCTCCAGTAGATCTGGTTTGCGACTGTATCTGGGCAGGTTGAAGTGTTTTAGCCAATGCACACAGTCACATGATTGGGTTACTCAAGATATGAATCAGAATCAGTTTATTTGTCAATTGCATATACCATAAGGCATATAGCAAATGGAAATTTCAGATATATTCTGCATTTTATTTGAACTAGATTTTTATTAGGAAAATTGTGTGGTGTTTTAATTATAATGATATACTGAATCATTAAATGATATTTTTATTAGTAACTATTTAATTTGTATCAATTACTAGCAATTTCAGGTGACCCCCATTTGAACTCCAGGTGAACACACGGTTGAAAAACACTGCATTACCATCCGTGTCCCACAACTGCTCAAGTGTCAATAAATATAGCAACACTAGGGTAAAGATGATCCTCATTTGTCAGTATTTTTCTTGCCCAGTATATTAACAGCAGAACAGTAGTGTGGCTGCCTTTTTGATGCTGAGCAAATGTGTTTTGCCAAAGGAAACTTCATAATGTATAAGGCTCGCTGTCTTTATTACAAGTTTTGCTGAACCACATTTCGATGCCACAGACACATTTACCCTCTGTGGTATTTTTTTTTAAGGCCAACCCAGCTCAATGCTCAGGATGTTTATGAGATTAGTCAAGGCACAAGGTTGAGACAACATATCCAACCAAGTCGACTAAAGGTTAACTAAAAGGTAAAAATATTTTACCGTTTCTTACATTCCCCCTTCCCTCACATCATGTGATCCAAATGTATACGTCCTTGACTTGTGTCTGGTGTCTTCTATTGATATGCATATTTTAGTTTAAAAAAATCATATACTTTAAGATATTTTAAAAGAAGTTGAAGATAATGTTGTAACCACGTGCAATGGGAGGCAACAGCCAAAGCAAATTGCTCAAAAAGAAAAAAAAAAAAAGGAGAACTTGAAGTCTCTGCTGAGGAAATTCCAGCCACATATTGATGCAACAGGTGTCAGTGAATCTGGCGGAGTTCAGTCATAAAATCCAGCTGTGTCGTACTGGGAAAAAAAACAGGAGATGGAGTGTGGGAAAGACATTTGCTTTCTTACAAAACACCAGTGAGAATGCTTGCAAATGTGGAGTTCTGAGTTTTGGTAAAGATATATTCAAGTAGGCATCACATGAGGTTTGTTCCTCCAATGATTTAGGTCATTTTCTCCATCAGTGTGTTGTAACATACTGTCACATGGGTAAGGAGAACACAAAGGACTGCTCCTCACAGGCATACTAATCAGCTGATTATGGAGTGACCAGAAACCCTGATTAGTCCAGGACTATACAAATTTGTTCAAGTATTTGTTGAGCGGAAAAATGTTGGACACTGACCCGGTCTCAGTGAGGAATATGCTCACAGGCCAGTGTTGTTTTGAGAAAAGCAACACAAAAAAAGACAGAAAAATACTGATTGCTTCAGTTACAAACTACTGCTTTTTTTTAAATTTCTGAAAATCCCAATCTACACAGGGATAGATTTTTGTTTCACCAAAAGCTCTTGAACTTGCTCCAGCTTCAGGCTTCAATGGTCTGTTCACTGTGCACTAGAGCATATCTCCTCCACATGTAAAAGACCAAAAAACTAACTGAGCCACTGGTAAACTCCAAATATAATAGAGCTTTGAAAACAAGGACAAGTTTTGACAGATGATTGCATCTCACTGTTCACTATATATTCCCAGAAAGGAAATAATTTATGATACTATCAGTCCAACTGGTCAATGCTATTGCATTTACAAAACTTACAAGACAACAGGTTCTTTCTGGTTGGAAACCGGATACATGTTAACACATGAATGTGTGCTCTGAGCTCAGGATCAGTAAAACATGGATAATCCCACAGACACTGACCCATAGAGAAAGCACAAGTACTGGATTAATGTTTGAAGTTTGTGGGGAATGTCTGAACTATGGACAATATGGACTGGATTTATAACAGTCACCAGCATAATTAAAATTTAGACCAAGATAATTTCAGGTTAATTGTCTGTGATATAATCCACTCATTGTCTTTTCTTGATGATTTAAAACAATTAAAGTGAGCAGAGAAAACCGTGCTTCCACTATAATGAATAATCTAAAACGAACTCATTTCAGTCGTAGACTTTCATATGTATTTCAGTAAAATAAAGATGATGTTTCTTCATGACAACCATTGCATAACCTTTACCCAACTGTCCAGTCATGCTTGTGTAACCCTATTGTATGCCAGCAGGTGCGACATAGACTAAACTGTGTCAGATCTCTGTGATCCACGACTCGGCTTTTGTGTACAAAATAATTAATGCAGTTTGTAATCAGTCTGTCAGGTGTTCACACGCCCACGAAAAACCACGACTCGCGCAAATCATGTGTTCAAATTCAAACACATTGCCTCGGGCACTTACGAGCTTCCTAGGAAGTCGTGGAACTTAATCCTGCCGATGGTGGTGTCGGCCTCAAAGTTGGGGAATTCATCTCCCAGCAAAAGCCCAGGCATGGTCGGTTCTTCTCTGTGGGAAAACACGAAGCAGAAAAGACGAAACGACCCCGAGAAGGGAAAAAAAAGTACCAACTGAGCGTGATGAATGGAGCAGGAAAAGGGGGAGGGGCTAAAGGGAGTACGTAAGAGTCTGAGTTTTTTTTTTTTTAAATCATTTACAACTTTATTAAACTACAGTAACATTATTTACGGTTTTGTTTCATATTAGATAGACAGAGAGATAGTTCTATCTGTACTGGGATTAATATTTTTTAGGGAATAGTTTTTTATGTTAGACACGAAAAGAGGAAATGTAATAATAATCATAATAACAATTACAATAATAATAATAATGAAGATGAAATTAATAAATATGCAGTTTGACAAAAATGTTGTATTCATGTAGGTCTAAATTGAACAAGATCCTAATGGAAACTAATTAAATCAGTACACATATTATACTTATATGTTACATATGATCCTGTTTTGTTTTTTTAATATATCATTTTACAACCCAACTAATATGACATTCATTAAACTACAGAAATATGGCAAGCTAAAATACAGCCTACTAATGCAGTGTCTTTTAATACATAAATGAAATGAGATTCATTACATTCATCTCCTATTAAATTGCATTACATATTCAATTATTTTATTTTGTTTTGTTTTATTTTATTTCAGTGAATGATTTTAGCCTCAATAAAAACGCGTCTAACATTTCTGGTGAAAACACAATTTCCCATGTGCCTTTGCGATAAGAACAACAAAGATGGCGATTCAGCTCGGAGTTACTGGACGTGATATGAATAGCCAAACGTCCTGTAGATGAGCCGAAGAACCTACAGTCCGCATAGCACTGCAGAAAAGTATCAGAGGACTTGAACCACATCACTCTGTCATTTCTGCGCCAGTAAACTACCAGGCATTATGCCGTCCCCGAAAGCCAAAAACCCGGCTCGTAGCGGTGGTAGCCCGGTGCTCGGCAGCTCCAACGGGCGCTACGAGTTCATTTCCTTGACGAAGCCGTTGAACCGGTCCTCCCCATCGCACCTGCTCCAGCGCCAGGGCTCTGACCCGAACACCGCCCGGCTCCGAGCCTCGGAGAGCCCGACCCGGCGCAGGGGCTCCAGCTCCTCCACGGGCAGCGGACAGGGGCTGCCAGAGGAGGACGGCATACGGCTCAACCCGTCCTTCATCCGGGTGGCGCTTAGCTCTCTGCTGGCCATCGACCTGTGGATGTCCAAACGGCTGGGGGTGTGCGCCTGTGAGGACTCATCCTGGGGCAGTGTGCGGCCCCTCATGAAACTCTTGGAGATCTCCGGACATGGCATCCCATGGCTGGCTGGGACTGCCTACTGTCTATATAAGAGTGATAGCACTGCGGGGCAAGAAGTCATGCTCAACCTCTTCATGGGTAAATCATATTTTTCCCTGTTGTTGTCACTCTGTCTCCCTCTAGCAGGAGATAATCAATGTGCATCTCATTAAAACACACACACGCACAGATGTGTATATGTAATACGTTTTGGGTTTCTGTTCGTGTTCGACCGATATGGATTTTGTTGGGAGGCGGGACCGATACTGATTGTTTTCATTGGCCTTAGCCGATATTGGACATTTGTTACCCTGTCAAATTGATAACAAATGTCCCAAAAAATCTTCTTTCATTACAATTTGAAAATATAAATTGTGACAGCTAAGCGAATAAATATCCTCCTAAGAACCAGTAATACATTTTTATCCAGTGTAGGGGAGAAAAGTTTTGCAGTTTTACTTACAATTTTTTGTCCAATGTAAATGACATTCCATTAAAAATAATTATGAAGAAATTTAAAAAATATTTTGAAATGTATTTGGAAAATCTATTGCATTGTGCAGTTTTTAATCAAGATAATGTAATAAAAAAGCTTAACCTTTTACTTTATTGGGTGTCAGGAGGATATTGCCAAACAGAAACATTCTCCACACATTCTCCCTTTTTCCTCTCCTTTGTTTTTTCCTGTTCTTTTTTTCTTTCCCTCTTTCTCTTTTATTTTTTCCCAGCCCCCCTTCTTTTCTTTTTCCCTTCCTTTTTTGTCTTATGTTTTCCTTTTTCTTTCCCCTTCTTTTTTCCTTTAATGTTCTCTCCTTTTGTGTTTTCTCCTCTCTTTTTACTTTTTTCTTTTCATTTTTCTCTGCTTTTTGTTTTGTCCCCCTTTTCTCATCTTTTTTTCCTCTTTTTTTCCCCTATGCATGTTAGTAAATTATGTCAGCATATCGGTCAATGCAACAAGCAGTGGCGGACTGGCACCAAAAAGAGGCCCTGGCAATTTTGATAGAGAGAGGCCACATTTGTGGGCACATTGTCGGGCACAGGCTTTTTAGAGAATAACTCCCCAATATTTGCGCTTTTCCCAGATTCAGCCAATAAATTCAGGCTATTTGTCCTTTATAGGAAAAAACTGTCATTATTATTATTTAGTTTAGTAGGCCTATTATTTGTCAGGGTTAACTGGCTGTTTTATTTGTTTGCTTTTTCCCCCTCTTTTTTGTGGCCGCCTTCAGCTCCGCTTTATTATTTTTTATTATTTTTATTTATTCATTTATTGATTTGCGGCCGCCTATCGACGCAGCCGGTCCGCTTTATTTATTTATTTATTCATTCATTCATTCAGCCTAATCATTTGCGGCCACTCTGCTCCGCTTTATATTTTCATTTATTTATTTGTTTGTGATGCCGCCTGTTGTGGCCGCTTGGTGATGCGGCCAAAAGCCGTGAGCGGCCGCATCACCAAATGGCCACAGTGGCATTTGCCCACATTGCCCAATGGCCAGTCCGTCCCTGGCAACAAGCCAATAGCTATAGAAGAAAAAAACATAAATATTGGGCTGATATATCAGCTGGCCGATATATCAGTTGATCATGAGCTTCTGTAGTTATTTATGTCACATGTCTGATCTGATCTTCAGTCTACAGCTGCACTCAGCAGTAGAACAGGTGATCCCGCCTCCTGTCAGAATGTGGGTGTAAAGACTAGAGCTATGTGGAGGTGGTGTGAGAAGTATTCACCTCCTGGTAGTAGTTAAAGTTATTCTGAAAATCATCTGCTAAAAGTAAAAGGTCTTAGTCACTATGCAGTAAAATGTCCCCCAGCAGTGATTCACTGTTCATATGAGTGCTGCATTCATGTGCATCAGGCATTTTACTGCTGCACAAGTCTAGGGTGAAGTTTATTTGAGCTTGAGGATATGCTGTTAGTAGTTAATAATGCATCGTATTGGATTCTAAGCAGCAAACACATGCTCTAACTGTCCTGTGAGAAACATACATCTGTTAAAGTAAACTTTTCATGAGCTCAGAATCAAGGTTATTATCGTTAACGAAAAAACTACAATTTAAAAAAATCATTTTCATCAACTGAAATAAATAATGAATAAATAAAATAAATATAATAATAATGATAACTAACTAAAATTGTATTGTGTGCTTACAAAACTAACTAAAATGTATGAAAAATTCCCTTTGTTTTCATCTTTGTTAAGGTAACTAAAGTCAGGAGAAAATTAAAGACTTAGATTAACTAGGAGGGGTATTTTTTTAACTCTAGCTCATAACAGAACACTTGTTTCTCCAGTTTGCCTCTTAACATTTGTAGGCAGTTGGTTTGTACTGAACAGAAAGTGGATGAAAGATTGGAATCTGAGGAGAAGCAATTAAAGCTGTCATTCAAATCTAGTGGAGTAGTGATCACAATATTTGCTCCTGAGATGTAGTGGCATGGGATTATGAACTAGTTTAAAATGGAGACACTCTGGTAAAATAGGAATGTCTCAAATGTTCACTTAGAGCATGAGTATAACTGCACAATCACATTCCAGCATTGTAGTTTTCTTCTTCATTGTTGGAGGCCAGTTGATATTGTCTGCTGCATTCTGATCTATTCCCCTTCAGACTGACTTTATATGTTATATAGACTTAATATGTACTTAAATAACGTCACGTCATGCATTTGAATCTGCAATGAACCTTTAATGTGTCAACTCCTGTGATTCAATACTTGTACATGTAAATATGCACATATTTAGATGGTAAACAAAGGCTGTTACACTTGAAGCACCATCTGCATGTACACCTCTGTGCCTCCAAAGGGTGCTGTTGAGTCAATGAGTCAAGTCTGTGTGAAAGGTTTGAAACGAACTAATTTAAACCGTTGGTGATAATTGGGTTTCACATTGGAATATGACCAAAGTAGTTCTCAATATCACCTATATGCAATATCTATGTCCCATCTTCTTTCTGCAATAAAGAAAAGGCAACATTTGCAAGTTTATGTACTTTCTAGGGTCATGGTTCAGTTAATTTTCGGTACATTATGGAAACAAAATGCCAAACAATTTTCTTCCTCAGCACGGTATTTATTGAACCAAAACATTGTCAATATACAAATGGAATCAGTAAATAATTCAAAGTGCTGCCTGGTACCAGTAAGTTAAATGATATATTCTTAAATGATTAACCAAATGTTGAAATTAAAAATAATGAATTCCTTTTAAACAGGAAAAAAACTTCTTCCACCATCATTCCGCAAAAAAACACTTTTCCACGCTCCTTTTGGAATCTGATGGGTCACCCCGAGTTACCACCACATACTGCATTTGATATGGCTTGAAATGAAAGGGCTCGAACCTAGTCAACGCATTGCTACACATATGTGGCTGCAAGGCTACATATAGCTACGCATCGGCCACCATTATGCGGGAAAGCGTAAAAATTAATTGCCGAAGAAAATCAGTGGGAGGACATCAGTACCATACAACACAATAGAACGCATTCCATAACATGTCCTGTTACAAACAGAACACATCCCATAACACGTCCTGTAGGGCATGATATAATAAACAGAACGTGTGCCTATGTGAACACTTTGACTTGCCATAGTTTGACAGTGGTGTGTCACTTCCACTGGCTGTATTTCCCATTCATAGAAAACAACACAGAAAAACAAGTCCAAAAAAGCCTGTCCACTACACATCACGGCGACATTGGCGTCACCCACATGAGTGAATCTAAAGTAGCATCAGCATTAGCATCTACAAGAGGAGACGGCACCACAGTTGTTGCACAAACTTGAAAAAAATGGCGGAGCAAGCTGGTTCATATGCTTACTGTGGAAATAAAGTGGGTTTTTTTTCCCTGCACATTTTCAAAACAAGCAACGGCACAAAACCTAGCTGGATGCTACTCTGAGGTGCTAAACACACCCAGAACAAGAGGGGAGGGGGGAGTGTGCCTTCACGCATTCTGAGCCAATCAGAGACGCCTTGTCATTGACATGTATGTGGAGGTAACGGTAAACTGTTGTTTGACCTCAAGTCATTTTTCTACCATGTAAACATACATACAAACTGACTGTATTCGTTTGGTATAGGGCAGTACCAAACCGAACGTCTGTTTCCAACGGTAGTACGAATATATATACCGTTATAGCCTTAGTATTTTCCATTTAAGAATGTTAATATCTGAAATAAAAGAAGGTATCAGCGATGGGCAATGACTGCGTGAATCTATTCACAATCAATATATAAAAACAAACATCGTTTAATATGGCTGAAAGAAAAATCACTATGATCACAATAAGGCACATGAAGTCAACATCTATTTATTTAAGCAGAAAATTGTGAGGACATCCCTGAAAACAAAAACACACTAGTGTATATACAGCTTTATGTTTACACTCAAACATATCACCTAGTATAACTATATAGATAATTTATCTAGCAGACAGGAGTAGGTTTGACCTGCTTGACTAGTTTTGTCTGCTTCCTTCTGCAATCGTCAGAATCATCACATGATGTTTCCGTATCTATGGTCTTGTAGGCTGGTCAGGAGGATTCGCAAAACAGCGGGGATCTGCTCACTAGTGTATTGTCAGTCATGTTTAACTTGGAAAGATGACTATACTATATATATATCTATATATATATATATATACTTTATCAACAGTATGAAAAAACATAGCATGGCTGGAAAAAGTATTTCACTCAGATCAAAATGAAAAGCCATTAATAAGATCTTGTTATCTAACAAGGCTTCTAGAACGGAGAGCTGAGAGTGATGGAAATGAAATGCACTGTTGCTCATTCATTGTGTTGCGATCTTTACGCCTGGCTCCCGGTAGCATCTGTTGGCTCAGTGATGTCTGACTGCATTAATTTTTCAGATACACAGCCCCAGGGAGCAGGAGAAACTGTGAATAAATACATTTTTTTATGGATTTTGTGCAGTGACAGAATCTAAAAATGGACTCCATAGTGTCCAGTCATCTGTTCACTCAACGTGCAGTATAGTGCTCTGTAGTGATCACATTCAGATGGATGAGATGAGTCACTTCTTCTAGGTTTGTTCTAAGATCAACCTAGTTCCCAATCCCAGGCCATTTTTATCTTGGATCTACTTTCCATCACCTATAAAGACTGTAGGTGGTTGTCTGTCAATTTGATGTCATATGTTATTATAGGTTAATATCAAATATCCGCAGTTTTAACCATCATATATCAGTATCGGCATTGGTCCCAAAAATCCATTATCGGTTGGGCTCTAGTAGAGACACAACTTGTGTAAAATATTAGGCTGAACTATAGTGGTGCATGAGGTTCCATAACTAATGAAGTGTAAAGTATCTGTAATGTCAATGTAAGGAAACGCCCTCATCATTGTTTTCCTCACGCTTCTCTTCCTCAGGGCTGCTGTTGGACCTGGTTCTGGTTACCATTGTAAAGGCAGTGGTGCGTCGCCGCCGACCGGCACATAACCGCATGGACATGTTTGCCACCTTTTCTGTGGACCGTTACTCCTTCCCATCAGGCCACTCTACTCGGGCCGCCATGTGTGGACGGTTCCTGCTGGCTCACCTGGTGCTGGCTGCCCCGCTGAGGGTCCTGGTCGTGCTGTGGGTGGGCCTGGTGGGCCTGAGCCGGGTGATGCTGGGCAGACACAATGTGACTGATGTGTTGTTTGGGTTCTGGATGGGCTATTGCCAGTACAATCTGGTGGAGATGCTGTGGCTCTCCCCACAGACGCTGCAGGGGCTTCTGGGACAGGTAGTTTAACAAGTAGAGGAACGTTTGGGACTGAAGAAGAAGGGGATTTGTAATTATTGATTGCAGGAGTGCCTGTGAACTTTTTTCTTTTAGACAGAAAGTCTATAATAACTAGGGAAGAGAGCTCTAACACACACGTTTTCTGTTTCCTTTATGATAGCCATGCTAACTCAAGTGTGACAACAATGCATGTAATAAGTGCTAGATTTTAGTGTCATCACCATAGACCAGAAAAAAAACACATTGATGCAGCTCACTAAATACAACCACTTATTTTTGAAGATGATAACGTAGCTTAACTATTAGTTGTCTATGTGCTGTATCACACACAAAAAAATACCTGAAATAATGCAAAATGAATTAAATAATACTTAAAATATACATCATAATTCATAAGTAAGTAGCAGCAATAAGCCAAGAATCCTCTTTCATCTTATTTTTAGGCTGGAGGGGAGTTAATATTCTGTGTCGTCCAATCGTATTCTAATTAGGCCCAAGGACTGACATGCCATGTTGCTGAGGGGCTATTAAAATTGCAGGGTTCCGTTATTATTCTCTCATCACTTTCACCCTAATTTTCACCCTGTCAACATTTAAAGAAATGTGAATGTTATTTGATCCCACATTCAAGCCCAGCAAAAAATGTCATAATCTAAAGTCGCATTAAAAAAAATCTTCGGCCACGCCCTCTCAAAAATCGAAATAACTTACGTGGATGGGAGATGCCAACACATTTTTTTCAACGTACAAACAAAACCAAAAAAAATTACATTATGGACCCACCCTAAACCCAACAGGAAATCAGCCATACTGGATGGAAGTGTGGACCTCTAAAATCCCACCCTCTATCCTTTCAACATCTCCTAGGGTTTACATCCAATTTATACCAAACTGGGTGAAAATTACCTCCATACATGTAATCAAAAGTTATCATTTACATTTTTGATTAAATGTTGGACGTGACTGTGATGACCTCACAACAAAGCGGCCATTTTTAGACATATATGCATACATGTCAGAGTGAGTTGGACCCAACATAACATTTGTGCAGAATTACAACCTAAACACGATGATACGGAACTCATATTATTAGTTCACAAAATGACTTTCTGACACCTCCTACAGTTTGTAAACAGGAGTAAAAAAAAAAACAAAAAACTTGACACACACATGCTTTATGCAAAACTGAACCAAGAAGCCAGTTTGGCTTGTTTTCAATCATGTTGCCATGACAATGCCATGACTGTACCCTAGAACTGAATGGTGTTTTGCCTTCATCCTTTCATCATCATCTTCTAGAGTTTACATCCAATTTACACCAAACAGGGTGAAAATGACCTACACACGTGGGATCAAAAGTTATCAATTACTTTTTTGATCACATATTGGGCGTGGCTGTGACAAATTCATAATGAAGTGGTCATTTTCAGATGTATAAGAGTGTCTGCATTTCACAGAATGTTGAATCAAGTGCATGATACCATGTCCTCTCACTGTCAGGTGGTCTCGGCAGTCACATGGGGAGGGAAGGGCCTATAATACTATTTTTTACTAGTTCACATTGTATCTTCAGCGTTCGTTCTGGTAGAGTATTAAAAGTAGATCCATCTTAACACACATAAACGCACATTTGTTTCACTGTGTCATCCAAATTCATGGGATCACCCCCATTTTATTTATAGTCAACCAAATCATATTACCAAGGAATATTTACTAATGAACTCTTAATAAATTATTTGTATGGAATTGTGACATTGCCATACATGCATACAAGCATAAATCATTACATATTTTTCTTTTATATTTTAAGTAGAATCTCATTTCTTCTGATATTAGTTTTTGCATAATGTTTAGCATTTAAACCAGCCGTTACTTTTATCAGATGGATATTTATTACTATGATGAAGACAAAAAAAATAATGCTCTAAATATGGGGGGTTTAAGACTCAGATAATTTTCTATCTAACTTATAGCATGCATAAATATGTGTGTGGAGTCCTCTTCTCTGTGAATATGTGATGAGTTTAAGTGGTGTAACAGGGCTGAAGACCAAGTAAACTGTATAGATCTGTCATCTGTAGGAGGAAAAACAACTACATGTAGAACAGAGGTGAACACGGGTGAATGCAGTCGTGTTGTGCAACTAAATACATCTGAGGTCAAACAAGTTGAGAGTGAAAATGAGGTTAACACTCAGTGCACATAAAGACATGAGGAAAAACAATTCCATTGTGGGACTAGGTTTTGGATTAGTGGATGCAAATCTGATCCAAATGTGTATCTGGACTTTGGCTGTGGACAGTCCTTAAATACACTATGGGTTTGTGCCTGGTTGGTTTTGAGCGAAAACACGAGGAGGGGGAATAACATTCTTTTTAATATATGACATTCAGTAGTGGCAGAGCTCATATAAGTTAAACATGAGTGCACTTGTAATGGATTTAGTTTTGTCTTTTTTTTTTTGTGGTATGCAGGAAATGCACATAGACTTAGACAAAGTGAAAGTTGTTTTGATATTAAGCTTTGCACTGTGACACCAGTACTAAAGAAACAGCCATTGCACATAGATTTAAAGGACATTTTTGAAACCTTTGTACCAGACGCTAACAGTATACAGACAATGATCCATCAGTGAGTTAGGGGAGTTTGAGGTATTTAATTTGTTAGACAGTGACCATTGTCAGTTGATTCATAAAGGCAATAATCTGTGATGTGCCGATGACCGTATGTCACAATTACTCCCACAGTTATGTAACACTGAAGGACTCCTGTGGACCTGCTGAATGGTCCACCTGTAGATCAGGGTCAGGTTACCTCACCACCTGATACTGTCTGGCTAGTAGATACTAACGATTGGCCAGTTCTTGAGAGCTGAAGGCCAGAGTGAGTGGAACATGCTGAGTTTCCTAGAAGCATCATATTAGATAAATAATCCTTTAATGATCGACCGAGATTTGGAGCTGAGAGTGATTTATTTATTTATTTTTTTTTTTACTTGACAAATAACATGTTAGAAAATCTTTTTTTACTTAAAATTAGAAAATAACAATTGTGACAGTTAACCTAATAATTACTGCTACAACAAAAATAAAAAATTATATATATATATATTAGTGTGGACAGCATTATCTCTGGTATCTCAGGTGCTTTAAACTTCGGCCTGTCAATAAATTACGACAGGGGAAAAAAAGAGTCTATTGGCCAGTGCGACAGTCTAATAACAATATAAAATAAAAACATAATTATCGGCACAGTATATCTGGCCGTTATATCAGTCTATCCTTATTATCCATATCCATGGTGTGACCCAGTGACTGGAGGCAGAGACGCCTCTGAGGGCCAAAGGTAATGTTTAAACTTTATACGACGCCGCTGATGAGATGTCGCAAGATAAATGTGTTGGACATTAGTGGGGTCTGTCAGTGCACGCTGTTGACCTGAACATGAACCCTCTGGCCTAAAGTCAATGGAAAACTATGAAAATGTTTGACTGACTTTACTCACTGTATTCATTTTTGAAGCATGCGTAGCAGCAGCAGCCTCATTTTAGCACTGAATAAACTACAAGATGTTCATTTGCAGCTGCACCCTGATTTCTCTGTTTATCAATGTATATTATTGATTATGACAATAGTTTGCCATTATGTTCAGACAGTCGGTCATAATGGTGTTTGTGCTTTTTTCACTTAATTCCAATTGAATGTACTGCTCTGATATTTGTGCGTTTGTAGTTTTTGCAAATATTGTACATTCTTTTTAAAATGTAAAGGTATAAATAGGTATAAATGTCCAAAATGTGGCTCATTCAGAAGGATCTTATTGACTGTGCAGTGGACATGGACGAGCACTACAAACAGGCACATGATTCTGTCTCAGCAGACTGAGTACCGGTTCACCTGAAGTAAAATCCATCTTCTAAATGTAGAAGCCGTCGGCTCAACTAGTGAATTATGTGCTCAACCAGAAGGAAGGACTCGAATTAGCTGCTCGGATCGATTAGTATCTGATCCATACACACAGTATCAAATGCAGTGATACATGTGTTTGATAAGATTTACAGAGACAATGTTATAAAGCATGTAGATCTGGCGTCACTGATTTCTGTCACAACCACAGAAGATGAATAAATAGATAAGGTTGGTCTGGAATGTTTACACAATGTCTCAATTGTGCAGATTTCTCAAAACTTGATACTGATATCAGGTTTGAGCCGTTAAGTGAGTAAACTGTCCCCTGTTCCCCTGCAGTTGTATACTTTCATTGACCTCCCACATGCTGTGTCCTCTTCCTGCAATAAGTGACCAATGATCTTCATGGTACAAGTGACCAACAAATGTGGTAGAAGAGTTTAATTGAATGTTTCTTTTTTTTCCTCTGTGACCAATATTAATATGCTGGATCGTGAGTTCTGCGACCAAATGATGTGTGTGATTGATTTTGGTTCTTTTGATAAGAAAAAAAAAAGACATAGACATAGTATAGACATTCAATATCTGTGTACTGGGAAT
This sequence comes from Siphamia tubifer, assembly GCA_020466265.1. Classification (NCBI taxonomy): domain Eukaryota; kingdom Metazoa; phylum Chordata; class Actinopteri; order Kurtiformes; family Apogonidae; genus Siphamia; species Siphamia tubifer. The sequence goes on along the minus strand of CM035786.1, from coordinate 40,718,885 downwards.
TGATTTTGCACATTCCTCACATCATCTGCTTTGTCCCAGGTGGGAAAAAAAAAGCAAAAATTTGTATTTCATGTGAATAGATTTCACATCTGTTTAAAATATGTGCAGTATGGAACATAGATCTATCTGTGCCACCTTTAATGAATTGTTTTACCTGCTGTACTATAGCTGACTATAAATTGTTATGTGTTTGCTGTATGGTTGACGTCCAAAATTTACACAATGCATTTGAATGTATTAACAGCTTTACTGTAAAGCATCCACTGAATTGTTCTTGAGTTATTTGATTGTGATTATAATTTTATTTAAGTGGGGAATGATTAATAAAAGCAAAATGCAATGTGGTTTGTGAATTTTCTGTGCAGCAGGAGGGAGAAGAGATGCAACATTTCACAGCTCATACACTGACGCTCAAACACTTCATCATTATACACATACTTTTATATATATATATATAAAAAAACAATATACACACAAAGTACATTAGTACAAGGAGATGGCACAATCAGAAGCCCATTGTTATTAACCCTTTAACACCAAGATATTTCATCTAAACATGCTGTGGTGAATATGTGCTTGTTGCTTTTCTTCAGTAGTTCTACTTTATTGTGTGTTTACAGGGAAAAAAACTAAGAGGAAATAAGTTTGACAGTCACTCAGAATGTACATCAACAGGAGATTTGAGTTGGTGAACATGAACTATGACCTGGAACACACTGAACAACAATTCTGTGAATTTGAACCAATAGTTTTTGTTTTGGGACATTTTTTTTCTAAATTAGTCCATTTGCTTTTTGAACTCTAAAAATCAGCCAATTACATAATAAAACAATTCCAAACAACTGGAGTGTAGAAGTCTCTCCAACAAAAATATGTTGGGTGCCAGATAGAAGAATGGTTCAAATTCACCTCAGTCTGTCAAATTTCTAAAATATTTAGAGGAGAGAAAAAAAACTGTTGCTTTTCATTGCTACAAAAATGATATCAGACAACACTGTGAAATGAACATTTCTTACTTTTCTTGTTTTAAATCAGTAATTAAGAATCATCGAAATAATTATCAAAACGTCAAAATATTCATCAATTTAAACAAGTATTAAATCAGGAAACAGTAAATTAAACACTTTAAATTATACATACGTGGTAAGTCATAGAAAAATTAAAGTTCTTTGAACATATGTAGATAAAGGGGAGAATGGGAGTGTGTAGGAGTGATATGTGAGAGTGAGTGTGCACAGGTGTAGTGTTGGCCAATCTTCAGGTTTCTTCAGTTCTTTCTGGGGGATGATCGAAAAATATGGAGATGAGTTCAACTAAAAACAAGGACCCCCCCCCCCCTCTCGTGCACACATTTTATCTGATTTGTCCCATTTCTTATCATTGTGAAAATACATTTTTGGTCCCAGTAAAGTTTCACCTACATTCAACAACATTTAATGGGATCTATTCTGGACCACCTCGTACCTTTCTTGAAATTTTCATAGAAATTACTCCAGTAGTTTTTGCCTAAAGCTGCTTACAGACAAACAAAGAAACAAGCAAATGAAAAGCCGTGCATAGCACAATCCTTGACCACATCAAATCATATTCAAATAATGTACATGTCGAGGACATCATGTTATATGTCGATGATATCGAGATATAAGTGGGTAATGCAAATTTCGATGCTCAATAAATGACATGTCATTCCTATGTTATTTTGACATCATGTATAGAGAAGGGCTTTCATTATGGAAGGCAAAACAATTCATTTTTAAGTTGAAATCTTAAATAGAACGCAAAATAGTTATAGCAATAATATTTTTTTCACCTTTCTGGATACTTTGACATTGAAATTAGGGCCTTTGGGTCAAGTATGTCAAGTGTCATTGTCCTACTCAACTAAATGCTCAATCATAATAGGATCTGAATGAAAATTGATGAAAATAAGTTTTAGTTTTAGCCACAAAGTCAGTTTTTACATCATAATAAGTCACAATGACATCATGGATCCTGAAAGCACTCTTTATTAGCTTCAATATGAGGTACGACTCAATATGGTGCAAATGTAAACAAAAAATATTCAATGTTTGGTCAACTTTGACCTTGGGTGCTGACCATGAAGATCAAGGCTTTAAGTCTAATATTCAGTGTGATGAACCCTATATCAAATCTATATATACCCAAGAAGTTTACTACTGTTAGTACTTTAGTACTAACAGTAGTAAAGTACTGGACACTGAGTATTTTTAAGTCTCTGAATACGTTTCTAGTTTTTAAATGGAATTACTATAACAAAAAAAGACAAAAGTTTGAGTTGTCATTATATACAGGTTGATATAATAGTATTTTATTGTTCTGATCCACATGAGATCCTGTTGATCTAAATTTGGAAAGTGAAAGAAAAAACATTTTGAGATCATTGATTGCTAATATGTGTAATTTCTTTATTTTGTATATTTATCCCATGGGTCAGAATGGAGCCTTTCATGATTTGGTTTAGTTTGGTTTGGTTTGGGTTGACCCATGGGCGGAATGTCCATACAACAATACAAAGTTATTTATTTGAGAAGATTTTTGTGCTAACAATGAAATCAAATGTAGCTGTTGTCTTCATAGGAAGGCAAGTTTGTATGTAAAAATTATGTATTTCTAATTGTTTTGAGAAAATAAAATTATATTGAAAAAAAATGTGGTGACATTTAATTTGCAAGACCACAATGTTAAAATAACAGCCTATTTGGCTTTTTTTAATGAAAAAAAGACAGAAACATTTACCAATTTAATATTTTAAATATGTGAACTAAAAGGTGCCTGTGGTTCAGCTGGTAGAGTGTGTCGTTCAGTGATCAGAGGGTTGGTAGTTTAAATTCTAGTTCTGTCTCTTCACATGTCAAAGTGTCTGCAAAACTCTGAAGACATTGAACCCAACATGTCTTCCAGTTTAGAGCTGGTGGATTTGTAAAAACCAGAGGTGGTCAAAGTACTCACATCCTATACTTTAGTAGAAGTACAGATACTTATGTGAAAAAATACTCTGGTAAAAGTAGAAGTACTGATTCAACTCCTTTACTGAAGTTAAAAAAAAAGTAACATTTCTCAATTGTAATAAAGTAAAAAGTAAAACTACATTATTTTTTGCCATGAATGCAATAATACTTATTTAATCAGGAAAAATCTGTATCAAAAACAAGTATCAAAGTCTTAAGTATCAAAATTAAAGCCTTTAAAAGTGAGTTACTGTGTTGATAATGTGTTTGATCAGGTCACTGTAACTCAGTTGTGTGGATATAGACAGGAAATTTAGGGAAAAAAGTCAGAATTGAGATTAAAAAAAGTCATCATGAGATTTAAAAAAATATACATAAATATGAAATTTTAAACAATGCATAATTTTAAAGGTATCATTCCGCTGAAAACCACTTTTCCACGCTCCTTTTGGAATCTGATGGGTCACCTCGACTTACCAACACATGTTCCTTTGACAGTGGTTTATCACCTCCACTGGCTGCATACTGCATTCACAGAAAACAACAAGAGGAACCAGGGACCCAGAAAAATACGGTCCATCTGACGTCAGATGGACTTTAACATCACCCACGTGGGTTTAAACCTGTCGAATCTGAAGTAGCATTAGCATTAGCATCTGCAAGAGAAGACGGCGCCACAGTAGCTGCTGCACAAACTGAAAAAAATGGTGGATCAAACTGGTTCATGTGCTCTCTGTGGAAATAAAGGCTTGTTTTTTCTTTTCACGTTTTCAGATTAAGCAACAGCACGAAACCTAGCTGGATGGTGCTTGGGTAAAGGTATATACATACACAGTGAGAAGGGAGGGGGAGTGTTCCTTCACGCATTCTGAGCCAATCAGAGACGCTTTGTGACCGTGTATGAGGAAGTACCGGTAAACTCTGTTGTTCAACCTCAAGTCATTTTTCTAACGTGAAAAAACAGCTGGAAACAAAACAATACAAAGGTTTTTTTTAAAATAGAACCAACACACAATGTATTCAATAACAATGGCGAACACGGTAATATTAATGAAATAACCATGGAATGACAGCTTTATAACACCCTTAGATCATAAAAGGGGAAGTTCTACAGCAGATATTCTTTTACTGCTTTCTCAAAAACACACAAAGCTTCAACTCTCAATATCTAAAAGTGATGTCAGATGAAACGCAATAGATTAATTCTTTGACACAGGGGACAAACTGAGTAACTGATACAGAGTATGTCCATGAGCTGAGTTCAATTGAACCACGTCCAAATTCTACATACAAATTGAACTTTAGTTAAACTTAAACCCAAGTGATACGGGCTTTGGTTTATGGGATAAGGAAAATTAAAAAAAAAAAAAAAAGGGATGTGTCCTTATTCATTGTTTCAGTATAAATAGCTGAGTTCTGCTGGTGCTCGTCCCACTCGGCAGGTGCATAAAGCCAGGATTAAGGTAAGAGGAATATGATCATTTCTACTTGTAAAGCAACAAAAATGCAACATTTCTGCAAACAGTTTATTTGCATTTATTTGAACAATATACTGCAGCACTACTATTACAACTATTTCTATTGTTAGTACTTCTCATCACAAGTAATAAGTGTTAGAGTCCATTGTCTTTTGTAATTTATGAGTATATAATTGATAGTTTTGTTTGTTTTTTTGTTAAAGAATGAATGGATTTACTATGTAAAATCTGCAACCAGTGTGTAATTGTTGGTCTGAACACACTCAACATAAACATTGGACTTTATGCATATTTCTAGAAACAGTCTTCAGATTTGTATCACCAAACCATATGCAGTAGTTGGTAATATAAAACATTAAAGCTGTATGTGGTGTATACAGGCACTACTTGGAAAAACTATGATTATCCTACATTTCTGTAAGTCAACTTTAAAGGTGAAATGTAGACATTCTATAGACAAATAGTATGTGAATCAACATATTGCAAGCTTTTTTTGTTTTGACTCAAACAATATAATAATAATTTGAGGTTTTAATAAGCTGTAAATCATGATTAGCAAAATTACAAGAAACAAATGCTTGAGATATCCCACTTTGCATGTCATGAGTCCATACAATTTATTAGTTTCACCTTTTATGTTGAATTACCTGAATAAAACAACTTTTACACAGATTTACAATTCTAATTTTCTGTTTAGTACCTGTATGAGTCATCACACAGAAATGTCCTGGTGCTGGAACTAAACTAAGGACCTAGTTGCAGTGACACAAGAGTCCTGTCCACTGTTTTAATAAAACATGTGGGTTTTTTTTGTAGAATTTCAATAAGTTTCAGTGGCCAAAGCACAGATTACCACTGTTAAATATAGATAAATGTAAGAACAATGCATAAGTTCAAATGTGTGGTGAGTTTTTCTACATTATTTATGAACCAGTTATGAACATTTTGACATATAGACTCATAACTGATGCATTTAATAGATCTAACTTTTTACATTAATCTAAAAGAAAGAAGAGTTTATATATGTATGGAACGTAGTGTTTATGGTGTAAGATAGCTGTCAATAAAGCCTTTTCTGTAGCCGCCCCAAACCTCTGGAAGTTACTCCCCCCAACCATCCGTCACTGTTCCAACCTCAACACTTTTAAATCCCTTTTAAAAACTAATTTATTCAAGATTGCTTTTAATGTTTGATTACTTTTTATTCTATTTGCTTTAATTCTGTGATTGCTCTGTTTGCTATTGTTTGTTTTTCATAGTTGTTTGACTCTTGTTGTTCTGTTTTTACTGCATGTAAAGCATCTTTGAGCGCCATGGAAAGCGCAATATAAATAAAATGTATTTTTATTATTATAATTATTATTGTTATTAATAGATTTGTGTCCACATATTGGATACCTGTACGACTTCAAACTTTACAAGTACGACTTACAGGTTGCATACGACTTCCCACAAGTGACATAACTGTCAAAATACATCATCACTGCATCCACAGGCATTGCTTGTTAAGAAAAGAAACAACGATCATATGGTCTATGTTTTTCAAGCATATTTTTTAACAGTTGATCTGTACTGTATAGTTTATAGCCTGAGAGAATTAATACATGAATAGTCCTGTTCATTGACCATAGTTTGTACTATAATAAGAATAAGAATAAGAATAAGAATAAGAATAAGAATAAGAATAAGAATAAGAATAAGAATAAGAATAAGAATAAGAATAAGAATAAGAATAAGAATAAGAATAAGAATAAGAATAAGAATAAGAATATTTTTCCTAATTTTTAAATATTTTTTTCCTTCTGCTTAGTCTAAAATTGTAACTGTTAGTGCATGACTGCCACATCTTTTATTCTTGATTTCTCTCAGTGTTTCTTAAATCCAGAAAGTTGCCATTCTAAATGACTTTAGTTTTGTGTTATGTCTGTGATGTGATTTTTAGCTCATCCGGACGAAGTCGCGATGAGCTATTGCCTTTGTCCGACAGCGTCCACAATTCACTAAAATTGCTTCTCCTCCCTCAATTTTCAATGGATTTAAATTTTGATTGATTCATTAGATAGATCTAAGCATTTGGCACAAAACGTATCAGTTTTTGTTAGTTGAAATTTAAAATTGTAAACAATTTGTTTACAACTTTGTATATTTTTCCCAGTCTGGCACTACAGTCGCTCCTTCTACCTCAATTCTCAACGGATTTCAATTCTGATTTTATGATCTATTGAATGACTCCCTTTTGTTGATAGCAAAACATCACAGCTGTGAGGTCTGGATGAGCACAGGGCCATTGGCACTATCTTTTTTCCTACAAAATGTATCATTTTGCAAAACATGTCAACAACACAACAACAGTCTCAGACAATTGAACATTGTCTGAGACTGGTGAGTCCAATATTTTTACCAGGCGTTGTATTTTGTACAAGTACTGCTGGAGTGTTTTGCCTTTCCATGCACTTTGGAGGTAGTTTTTGTGAAGGCCAGTAGTGTTTATAGTGACTGATGTTGGAAGACCTGCTGCACAAGGAGCTGTGATATAACTGTGTTCTCTTAAAAATAGTCTATGGCATTTCTGTAACGTCTGCATGTCCACTGTTATAGCTTGTAATGGGGAAACTTTGCTTGATATTTGCTGATATTGATATTTGCTTTCTTATTGAAAAAAAAATCACAATACTTTATTAGACTCAGGGTAGAAATTGTTACAGTTGTTCCATTCAGGTATAATAAAACAAACGTAGTATGAGATGAACAGCAATTTGTACAAACTAGACAATCATTTGTTCTCACCAATATATTATTAATATGATTATTATAAGAAACATACACACACAGAAGTGTGCAAATAATGTTGTGCTGTCTTAAAATTGTTATGTTAGATATAAGTTTAATTAAAACTGGATTGAATTTGTCATGCAAAATGTACATTTCTCTTTCTCGGAGGGGACAAAAAAAATACAAATCCATAAACAAGGCATCTTCTACTTTCTTGAAAATCCTTTTTTACTCTGAATTCTCTGACCATCCAAAAGTGTGACTGATACCATCTCAATGGTTTTTAAATAATATTCTAGTACACTGATTCCACATCTATTGGTGATATGCTCTTCTGTTGTAATTCATTTTTCTTGCTGTTGTCCTGTTCCTGGTGCAGCTCCATCATGGTGCACAAAGTCGCAGTCATTGGGGCAGGCCCCTCTGGTCTGGCCAGCATAAAAGCTTGTCTGGATGAAGGCCTGGTGCCAACCTGCTTTGAAAGCAGTGATGACATGGGTGGACTGTGGAAGTTCAAGGCAAGTGGAAAAAAAAATGCTCTTACTTGTTGTCTTTGTGGGTTGTTATTTGCCCAGGTCATCGTTCTTCTTGGCAGTTCTTCTCAGTTCAACTGGACCTAACTTAACGTTTTTGAAAATGTTTGGACTCTCACCCAAGAAGAGACTTCAGTTCTGAACTCTTGGATGAGACAAAACAGTTTCAACAACAACTAAACTAGTCCAGTTGAACTGATAAGAACTGTCAATAAAAAATGTTAGCTAACAGTTTCAGCTTTTCACTGGATTTGAATTGGCCTGATATTAACTTTCCATTAATGTGTCTTTCCAAAATAACTTCTCTGCAGGAAGTATCAGAGCCTAACAGGGCTAGTATCTACCGTTCACTCACAATCAACATCTCAAAAGAGATGATGTGTTACAGTGACTTCCCCATCCCTGCTGACTACCCCAACTACATGCACCACTCAAAGATCCTGACATACTTCCGGATGTATGCAGAGCACTTCAAACTGCTGAAACATGTCCGCTTCCAGGTAACAACATCCACAAATGGTATAAGTAACAGTTGTAGTTTATCAGCTCAAAGAATGAACTCATCTGGCTATGACATTTGTTATATTTTAGACCTCAGTGAAGAGTGTCACACAGAGACCAGACTTCACTCGCACTGGTCAGTGGGAAGTAGTGACTGAGAATAAAGACGGACAAGAGGAGAGACATGTCTTTGATGCTATTATCTCTTGTTCTGGTCATTACACCTACCCCAACCTGCCTCTCAAAGACTTCCCAGGTATAGCATCATTTAAGTGTATCACATTCTGTCGACCTGTCATTTACTGGTTTTCTTCCACCTGTTGTTCTTAAAACGCAGTAGAATTGCAACAAATGTCTGAACACTATGCTGCTGTATTCCAGGAATTGAGACATTCGAGGGAAAATACTACCACAGCTGGGACTACAAGGGCTCAGAGGACATGCTCGGAAAGAGAGTGGTGGTCATCGGCATCGGGAACTCGGGAGGAGACATCGCTGTTGAGAGCAGCCGAGTAGCGGACCAGGTTGAGGAGTTATCATTTGATTAGTTACTACCTCTTCCTTCTGCCTTTTAGGCAGAGTTCCCACTCTACGTCAGACTTAAAATTCCCTGAGTAACAAGAAGTAATTTCATGACTCTTGTAGAAAAAATGTCCAATTTCACAATTCACCAAAGAGCAGAAACATGCATGAATCAACCAATAGTAATGTAAATACACAACAGTTAATTATTTTAGCACAAGGTTTTAGTTTATACATGAGAAAATCACAGAGTTATTCTTCACTTTGAGTTGTTTTGATTTGAATTAAGGAAGGGATAATGTATTGCCCACGTGTGACTATAAGAGAAATATTTCCCGACAGAGCCGAACAGCAGGTATTGTATATTGTATAAGGAAATATTTTTTGATAGTCACGCGTAGGAAATACATTATCCCGCTTATTCCACGGGTTATTGCGGCTTATTACAGTTTATTTCGATAAAAGACAGACAATTGAATATTTGCTTTCAAAGTGGCTGAACTATGGTATGATATGGTACCGTGAATCTAAAGTGACTAAACTCGTTGCCATTGGCAGCGGGCGTTAATGGTGCAGGGGGGCAGTTATCGAAAAAAATCCGCCCGCAGAATGCTGGGAATTCAAATTGAATGGGAGCTGTTGCAATATTCTAGGGGGGCGGAGAATAAATCATTATTATATGTCCTATTACATAAATTCTAAGGCAAAGGTTACATTCTATAATGTTGGGGATTTTTAGAGCTGGAGTTTTTAAAAGATAAAATCACAGAAAAACAACACATACATATATATGCTACACATTTACTTTGGAATTGCAGTTACTAAATTCCCTGATATTTCCTGACTACCTGTTTATGGTTCGCCAGAGCTTTGTTTCCATTTGACTCTGTCTACGACTCTGTGTCTCCTCACACATCAATGGCCACCACATCCATAAATCTCCACTCTGGTCACTCCATCTTCATTATCCTTTCACAAATTCACACTATTCCTCCATTGCAGATGTTTGAACCATCTCAATCTTTCAAAAACAGAACAACAAACCTTCCACTCTGACTCCTTTGTTTTTGTTAATGCAGTCACATCGAAATCATACATCACTGTCCTGGGACTTTTCCTTTCATTCTTAAAGATATCTCTTTATTTCACATGGATTTATTCATGAGTACCTGCTTTTGTCTGGGCTTTGTAGGTGTACATGAGTAGCCGTCGCGGTGCCTGGATCATCCGTCAGGTTTCTGACAATGGCCTTCCCGTGGACATGAAGTACAACACACGCTTCGTTCACATCCTCTTCCAGCTTCTGCCGATCAACGTCCTCAACTGGATCGGTGAGAACAAACTGAACGCCATGTATGACCACACCATGTACGCAATAAAACCCAACCATCGGTAAGATTTGTTTTCCTTCACACATGGTTTTTCTTAATGATTAAAAAGACCAAACATTTCCTCATTTCATCATCACTCTTTCTACACCTGTTGCTCCAAAGGCTCTTCAGTCAGATCCCAGTGATCAATGATGACTTGCCATTCAAGATCCTATCTGGATCTGTCGTCATGAAACCAAATGTGAAGGAGATCCGTGGTTCTACTGTGATTTTCACTGATGATAGCGTTGTGGAAAAGGTCAGCATATAATTACAACCCTTATTTTATTATATTACTATGTTAAATCACATGTAATAAATATTCTTTGTTACATAAAGCTCTTATTTCTTCTGTGTTGCAGGTGGATGTAATTGTGTTTGCTACAGGCTACAACTATGATTTTCCTTTCCTGCCCAACAATGCTTTGTACAAATCTGGCCATCGAGTGGGCCTGTACAAGCATGTTTTTCCACCTAACCTGGAGCATCCCACTCTGGCTGTCGTGGGTTTCATCCATGCTCTTGGAGCAATCATGCCTCAGGCTGAAATGCAGGCCCGCTGGGTTACCCGTGTCTTCAAGGGTAAGATGTAGATATAAGATGGATCTACTTAACGTTTTGCTAATTTCAGTTTGTTAATCTTAGCACCCTGTCTCTTGCCTTTCAGGACTTAATAAGCTGCCCTCAAACCAGGCCATGATAAAAGCTGTGGATAATGATACCAAGGAAATAGACAAAAAGTAAAGCACTTTGATTTATCTTCCTCCTATCTGAAACCAAGCTCACACTCACACATTAGTTGGATCGTTCTCTTGGTAGAGGACTCCTAATCTGTAAAATTAGATCCATTTTAACCACTAAAGAAACACAGTAAGTGTAGCTTTAAAGGTGGGGTACGAGGTCTTAGAAAAATGGTTCAAGCAAACTACATTTTGAAAATACAGAATACAAAAGTCCAAACCCCTTTCTTCAGACAACTCCACTGAAGCCACACCTGTAGAATACTTGCACGTACAATACTTGTTTCTGAACATTAACATACTGCACAGAAACAATTCACCTGGTTCGGTTTCAAGCTCTAGTCCAGCTCAGACATCAATATGAGCCCAGGCTCTGGTCCATGGATAGCTAATTCAGTGTTCTCCAACACCACCGCTCTTATAGAATGGAGCCAGTTCATACATATCTAACTAACATTAAATTTTTACTGACAAAACAGTTTTCCAGTGAACTTTACATCCTAATATTGCTAATATAGCTATCCAAGCTCTAGTTTCATTTCTTGTCTTAGTGCTTAGTGGGTGGGATGATTGTCAGTTGAGTTTGATAGACATATAATCAATAATTTTGATTGAGATCTCAAAATGATAGTGTTTTTTCAGTCTTGATCATTGTTTGACTATATATATATTTTTTATTTTTTTGTGTTATAGTATTTAATTAATTGGTTTTAAACAGGGTGTGATGGGGATTTTAAGCAATATAGTTAAAAAAAAAAAAAAAAAAGCTCCAGGAAAACATATTGCACCCCATCTTTAAAGTGAAAAAAACTATTTTATCTCTCAGTAACTTATAAAACATCTGTCTGCCTGTCTGTCCATCTATCACTATTAAATGTAATATGAAATCAATGCTTTCCCAGATGAAGAATATTTACCTCCTGTCTCTGTTGCTAGTTTCATCGTGTCGAAGCTGACGCCATTGCAGGTGGACTTTGTTTCCTACATGGATGACCTCGCTGGAGAGATTGGAGTGCGGCCAAGTCTTCTCTGGTTGTTCTTTACAGACTATTCACTGTTTAAGAAGGTTCTGTGGGGTCCAGTCACAGCTTACCAGTACCGCTTGATGGGGCCTGGGAAATGGAGTGGAGCACGAAGAGCAATTTTCACCCAGTTTGACCGACTGTTCCAGGCACTAAAAACCAGAAAGGTCTGCATAAAACATTCTTTGAAAGAACATTTTTTATTCCATTACACGGACATGTAATGCTTAACCCATAAAGACCCAAAGCTGCTTTTGTGTCAGTTCTTCTTTTTCCTTTATTTTTAACTTTTCTTAAGTATTCATCACTGTTTACTCTAATATTATGTTGTGTATTTTCAATTTTTATGTCAAAATCCAGCATTTTCTATATTTAAGTAACTAATTATGAAGGTGTTCATTAAAAGTCAGATTAAAGTTGAAGGTTATTTTATACCAAACAGAGAAAACTGAAGAAAAATATAGATTTTTTGTTTCACAAAATATGTCATTAACAGACCATAAAATAAGTATCTCCATCCACTGTTGTTAATTCATCTCAATAACTTATAGATATTTTCAACATGTTCAACAATGTTCTTTAATCTGATACTACACAGATACAACTGCTAATGCCTGTACTGCTGCAACAACTAAATTTCCCAACTTGGGATGACTAAAGTACTTCTATGTGTTTTACTGGTGAATTAATATTGTAGAACATGACAGTATTTCCATGTCACTAAGGAGCCTCTGAAGGTCCATCAGAAACTGTATTTTACACCAATTATTTACATGTAGTGATAGAATTAAAACAGTTATTAAACATGTATTTGGGAATAATTTTGGCTGTTGATAGTCCTTTGGGTCTTTATGGGTTAATGTAGAGGTGTAAAGTTTTCTGATCATATTGCATAGTATGTATTAAATCTGACCGTCCCCTTCTTTCAGGTTGATGAACCAGAACCGTCTTACTTTGGCCGCCTGATAAAGCTGACCCTGACTGTCATGGCAGGAGGAGCTGCAGTTTACTACGTCCATGAACGCCATCCAACCGTCATCCCCGACCTGCTGGCCCGAGTCCGACCACAAACAGCCTGAACATGCTGCACTAGTCAAAGCCCGGTTTCAAGTCAAATTCAGTCTTGTCCTGTTTGGGTTTTAATTTTTGAAGAAGTGACAGGAGTGATTGTATAAAGTATTAAATATTTCTAGTATCTGTATATTTATTATATTCAGTGGTGATGGCAATCTTTTTGGCATTGAACATTATCTGTTTGTTGGCTGTATGTAACACCAACAACACCAGGTATTCATTATCCATTATGTATCAGACATAGTCACACTAATTTTATCTTCAAGTCACCATGATGGAGAGCTTCTTCCTGTGTATGCACCAAGAAACATTAAATAAACAACATTTACTACTCTTATACTGTGTCTGTGAAACCAGGGCATGCAAGGTGCACTTCCAACTTCCTACCAGCTCACATGACAAACCTGACAAACCGGGGTTGGGTTTTAAAAAGGATTTATTAAAACATCAAGAAAAAGTAGACAACAATGACATTCACTCGTAAAAAGGCTTAAGAACATTTAAGCTGTCATTCCATGGTTATTTCATTAATATTACTGTGTTCTCCATTGTTATTGAATACTTTGTGTGTTGGTTCTAATTTTTTTTTTTTAAATGTCCAGGTTGCTTTGTTTCCAGCTGTTTTTGGATGGTAGAAAGGTCAAACAACAGAGTTCACTGGTTCTTGTCCATGACGGTGATGTCTCTGATTAGCTCAGAATGTGTGAAGGAACATTCCCTCCTCCCCTCTTGCTCTCCATGTGTGTTTACCTTTACCAGAGTAGCATCCAGCTGGGTTTCATGCTGTTGCTTGTTCTGAAAATGTGCAGGGAAAAAACAAGGCTTTATTTCCACTGAGAGCACATGAACCAGTCTGATCCGCACATTTTTTCCCCAGTTTGTGCAGCAGCTACTGTGGCGAGATCTTCTCTCGTAGATGCTAATGCTAATGCTACTTCAGATTTGCTGCAATGGGGGACGGGTTTAACCCCACGTGGGTGACACTAAAGTCTATCTGATGTCAGATGGACCGGCTTTTTCTGGGTCCCTTGTTCCTTTCGTTGTTTTCTGTGAATGCAGTATGCAGCCAGTGGAGGTGACAAACTACTGTCAAAGGAACATGTGTTGGTAACTCTGGGCGACCCATCAGATTCCAAAAGGAGCGTGGAAAAGTGGTTTTCAGCGGAATGACACCTTTAAAATACAAGGCAGTCAGAGACAGCAGACCTCTGCCAAGGCTTGATATGTCATCATATGACGTCAAAACGTGTCGTGATGGAGCCATCTGATGTCTGAAGGTGAGACGATGTGAAGGCAAAAAAATACCAGATTCTATTTTGTCTAAATCCTGAGATATTACCATGTATGTGTTTTAGCTGTTGACCTTTAGTGTGACCTTGACCTTTGACCTTCATTGCTCAAAATCTAATGGGTTAGGTTACTTCCTAAAAGTTTAATCAAAATCTGTTCTGAACTTTTTGCATAATCCCGCTGACAGACAGACAAACTGACCCAAATGTAATACCTTCTTAGCGGAGGTAACACAATTTTTCTGGTAAAAAGACAAAAAAAGATAAAATATCCCTGGTTAAAAACAAGTAAAAAGGTTTAAAAAGAAGCCCCATCTCTGCTGGGGGAGCATCTGCGACTGGAGATGTAATTCCTCCAGGTCAATGTGGGGACTCGTAGCCAAGTGTTTGTCTCTGCATCCAACTCACTGGCTCCCCACTTCTACCTCCAAACGACATGCACATGTGACCTCCAGGACCAGTGTCTGCTCCCCTGGCCCTTCTGCCACTCCCCTATGTCTCCTCGGTCAGGTCCAATCAGTCTGGGAGACTGTTGATGGGGGACTTCAGGTGCTCCAGTGCAGCTCCACAGTTGCATGTAGAGAAAATGTGGGTTAGAGGTCACACAGACACACACACAGCAATCAACCCCAACCCAACATAAAAAAGCACAGAGTCACACTAGAAGTTCATGAAAGCCCTTTTCCCATCTGACATCTACGTTCACTGACATGATGTGACAGATGAGTAAGTGAAACTGACATCACAACAGAATTTCTCTTCGACTTTCATTTAGTGGTAAAATGTCAAATATGGAAAAAGTTAACCTGATAGTTCTCCACCTGTGAACGAAGGGCAATGATTTGACTGAACCTCAAATCAAGCACCTGTCACAGCCAGTAAAAGTACAGTTACAAAGAACCGGAAAACATGATCAGTCTTATTTCAGGGTTAACTATGGCAAAATGGTCCAAATAAATAGCATGTCAAAATCTACAGTGGTGGAAAAAGTTTTTGGACATCCCATGCATGTGTAATATATCAAATTGAGAATAACTTAAGTAGGGTGACCATTTTGTCTGGACAGATGGATCTAAAAACGTCTGTTATGCATCCTCACTTTTTACATGTCATCCCAGAAGACTGTGCAGGCCTTTCTATGTGGAGGTGCATGTTTCTCTCCCCATGTCTGTATAGGTTTCCTCTGGGTGCTCCGGTTTTCCCCCATCACCCATGTTTCTTTGTTGTTGTTAAATGTCTTTGGAATATTAAAAAAAATGCTGAGTCAAGGATTTTGCCACATCTATAGACAAAATATCCTTGTATTCTGCAAGACTAACCAGATTGGCTTTGGCTTTGTACACTCCTAAAATACATTTAGCTATGTCCCTGAATGATACAAAAACACAATAATGTGAACAAATTGTGTACAAAATAACACTTTTTTTTAATAATCATGATTGCCAAAGAGAGTTTTCTTGATAATTACTTTTCTCTAATTGGTTCAAGTTGTGGAAATTTCCACAAGTGTCTGTAAACTCTCATCTCTAGACAGTTGTGGGTATTTGTTTCACCCTTAGCACATTCTGTTCTACCCATTTACCCAAACTCTACCCATAGCTCTAGGACTTTTTACAAACAAAAAAGGCTAAGACGTTCTGTTCCCTTTTGCATTGTGCTGCACATTTGAAACTGAGCTGATCATGTTTGGCCATAAAAGGTAATTGTGTTTGTGCATCTCTAATTGAATCTGTTGTTTTTCAACTATCGTAACCCTGCCTGTCAAAGACTTGCCAATAAAACACAATTTACACTACAAGTACAAAGAAACTACAGAGTTCCAAAAGAACTGAATATTCACACACATATATATATATATATATATACATATATAACTTTCTCAAGAAGTCTGGTCAGCACCTTTAAAGAAGAAATCTGAATATTTTGATAACCAAAGATCAAAGGTGATTTCATTCTGTCCACAAGGATGCTCTGATACTTAGTGATGGAGAAACCAAAGCTTTCTGAACCACTGAAGCAATGTGTTGAAGCGCTTCAGTGTTTAGAAGTGTTTTGATACATGTAAATGTGGTGACATCTGCTGGATAAAGTTATGCACTGCATCCACAATAAATAAAGGGCAAAGGGTCATGAGACAGTAAGACACTGCAATGTTTGTCTAAAAATCAACAAGCTACAGCAATTGCGTCTGGAAATGCTTTATTTTTTCTTTCATAGAAGATAATTTACTGTTGTGATTGTGCCATCATATGATACTGTATGTTTTAGAAATATGGTTTTGTAAGAGTGATAGAAATACAAAAGATATACTTAAAAAAAAAAAGTGAAATGCTTGTGCAACTTAAGAGACTGTGATGAGACTGTGAATGTAATTCTATAAATCAGCAGTGTGTGAATGTCTGAATTCAACACACCATTAAATTACAATAAATCAAAAACCTGCATAAGTTTTATTAAAGTCAACCTTAAAAGTTACTTTTATTATGTCTACCAGAAAAACGTTCAGTTGAAACTATGCGACTGTTATGACTAAATTAGGATTTGAACCTAAATGCACAATTCAAAAAAACGTGATGTTCAAAAATATGTCCTCTTTAAAATATAAATATTCAAAGTTAAACTCTGATAACAACATAGAATAGAATAGAATAGAATAGAATAGAATAGAATAGAATAGAATAGAATAGAATAGAATAGAATAGAATAGAATAGAATGTGGTGAAATTATATTTTGGTGGGGTGCACTATCCAAATCAGTTTTTAGATGCACTATAACCACCTCTAGAATACACCAAAGAACATGCTCCATTATTTTAAAATAGCAATTTAAGTACAAATGAAAATACACAGTATGTCTTTCAGTCATGTATTTTTTTTTAATATTTAAATTTCATCCATTTATGTTTTAAACATGAGCATTTTTCTATGACGCAGGTATATCACTGACAAGTGTTCTTTCCATTGATGGTGTGGACACTGTATTTGGGTCAGGGGTGAAGGTAGTGTGGGTAGAAAAAAAAGTATGGTATGGCATGGTAGTGCATGGTATTAAAAAAACAGAAAAAAAAACCCTTGCTAGGATTAAAACTCTATTTGTATGAGAGCATATTAGGGACAAAAAAAAAAAACACTTGTCACTAT